>OZ022256.1:58232781-58757860 GCA_963978905.1 Trichostrongylus colubriformis | reverse complement strand
TGAACATGGACACTGTAGCTGTGGCCGAAAGAAAATACGTGGGTCACCATTTATATTTCGGGATAGGCAATACTGTTATCATGGAGTAAATCTGATGATTACATCGTAAAGTTCGCCTCTTTTCACCATGACCCCATCATCCAATTTGTCGCACGGCGCTATTTGTTCATTTTATAATTTTTGAAACTTTCGTCGACACAAGCCTTTCTTAGTGAGTTGTCAAATTGTGTGGGTTTCAACTGAAACTATTTTCAGCAAATCCATGTGTTCAAGTAAAATTGGATGTTTGTTGGTGGAAATAATGGTTAGGGGTGCCTCAATCTTAGGATGGGTGAATTGGCGATCTTGCTTAATCATATTGCATCCGATGTTTTTTCAAACAACTGCTAATTTCGGACATCCTTCATGAATCTCGTCGTCAGCGGACTACGACAACGAATGAGTTCCCTAGCCAACGATACACTGTAGTCTTTGATGGAGCTTCATTGCAAATTTTTTAAAATTTTTGAAATTTCATTTCATTCCTGAAAAAACAAAATTTTCAGATGAATGTAAGAATAAACAAAAAGCGCCGTACGGCAAATTGAATGATGGGGTATATAGTCAAAAAAGGCGAGCCTCACGATGAAACCATCAGTAACCACCTGTATAAGTGGCTCGGCTGTCCGCTGTAGCGCTCGTGTTGTGTTCTCGTTCTGTCCGTATCGATGCTGTGTGCAATATGATTAAGCAAGGATCGCCAATTCACTTCCTAAGATTGAGGGCACCCCTAACCATTATTTCCACCAACAAACATTCAATTTTACTTGAACACATGGATTTGCAGAAAATAGTTTCAGTTGAAACCCACACAATTTGACAAACTCACTAAGAAAGGCTTGTGTCGACGAAAGTTTCAAAAATTTATAAAATGAACAAATAGCGCCGTGCGACAAATTGGATGATGGGGTCCATGGTGAAAAGAGGCGAACTTCACGATGTAATCATCAGATTTACTCCCATGATAACAGTATTGCCTATCCCCGAAATATAAATGGTGACCCACGTATTTTCTTTCGGCCACAGCTACAGTGTCATGTTCTTCGCCAGATCATTACAGGTTGGTCTTTTCTGCACGATTTTTCTGCAAATTTTAAATACACTGTAAATTCATCCATGATCGAGCCGGGACAGGCAAAGGGAAGTAGATGCCGTCAACGTTACCCCATTAGGTGATGTAGAATAAGGTGAGACCCAGCACGTAGTTAGCGGGGGGAATAATAAAAATCCTGAATAAAATCATCTGCCTTGGGGAGGATTCGATTTTGAAGGGTGAGCCGGTCAAGAATCCACTGGGGTATCGTGCCTATGATTTCACGTTATCTTCCGGGAGACCTAAGACTTTTGTTTGGGCTTTAACTCTATAGGCGGAGCATATAGGCATCAAGTTGTTGAATTTCTGCGAAACCTTTCCCGGAACTTCCTCTAAGCTTCCAGAAACGGTGCTGTCATAGTGAGGGAAAGGGGAATCGATTAAAAAAGTTGTAGGATTAAGCAGCTAGAGGCATCTTTGATGGGTGAATATGAGAAATTTTTAAAGGGTCAGTCTGTACACTCAGCTGTTGCCTAAACCCAAGTGGAGGAGGGAAGGATTGCATTTTTCTTTTGAAGCTCAGGCAAAATAGCTTCCATGGTGGAATACTTCCTGCCACTGCACCCCAGGAACTTCTGTGAATGAGGTTTATAGTGAGGTCACCATACCCTCTATGATTGAAAGAGGCCCCATAAAGTCCTCACAGAAATAAAAATCTCAAAATTTTGCCTTCCATAAAAGTAGCTGGAAGCCAAGTATTTCCGGGATTTGGCTCAGCTTTCGCGGACACTTCTGGATTAGCGATGATCCCAGACCGTTTCAAAGAAGAAAGGGAATGATCAGCTGCACTCGGTATAGCCCTCGCCTTCATCTCCTTCGGCTGTATCATCGGACCACCGTTTGGATCGGTGCGTTATTCGTTGGCTGGCAAACCAGTACCATTTCTGATCCTCTCGTTCGTCTGCCTCGCCGATGCACTGGCCTTATTCATGGTGATTCAACCCGGTCGTCGTGTAGCAGTGGATGTGGCTGGAGAGCGTATCAAAGGCACACCAATGTGGCGGCTGTTCATGGACCCGATGATAGCCGTCTGCTTTGGGGCGCTAATCATGGCGAAGGTTTTATTAGCGTTTCTTGAGCCCACCATCACCAACTGGATGGCGGAAAGTATGCCGGACACACCCGTGTGGCTGGTTGGAGTCATTTGGTTGCCTTATTTCTTCCCCCATGCACTCGGTGTGTACATCACGATCAGAATTCTGAAAGCTGTCCCCAATCATAAATGGGCGATCGCTTCATTCGGCCTGGCGATCGAGGGTATTTCGTGCTTAGCCGTGCCCTACACGACTTCAGTATTTCAGCTGATCATTCCGTTGTGCTTTGTGTGCTTTGGCATCACCCTAATTGACGCTTCGCTTCTACCAATGCTTGGATTTCTCGTGAACACACGTCATGTACCTGTATACGGCTCAGTGTACGCAATTGCAGACATTTCCTACTCGTTAGCCTACGCATTCGGACCAATTATTGCCGGCTGGATTGTGGGCAATATGAGCTTCTTCGCTTTGAATATTATCATCTTTATCTTAAATATTGCCTACACACCAGCATATTCATGCTGAAAAAAGTACAGGGGTATGACTCTGTTACGCCAAAAGAGGAAATGACGTCATCGAAAAATGACAATTACGACAAAATTGAAAAAGATGGTAATGCGATGGAGACGATATCAACAGTACAAGTCGGTTATCATGGAACCAGTTACGGTACTCAAGCGCCCAATTTCCAAAATAGTTTTCCACTAGCTGAATAACCGGCTGGTTTTGATCGGTTGAACCCTCTATGGTGTTAGGCTTGTTATGTCTGTTTGCTTTGCATCGCTTAGAGTGCTGTTCATTTGCATTTGTGTTATTTTGGTAAATTATTAGAAAATAAACAGTGCACAGGTGTCGCAGCCAAAAGCTAAATACTGTAGCTCACAGTATCATCAATTTTAGAGCAAAATGGAACAAAACGAGGGCGTACAACAGTTGTGCTGTGGATGGTATGAGGTTCGTTTTCGACATGCCAATTGTCTTTTCTTACCGCCTGTAAGCGCCAACCTTTCGTAATGTGCTCCCGGGCTATTCCATTAGTGAAGGTGCGCATGAACAATCTCCTCAGGAACCTTTGGGAAGGGGTTTTATCACGGTCTCTTAACAAGCAGCGCTCCCCTTCTCCATCTAATCAAACACATCACCTCTATGAGCCCCGACGGCCGCAATGTCGCTTCGCTTGACGTTCTTCAACGCCTTGGCTAATGTTTCAGGCACCACAAATTGCTTTCAACCCATTCAATTTTCGCCCCGATTCCCGACTTTCTTCTACAGCTCCCGCTCCCCGCCATCTTTAGGAAGCGCAAAGTCCCCATACCGTAGCACAGAACAGTGCAGGACGTATCTGTGGACTTTTCTACCCCATAGATATCCGTCGAAAATCCACAATGACTGTGGGAGAGCCTTTTCTCAAGTCACTGGTGTGCTTGGCAAACTATGGCATAGTAGCATGGTGACGGTAAGTCCACATTTACGTATTTTATCTTCAATAGAGGATATGATGTCTGGGTCTCGAAAGCTTATATAATTCCAAGTTCCTCGTATGTTCCAAAAAATATCGAAGTTGGAGAATTATGGCTGGCAACAAAGCAGCTTATGCGACTTTATAGCTCTTCATAGTATAACATCATAAGTGCAAGTAATGCGCGAAGATAAAGCTGATGGCAAAGCATTCTCCACAAAGCTTCTGGTTTCAGCTGTACCTCAGCTGTTAGTTCTTTACTAATCGAAGGAGCGCGAGTAATGACAGGTTGTGACCGACACTGTCATAAGGAGGAAGTAAGTTAATAGTTAGCAATCAGCTTTTAATAGATAAAAAGTTGACAACCTGGGTCCCCAGTCAGAATAAGAGGTTCACAGCGTGGATTGAATGACTTGGAGGTTCGTATCTACCAAAACTTTCCTCGACAAGTGCTGTACACTCACCCGCCTTTCGGGAGAACTCGTGCGCCGTGAACGAAACTTTGAGCCGGTTTTTTCTGGGGCGACGACTCCGACGGCTCGAATATAGACTCTGTCGACCGAGGGATGGTCGGACAGGAAGAGATGGAAAAGGAGTCGTATTTTCAAAGAAAATGTGAAGAGCAGCACCGGAGACGCCTATTTTGAGAGATCGTAATTTTATACAATTGATCTGGACGCCATTCCGCACCCAGATAAGCTCTAAACCTTTTTGGATTCCGGAATCCCGTCAGGAATCGTCAGAGAAGTTTGGCGTTAGGCGCAGTACCACCCCTTTGAGTCTGCAGTGTGACACCTCTCACGCGATACCTCCTAGTTAACTTCCTTCCCTCGTCAGCTCTTAGACCCCTCTTCCCCTCCACCTCGAAAAAAAAAATTAGAGCCGAGCGGCTCGGGTATTGAATGAAGGGTGTATTTCAGAATTAAGGATATGGCAATTATGGAAATGACACCCATCTCAAACACCAAATTTGTACACTTTCCCATTCAACGTGTATACAGCCGCTTGAAACTTCTTCAAAAAAGCTAAATGAATTGAGTGTCTTGGAAACATTGCGATTGTGCACCAGACCTTCTTGCTCTCTGAATGAGTACAATCGGGATGCTGACCCTAAAAAGATGGTGCGCTTTGATTTCGTAACTATCTTGTTATGCTTGTAGGCTCATTTAAAACTCTGTCTTAATGACAAGCAATCGCCAAACAATCTCAAAGTCATAGAACCTTAAAATTTCACCAGATGTCAGAAAATACGCGGTCTTTGAAAGCAATTCGAAGAAAAAGTGTCCAGGATCACTGACTAGCGACGATTACTATCAGGTTGTAGGGAAAGTTCTTTTGTTTTTCAAAAACGTCTTTTTTCTCTCCAAGCTGCTTTCCGGCAATTTCTTCTTTACATATGCATGTTGTCCAAGTTCACACGCATCTATAGATATTATTGTCTTCCATCTCCTGGATGACCTTGTCGGCAGAATAAACATATCAAAGGTCAATGTCATCTTCACCATAGAAAGATTTTCTTTGAATGGCGTTAGACAGGGAAAGGAAAAGATGATAGTCCGATGGAGCCAGATTAGGGCTATAAGGTGGATGGGGTAGCACTTTTCATTCGAGCGCGGAATTTTTTGACGAGTCACTTTTTTAATATGTGCGAAGATTCGCCAGAATAATTGACTTGCCGAAAATTCTCAAGCTTGAATGGGAAGTGCTGCTTCATCCACCCTATAGCCCTGATCTTGCTCGGATTATCATCTGTTTCTTTCCCTGTCTAACGCCATTCAAAGAAAAACTTTCGATAGTGAAGATGACATTGACGTATTGACCTTTGATATGTTTATTTTGCCGGAAAAGGTTATCTAGGAGATGAAAGACAATAATGCCTATAGATGCGTGTGAACCTGTACTGCATGTATATGTACAGAATAAATTGCTGAAAAGCAGTTTGGAGGGAGAAAAGCACGCTTAGAAAACGAAAGGACTTCCCCACAACGTAATAGAGGGAGACATTCCTGAACTGAAATTCATCTACAGCAAAGCTCAGCTGTTGCATCGTTCTTGATGGAAGAAATGGATTTTTCTTCAATTAGTGGGTTCAGATGTCAGATCCATTATATAAAGGCACATTCCAGGACTACTGGGGTGTTATAGCTCATGCGTGGTCAGATAGTTCAACCCACAGTCAATGAGATGCACCTTTACGAGGCGTAGATGTCAGTTCCTAGAGCCTGAGATCCAAAGCAGCAAGCGCGACTCCACCCAGCAGCTCATCCGAGACGTGATCGTTGGCAATGACGGTGGCAATGGTGGCAGCAACGTTGCAAATGAGGCTCAGGATTTGTGTGATAATATAAGATAAGGGAGAGATGCCAATGATAAAGGAGACGACGACATGAGCAAACTGTATATTCCAGTGATCAAAAGGCTCGTTTTCACACGGTAATCTCGTCCAGGGCCAGATGTCAGGAGGCCTTATTTTCGCCCACATTGCGAGCTAACTTCGTATATTTCTTTACCAGCGTATTCCACAGAACCTCTAATTCATAATTCAGCGCTTCAACCCACTCAAGGTAATCCTGGAATGTGCCTTTAAGCAACCATAAAGAGAAGTAAAAAATCATAAGCTCCACCAAAGTGCATCTATTAAGCAGAGAGAAGATTGCGTGCCCTTTCAAATTGCAGAAGAAAGCCTCAGAAGATGAGGGTTCATCCGAGCTCCGGGCTGAGACGAGCTTCGCCTGAGCATTCCCATTAGCATCGCGACCTGCAGCAGCAATACCAGAAGCCATTGAACAAAAAATGAAAAAAATTCAAAGGATCAACGGATTTGGACGCTTTTCACGTTTTTTTTTGCAGAGCGCTGTATGATGAAGCATAGAACTAATACATGCATCACGATTTTAACTCCTCATTCGATGATAGTTGGATATAGGGTGTATAGGTCACGGAAGCTATCACCTATATCACCTGTCACCTGTCGTCCCGTTGCACATCGAAAGTGCTGAGCGGACCCCAGCAAGGTCCATAAATAAAGTGGTTGCTAATTTTTTTGAATTTTTGAATTTAAAAAAATGGAATATTCCACTAGGTTATGATTCGCTCCTTCATCACTGTTAGAGTTGAGGGTATTTTTATATAGGTATATCTGAGTGTATCGTAAAAATGAGTCAGTTTGATATTGTTCTTGCACGGGCCCTCGGACGGAAACCAAACATTCAGCAATATCCTCCACTTGTATTATAAGTTTTGAAAGAGTATAAAGGCCCACGGCATTAAATTCAAAATCGAACAACCCTTCCTGAAAAATTCGTCGCGCATGCTGCTTCCATTCACAATGGCAAATGAATGAGTTTTGGACTATTGAGGGACTTGTGGCCTACGCAAAAATCAGTGGGCGGACACTCAGCATAGAAGCTGTAACAGCTGAGATCAATCCATTCCAGTGTGAAAATTGATATTCTAGGAAGGAAACGTTTCAAGTCCAGATTTGCGCCGGAACTTAAAGAAATCGTCCAAGAAGAAATGAGCTTCTTATTTCTTTACCCACATAATTATGTTGTATTTGCCAAATATTATATGCAAATTTTCACGCGAAAAAAAAAAAGAGAATTCGCGTAAGATACGGCTCCTCAAACTCTTGGCCGTGTGTGCGGGGCCTCCAATTCGCCGCGGTTGGAAACGGAGAATGGAACTGTCTACGTAACTCTCTGTCCCTACAACGCATCTCCGACCGAGGCGAACAACGGGATGGGCACTTGCTTGGAGGCCGCGCACATGCGGCCAACACTGTATGGTGCTGTATTTTGGCCGCATTTATATTTTTTCACGTGAAACTTTGCATGCGGCCCACATAAGGCTAACACAACATAAATATATCCTATTGATCGCTTTTATTGATGTTATTGATCCTATTGAGCCGGTCAGAAGTCGAGCGCTTGGAGCTTCGAGAGCGTAGCTCTCCATCTGGCCGCCCTCTTATACGGTATTGAAGCACAGCTGCGAGAAAGAATGTAAGCATAATATAAAAGCATAAGCCTGATCAACCAGTAGATAAGCTACTCTCATTTCTCTTTACTTCCTTTCACTTTTTTATCAACAAAGAATTAAAATGAAATCTTCCCTGACCATTATTGTTGCGCTTCGCTACGAGGAGGGTTTTCTACCCAAGTTGCAGGCATTGCTTTCTGGCTTGATAAGTATCACTGGGAAACATCAAATACTCCACCTGCTAGTGTACAACCTTTCTTCACAAGTGGCTTTCAAAATGGAGTAGAACATATACAGTAACATAACAATGGCAGTAATAATGCGGGCTCGAACCCAGTCCGAGACCATATCTTTTGCCCAAATCTCAGATTCTTGCAACAACTTACGGCGAAAATCAGCCGTTGACTAGAATTAAATACCAAAAGCAATAATCAATAGCAGCGACACATAAAATATATAACATACACCAAAGTGAAGTTGTGCGAACTTCGTGAGGGTGAACAATCAACTAGTTGTATAAGCTTTTATGTGTTTAAAAAAAATTTAAAAAATGTGATTCTGGCACAATTGTCTCTATAAACATATTCATGGGCAAAGGTGGTGTAGTGATAGGTGACGCCGCACTCCCACTATCATAGTGCTGGGATCCAATCTCACGTCAGTGCCCGCCCAAGCCAAACGTTCCATCCTTGCGGGATAGGGGAATCGGTGCTGTCAGACTCATTTGGAAGATTAAAAGCCCTGACTTTTGCACCGGCTAGCCTCCGAGAGTCATTGTATAGGCCAAATCGCATTCACCTGCCACCACTATTCTATATGAAACCACAATACATCGCGAATGAGGGCAAGAATTGACCTACGCCAAAAATTTTTCTTTTATCCTTCAGAGGCGATGCTAGAAAAGCTTTACAAATTTTCTTCATTCCGATTCCACAGCTCCTTAACCCTCCCCAAACCAATCGACCCTTTGAGCATTTTTTGAGGAATGGTCTCACGGCCAGAGTTTGATAGCTTCTCATTATTGATTACCATCATCGTTTCACTTTCACATATGCACTGCACTATTTTCAAAAGAAACTTCCAGATCTGGTACCGCATCTGACGACAGTAGCTTCGCGTAAGCGACTATTCGCAGTGAAATGTGCGGTAACTCATAATCATCGGATTCATGATTTGCTAAATGATGTCAATGTTCGTCCATTTGTCCTTCCACCTACCTACATAGATGGGAGTCTAATCTCCTTCTTATGAGCATTCTAACAACGAAGTTGGGAAGATGGAATAACCACCACTTTGAATTTTCTGAGGGTCGAAATATGATAAAGATGGTGACCGCGTTAGAAATTTTTGAGTGGGATCCAAGAACGCAGGCTATTGACCACCTCCCCACCTTTCCCCGTTGCAAACTGGGAAATACCAGAACCTACATCCAAATGCAAAATGATAGTAAAAATCGCATTCTTCTTTTTTTATGGTACCCTCACATAACCATAATTTTTATGAGTCAGAAAATGTCGCATTTTTAGGCTCCCCTCCCCAAACCCCCTATTCCGACGTTGGATCATACGCTCGATCGTTACATCGAATATGCCGAAGTTGTCGCCGAGGGGCGTCATCAACCCCTTCAACGGACACAACGAGCTGTCCAAGATTTTAGAAAAGCAGGTCTTGTCTACCAGGAGAGACTGCTGCGACTGGCTGAAACTGAGGAGAACTGGGTGAGTAAGGCCCATTTCGCAGTCAGAAACTTTCCTGAGAACTGGAATCTTTTTAGATCAACCAATTTTGGCTACCTGAGGCATATCTACGGATTCGAACTCCATTACCAGTAAATACAAATCCGGCATATGTTTTCCCACATCAGCATTTTGAGGACGAGGATGATTGGCTAAGGTTTATTTATTTATATATGCGTGATGTGACACGCCATCATAAATAACAAAGCTATTGGTGGAACTGACGAGTGCAACGAATGAGTAAGGGACGCCACTGATCTACTAGACAAAAAATATTTCTAATTTCAGCAACCTCACTAAATCTCATGAAACATAAATACTACAAATACTATAGATGAACAGTCACTCTCAAAATCTGGTTCGAACGGCGATGATATCAGAAGATTTCATCCATACCAAGGATCCTTTTATTATATCTTCAGGTACACTGCACTTCTGATCAAAGGATTCGTAGAGTGCAAAAACAAAATTGACACGTGAGTATTTCACTGAATTTTAACGACTTAGATTAGAACTCAAATTAGAGACTATAATAAATTAGTGAAATAAATAAAATAAAATAAAATAAAATAAAATTAGTACAATAAATTG
This sequence comes from Trichostrongylus colubriformis, assembly GCA_963978905.1. NCBI lineage: Eukaryota > Metazoa > Nematoda > Chromadorea > Rhabditida > Trichostrongylidae > Trichostrongylus > Trichostrongylus colubriformis. The sequence continues at coordinate 58,747,924 of OZ022256.1, read as the reverse complement.
AAATGGATTAGAGACTCGAATTAGAATTAATCCGACTCAGATTAGAGGGACTCAGAACGACTTCTATGCTCCATTTACTAATTTCTTTAGAAACTGCTGAATGCAGAGAGTGGCTGTAAAAGGAACTTTTCACTATTTATTGCATGTACAATGGGGTACATGGAACGTCACGAACTAAAACACCAAACGAACAACATAACACGAGGAACAAAATCAGCTACAAATACTGTAACAAGGATGCTGAACAAAGCAAATAGTCTGTAAATAATAACAGAAAAAAAACAAACAGCATAGAGAAGTCTACTTTCTATCTGCCTCAGTGCCAGGTCCGAACTGAAGTAATCTGAAGCAGCCCTCATGTAAAATATTTGTGCAATGCTTTCTTGAACTGAGCTAGACTCTCAGGCAAGCTATATCTTTTGGCGAATTTCCCAAATTCCAAAGCAGCGCGCCCAACGAAGAACTTGGCTCTAACATTAGACTTAGACCTTGAAAGACAGAGTCTGAACCTGTCACCAAGAAAGGAGGATGGCCAAAGGGTAGAGCGCTTCCCAAATCTACCATCGACCTTCCGGAGAGTATTTTGAACATCATTATTAGGTCCTGAACCTTCCTCTTACGAAGAAGTGAATCAATTTTCAGAATCTTATTTCTAACTAATCCTCTGAGGATAGCACTATAACCGAAACCCAGTGCCCTGGTAAAAACTTTCCTTGTGAAACTATCCTGAGGCGCTTCCAGTCTAGAATTAGCTTTCTTATTCTGTGGAAAGAAAACTGTAGTTCCATACTCAAAAATGTGACAGACATAAGCCTTGTAAGCTCCGATGAGCATCAAAGATTTCTGGTGTGCAGGTGTCGCAGTGATTGAAAAGTCTTTCAGCTTTATTAGCCATGGTCGTGCAGTGCGAATCAAATGACAGTTTTGGTCGTGATTCCTAGATCCCTCACTGCTTTAACTTCTTCTCAAGTTGGAAGCCATCAATGGAAAAATTAGACTTAGTCCGAGAACTTCCTAAATGGAGAACCGATGTTTTATTATAAGCTAAGGATATCGTCCACATTCTAGACCATTTGACAACAGCATCAATAGCCTCGTGTATAATTCTTCCATCATTTTCAGCAGTTACGGTCTTGTAGATTCTGACATCATCAGCAAAAACTATACAGGAGACCTCAATCTCTTCTAAGATCTGAGGAAGCTCATAAGAGTAAATACAAAACAGAACCGGCGAAAGGGCACCGCTATATGGAACTCCGCCTGGTGCGGCTCTGACCCTAGAGTATGAACCATTTATTCGTACTTGGAACCCCTTGAAGAAAGGACTCAACCCACAAAACTATTCTTTCATGTACACCAATATGCCTGAGCTTCCATATAAGGTTCCTATGATTAACTTTGTCCAAAGCTCTCAGAAAGTCAAGGTACACTACATCCACATCATTCCTATTATCTAGGGACGTTGTCCAATCATTCAAGTATTCCAGCATTTGAGATACTGTTGACCTGCCTTTCCTGAAACCATGTTGAGAGCTCGACAAAATCTTGTTTTCCAAATGCTCAAGTAATACTCTTTTTACAACCTTTTCAAAAACTCTGCAAAATATGGAGGTGATAGCCTGTAGTTGTTTGACATAGAGAATGATGGCTTTTTCGGGACCAGTGTAATGACAGAATGCTTCCACTTCTCTGGAGCTTCAGCCCAGAAGAAACTTAAATTAGAGATGTACCGTAGCGGGCCAACGATCGATGGCAAAATCTTTCTCAATAAAATAAATTGGAATACCATCGGGAGTTGACAAGAGGCCACTCTTCCATCCGGAAAGAGGCTTGAAAATTTCTTGTTCACTAACATAAAGAGTCTTGCATTTGACGAAAGGAGTCAGAGAGCTCGTGGCGAACTTCTACATGATCCTTATTATTGAAAAAACCTGCTCAAACACATCCGCAAACAGTTCAGCTTTATCAGTATCCGATACCACCACGGACTCATATGGTTTACATAAGGCTGGTATCTTTACTATCGAGAATTTTTAGAGCTCGTACATTCTGAAAAGGGCTGTTTACTCCCCTCTCCAATTATTTTCTTTTCAGCGTGGCAGTGCTATTTATACATCTTTTTCTCGAATCTATCCGCAGCTTTTTTTTATATAAACACCAATCCTCTGGCAATTTTAACAATACTGCCGTCTTGTATGCTTCAACTTTCTTGTCAAAAAGCAATTGGAGAAATGGTGGAAGTGCACCACTACTCCTGATCCTACGAGGGACCTACCTTTCAACACATTCTTTTATGACAAACCATAGTAATTCATACATGTCGTTAACATTAAGGCCGGTAAATGATCCATACCAGTCAACAGAGACTAAATAGGAACAAAACATGCTAAAGTTAGCCTTCCTGTGGTTTCGCCTCAGTATTTCTCTTTCCACTGAATTAGGCATCTTAAAGCAGAACTCAATGCTGGCGTGGTCACTTGATCCTATGGGGGTACCTTGGTTTCATGGCTAAGTTTCAGAAAACAATTGGAGCGAGAGCTATCAACAGGGAAACTCAAAACTTATATGTGCATGCAACAGTATGACAGAATCCTGGGATGCTACAGGTACGAAACGCGTTTCCCAGATGAATGTGATACGCCCACGGAAGTGAAGATATTTTAGGCATCCCGCGACTAATGAAGATTTGCTTTTTTTGAAACCGAAGAGAAACACTGAAAATGAGCATATTCTCGTCATGTTTAGGAATCAGGTACGGCATTCTAGGCTTCTAATGTGTAGTTGGGAAGTAGGGAAGTGGGTGAAGGGACTCACTCTCGTGCTGTAGGATCTCACCTACTCACCTAATACCTTCCTACAGCTATCTGTTTGTACTCTAAGTCGCATAATTTTACCTGATCCTTAACCAGTAGGATAGGAGTTTCCCCTCAACAGAAGCTACGGCTATAAGCTCAGCCGAACGTCGAGCACAGCGAAGTGGCTCCCCCCAACTACATTAGCGCCATTCAATTAACCATTCTACGGATAGTTGCAAGTTGTTAAATTAGTTTGTGCCTTTCGAGATTGATTAGTGGAAGATGAGGCGCTTAGTGGATTTACAGTTATAAATGTGAACCTTGTACCACGTGCAGGCCTCCGAAGGCGACGATTCAGGCGAAATGTTAGGCCGTTTCGATAAATGTTACACCAATCAACCTTGAAAGGCACAAACTAATCAAACAACTTACAACTAACAATGCCATGGTTGCAAGAGGACAGAAGCTGGAGAATTCCAGAGATGAACTACTTGAACTTTTAGAAGCACGGTGATCAACAGCCTGAACTCATTTTTTTCACTGCAAATATTATGAGAATCTGAGAATTTCCAGTGTACACCTCAGAAATCGACATAGCCTCAGAAATTAGCGTGAAAGTTCAGCTCAAGTGTGGGTTGGGTGGGACATGTTAGGGTATGTACAGAGCGCACATCGACGTTGTCAATATTAATTGAATCCATCGGTATTAATTGAAAATATTGGTTTTTGTGAGGAAGGTTGGAAGCAGCTTATGGGCTATAATACTGATCAAGTGCCCTCATAAAAGTAGAAGTTCACAACATTGTGCATCACCGACAGATATTGATTGAAAAATATCGCTATTTGTGCAGAGGGCTGGAAAGGACCACACTACTGACAAAGTGCCCTCATAAAAGTTGAAATTCCACAACATCATGCATCAGCGATCAATCATATACACCACGAGTTATACACCAGGAGTTACACCAGGAGTTATACACCTATACATAAACCAGGAGTTTGGTGTACTTGTTTGTACGGATGTTTGTCTGCCCGCTCGATTCCCCGTTTTGCCAGAAAGGCAAATGGGGGAGAATGGTCCAAGATGTACAGAGCGCACATGCGCAATGTATGACTCCGCCTATTGTGAGTGGGGCTTGCGTCAGAATGGTTTGTGTGTGTGAAATTCTATAATTCGTCTCGAAATAGCTGGAACGTCAGGGGTGTAAAGTCGAGTGCAGGGTGTGGCAATTAGCAGAGTGCCACCTTCAGAAGGCAGAGCGAGGTCTAGGCTGTATTCAGCATATCGTCATCAGAACCTTCATACCCTATTTATAAACTAGGCGTTTGGTGTGTCTGTCATTTTGTATGTCTGTCTGTCCGAAATTCAGTACCGCCTGAAAAACAAGCGGGGAATTCGGGTCAAGTGTGGGTCAGGTACGACATGGTAGAAGTTTGCCGAGTGCATATGGACTATGTGGGATTACGCCTACGGTGGGTGGGGTTTGCGGTCAAAATGTTCGGGGTTTGGGTGCAAAATTGGTGCCTTCGCTATAAGGGACATCTAACAAAACGCTGCATATCTGGGCATCTCGGAGTGATCCTTGAGGGGTAAATCGCACATTGGGGCGCAGTTTTTTGTCTGAGTCTTAGTAGAAAAGAGGATTCCTTCCTTCCTCTAGGATTATTTCATGGTGGGATGCATCCCCAACTCTTTGCGAAAGAGCCGAAAGTTCCATATATCGTTCCAGAAAAATCCGAGCGTCGAGAAATCTTGATTAAGGGCGAGGTGAAGGAGTCTGTATCTGTGTAGATAAGGAGCCCGCCTACAGCGGACGGAGCGTGCTCAAAATAGGCGGTGCTCACCACGATTAACTTCATAACTCGGCTACAGAGCAGTCTAGAAAACATAACCTTTCATCATGACCTATATTTAAATCGGAAAATTGGTTTGTCTGTTATTTTATTTGTCTGTCCACGGAGGGTTGGGTCGATTGGGTTGGGTAGGTAATGGTAGTAGGAGATGTAAAGAGCGCATATGGACTATGCGAAAATTCTCCATCCACATAGGGAGGACATGCGTTGAATTAATCGATGTCTATGTGGAGAATCCTATAAGTCGTCCCAAAGGAGCCCGGAGGTCGCCAAGAAGGGAAAGGGGATGAAGACGAGTTTATGTGTTTGTCGCAGGTAAGAGAGACCCGCTTTCAGGAGCGAAGCATGCAATAGATGAAGTCGTGTTCACTCACGAGAAACTTCCGCTACATAGCGGTCTGAAAACCGGGTAAAAGCTGAGCGATGTTCAACCGTGACAAAAAGATATCAAATCAAAAAGGAAGATGGAGCTCACGCCGAGATATGGTTGAAAATATTGGATTTTGAGCGTAAGACTGATGGCGGCTTATCAAAAATACCATTGAGTGAGTGCCCAAGTAGTTAAATTCCTCCAGTCCAACCTATCATACCCTATATATGAACCAGGAGTTTAGTGTGTTTGTACTGCTGCTTGTCTGTCCGCTCGCTTCTTGGTTCTACCAGAAAAACAGTGGGGAGGTCAGGTCAAGTTTCGGCTGGGTGGGTCATGGTCCAAGACGTACAGAGCGCGCACGTCCTCCGCCCACAGTAGGCGGGGCGTAGGCTGCATTGTCCTCGGGTCAGTGCCAAAATCCTGTAAGTCGTCTCAAAATTGCCCAGACATCGGGAGAAGGTGGACTAGGATGAGATCCGTGTATATGTAGCAATCGAGGGAGACCCACCTTTGATTGGCGCAGCGTGCTCCAAGTGGGCGGTGCCAACCACAAATGTTTAAAACCCGGCTCCAAAGCAGTGTAGAGACTGAGGAAAAATCGATGGAGGTCAAGGAGATCTGGGCTGTTTTCAGCATATCTGAAGTGAATGGCGACCCGCCCACAATGGGCGGAGCAGGCAATCGAAATCACACATGAAACATAATTCTCCTCTAGAGCGATCTAGGAAGCGGGTAAAAACCGAAGTATTGTGTAACAGCTCAGGTGGCAATAATGCCAAATGACCACTTAGGCGGAGCCTTCGCTACGACGTTGATTGAAAATATCGGTTTCTGTGCAGAAAACTGGGAACGGCTCAAGGACTATATTTTTGATCGGTACCCTCACAAAGTTGAAATTCAACAAGATCATGCATCACTGATCGATACTGATTGAAAATATTGGTTCTCGTGCAGAAGATGTCTTCACTGCACCCTACTTTACTGGACCATGTCAGATAAATTCGCTCTCAGTGGTTCAGTGGATTGCTTCTCTGTACCCTTGCCACTTTCGGTGCCACAGTACACGAACAGCGCTTTGACGACTCAAACTTGAGTGATTAAGCAATAACTAAAATTAGCGCAAAAAAGGAAATGCGATGAACAACAAAGAATCAAAGCACCATGAAAAGAGTTATGAGATGAGTAATACATAAAAAACAAAAGGTTTAGGACGCTTATTTTCCCGAGAAACTGCGACACTTTCCTCAGCTTTGCTGCGCACCATGTCGTCTATTTTCTCTTCCATCGATATGATTACGTCAAGGTCCGCCAGGTTGTTTTCCATCACCCACGCATTTCCCCCAACGATGGGTTCACCCTTCGCTGGAGAACTTTTCTCTGGAAATCAACCGAAAATTTTGAAAGCACCTTTTGCACTAGAAATGAGCCATCGGCTAGTATGCTTCTCGCTTTGAGCTGCGTAATAATTGGGATTATAATTTCCTGGAGCTGAAGTTGCGCTGCTATCGTTGGCTTGTTAGCGTTGGCCCTATCTGAGGGCCCCTGCAGATACGTAACGAATTTAGTTTCGTCGCCATATTTTTTTACACAAAAGGTCGACGGCATGGTCGTAATTGTCTTCCGTGACAGGAAAGCGGCGCACGGTCTCGCGAGCTTCTCCCTGCAGCGCTCTCAATAAATAGTTGAATTTTCGCAGCTCGCTCAGTGGTTGATTATGGACGTTCGCCACGAAGAGAGTCCAAAAGTTTTGAAATTCCCAAAGTCTACCGTTCAATGAAGGTACGGGAATAGGTGGCAACGATTTTTGCGCAATTCCTACCTCTCCTGGTGTCGCGCCCTGTATGTAAGCTTGCTGGCGCTTGCTAATGGTCTCGGGCGCTCGTACGGTTGCACTCTAATTGTATGGCGGTTGTTTGCGCAAGATCGATTGCGTTGTGTGCCCTCGTCACATAATCGTCCACTTGCTTCTCCTGTTTCGCCGTGAATGAGTCACCATTGAGTCACACATTGCCGTAAAGGAGCTCAGCGCTTCGAGAACCAATTTTGCGCAAGAATTCAGCTGGAGCGCTACCGCTTGCGCTTTCGCTGATATGGCAATGTCACTCTGAAGTCCTGGTTCTGATTTTATGACCCGCTCACTATCTTTAAAAACGCGCTCCAAATTATTGCAAGACCGAGGCAAAAGGGCTATCTGGGACTTTGTGAATGCTGGTCCCGACATATTTGTAAAAAGTGAAAAATTCGAAAGAAACTCGAAAGTATTCACCCAAAAAATGAAATGTTGAAGCTTCGTCAAAAAAAATCCGACCTCACCAAGCGCTGTCCTCTTGCTCTGCGCCTCTCCGACGAAACCAATGTAGAAAAGGATTAATGGAAAAATCGTACCGCCTTTACTCTTGGTCCGATAGACAATGCACCATAAATTCGATCTCGGTGGTTCAGTGGATTGCTTGTCTGTATCCTTGCCACTTTCGGTGCCACAGTACACGAACAGCGCTTTGATGACTCAAACTTGGGTAATTAAACAAGAACAATGAGTAAACAAAATGACTGAAAATGGCGCAAAAAGAGAAATGTGATGAACAACAAAGAATTAAAGCACGAAAACAGTTATGAAATGACCAACACATAAAAAACATGAAAAACAAATAAATAAAATGAATTAGTGACGCGCAGCGCTTACCGTTACGACGACGAATGAGCTGATGAAAATGTCATCGCCCTTTTGTACGCGAGTTCCATCCGCCTCCGCGACCGTACGGCCGATAAGGCGAAAGCTGAAACAAAACAACTTGCAGCAGCGTGAGAAATTCCTCGTAGCTATATCAGCTGAAAACAATGTTTACATAAGAAACTACGAAAAAATCGCGGAATATCCGCAATATCAGACTCCGCCCACTGTGGACGTGGACGGGGTCTGCGTTAAAACGTTCAGTGTTTAGATGCAAAATTCTTTGATTTGTTCCAAAAGAGCCCAGGAATCGGGATAAGGTGAGCAATGAGTTAATGGTGTATGTAGTAGATGAAAATTCATCATGACCTATATATGAACCAGGAGTTTGGTGTGTGTGCCATGTTGTGTCGGTGCACCCGAAACTCAGTACTACCTGAAGAATAAGCGGAGAAGTCAGTTCGAGTTAGACTTGCGGGGGGGGGGGGGGTCTTGCTGAGAGATGAACAGGCAGCATATGGATCATCTCAGACTCCCACACTGTGAGTGAAATATTTGGTGTTCAGATGAAAAATCATAATTTGCTGTAATTCCTTCCAAAAAAGCTCAGGAGTCGGGAAAAGGTAGGCTAAAATGAGTCAAGGGTGTTCGTAGCAAATGAAGAATACCCGCCTTCAGTTGGCGGAGCACGCTCAACTTATGTGGTGTTTACTACGAGCGTTTATAAGTTGTCTCAGGAGCAGCTCAGAGACTGCGAAAAAATCGATAGAGATCACTGATATCTAGGCGGTGTTGCACGTTATTGGAGTAGGTGGAGGCCGGTCTACAATGTGCGGAACGTGCAATCAACAAGACCGTGCCCACTCATAAAAATTTAACACCGTTTCAGAGCGGTCTAGAGCGCCGAAGAAAGCTGAAGCAATTCGAAGCTGCCAGAGTGACAAAAATGTCAACTGATCACGGAAGACGGAGCGTCATCGGGATATTGATTGAAAAAATGGTTTTTATGCGAAAGGCTGGAAACGGCCTATGGACCATACCACTGAGTGAATACCCTCATAGAAGAATGATCAGCGAGCCACACCAGTGAGTGTCGCCCTTGCAGAACTCTGATGATGTCTATCGGTCGACATCGATCGAAATCATAGATCTCAAAGCAAAGAGCTGAAAACAAGTAATGGGAACTGAATGATTACAGTCGCAGAAGATGAAAAACTGCAGCATCATGTGCCATGGGTCGTAATTATCGGTTTTCGTACGAAGGGCCGGGCAATGTGATGGACCACACCAGTGGATGGAGACAATTGCAGAGCCTCACATTCTGTAGAGCTTATTGCATGCATATCACATATATTGCATACTGCATATCACATACATTGCTTATTGCATACCTACTGCATCGCTTTGATGAGCCTTTGAAGTGGAGGCTGTTAATGGACTACCCCTCAGCACAAATGTAAAATCTATTGATTGCCGCCAAACCACGTTGCTGTGAAATTTCTGTTACATCATTGTGCCCATAGCCGGCCTCTTGTCGGTACCCCATAACGCGATGTGGATCGCGAAGCTCACTTGGTGAATATAAATATGAGAATATGAGAAAATAAATTCTTATGGAGAATATGGAGAATCAAGTTAATTTACGGCGTCATTTCAGGCGTTTGTGGTGCATACACGGGTAGACGGCAATCTGCTACCGTTCGCCGATATTTTCTTCCAATTACGGCAAGTATTACGGATGTCTGAAGCACGGAAAGGACTTGCCGTAGCTGTTGGTGCTGCAGGAGTTGGTAATCGTGATAGAGCGGCGCGCTTCTGGAGTGCTATGCAGGAGGGTGGGTACGATGCCTTTCGGAATGAATTTTTCTCAATGAGTCGGCACTTGGATCGAAAATTGTGAAATTCATGCCTATTTAGTTGAAACGAATAGCATTTCGCTCACTTGGGCCCGTGATGCTTTGTTCGTCGTCTGCTTGGACGACGACGAGACGAAAGGAGCTTCTGCTCAGAATAGCGATGCTGATTCACAGTCGCACGAGAGGAATCTCATTCAGCAGGGAAAACATATCCTCACCGGTGGTGGTAGCAGCGGTCATGGCTTGAATCGTTGGTTCGACGCGACCGTCCAGGTCAGGAACTAGCGCTTGCTATTTCGATACTGAAGCCTACATCAAGGTGTTTAGCTGATCGTCAGTAGTAACGGCACCAACGGTATATGCAGTGAGCACTCTCCTACTGAGGGTATCGTCCTCATTCACGTGGCTGAAAGTGCCCTCCAATACGTGCGAGAGAACCGGAAACGAACTACAGTGGGTTTGTTTACAAAAATCTGGAAAGAGATCAATCACAAAGACAGTGCGGTGGCTCTGGCACTGCTACGGTCCGCTTTTGTGTCAGGTATGAGATCCATTTCCATTACAATGCCCACCATAAATGTTTGAGAGAAAACGCAGAAAATACGTATCAGCATTTTTTATCGTTTTTCTTAAGTGTAATATATACCTGAGCTTGGAGAGCGAAAATTTTAATTTTGTTCCTTCGTTTGCTAAAAATATCAAACTGCAAATTCGAACTGCAATTGGGTTATAGCGAAAGACTGAAAAAACGAGTATCCACATTTTCTGCGTTTCCTTTCTGACAATCAAGGCACATAATGCACATGGATTTTCGAAACTGAAATTCCGAGGTTTTTTCTAGTACAGGAGTGGACCTATCTATAGGATGCGAAAAGAAACCTTGCAGTATTCTCTTTGATTCATATGCACTCTGCTCTCTATAGTGTTATGTAGCCTTACGCCGAATCTTTCTTGGCGGCGGCGCACGCGCGGCGCCAATAGTACGAATAGCCGCTATCGGTTGAAATTCGCCTCAGGACGCAAGGGACTGGCGGAGCTCCTTCAAGAAATGTCTATCTCATCATATCTAAAAACAATAACTTTTGTCATTTCTATGTGCGGCTTTGTATAAACCTCGGCGTAATTTGTTACACTTCTTGACTATTTTACTATCCACGAGGTTGCTAATACACCTTTATTGGCTAATATCTCGGCGGAATCGCCTTCCTCAGCGCATAAAAGGATTTATGAATACCCGGCCAAACACATCGTCAAAAAAAACAGAAACTGATTTTTTTCCGACAATACATACCATCGCACCTCGCCATTACCCGAATGCCGCTACATCATCTTCATGTGCTACGACTAAACAGCACCTGTGTGAAGGAATCTCATGACGTAGAAGCACTATATGTAAGCAAACGTAAGCAACAGTGCCGCGATGGAAGCCATCTTCGAACCTCTAAACAGCATTGTAAAGAAATCAATACGCATGTGCCTCCTTAGGACAACTCATGGCTCTACTACTGGCTCTACTACATAAGTGCCTCAATCGCAGCTTTTCCAGATGGTCGGGGAGATATTTTGCGCAGATCAGAGGCATTGCAATAGGACAACGATTGGCGCCTATATTGGCAATAGCTTTCATGTCAAAGCAGAAGCGCCTGTGCGGGAAACTAAACTCTATGTTTTACTGCCGATACACTGATGACTGTTTTGATCTGCTTAACACAAGAGCAGATGAATTCGTGTTCCGATTTACTAAACCGGCAAACAGAGCACATAGAACTGAAACGAGAACAACTTTCCAAAGGTTTGCTCCCTTTCTTAAACATCCATGTGAAAATTCGTGGAGACCTGCATTCAACAAAGTGGTGCAGAAAATCCATCAGCAAAAATACCATTGTGCATTTTCGATCAGCCCATCCCCTTCAAACTAAGCGAGCTGTTGTTAGGAACATGTTTAGAACCGCCGCAAAAGTGTGCATGGGAGATGAGGAGCGTAAAGAATCACTGGAACGGCATGCGAAATAGCTGCGCTCAATGGCTACGAGACTGCTTGGACCTCATATGGATCCAAAAGTGGCAGTGCAGTGCAGGGAAAATTCCTTTCGTGATGCCATTCGCTCCGATGAAGTAAGCACAGCCATGAGGAAGTATATGAGGAGATCGGGTCCTGAAAATACTGTTGCCATTGCAGATGTACCACTTTTAAATTTAAAAGGAAGTGTAAGGGAAAAACCGGACGAAATGCGAAAAAAGTGGCGAATATGACGGGAGAGACGATCAGTGATACGAAGGTGAAGGAAAAACGTAAGTAAATGACCGAAAACCTGAGAAAAGAACCACTTTGCTACCACTGATTTTCGACGTGGACGACCATTCCGTCAACAGGCGGGTGGCCCGGCAACTCTGCCATTGGCACGTATCCAGGTAATCAATGCGCAAAAACACAGAAAACTTAAAAGGCATCCCATCTTTAACTACAAACCAGCGAAGACATAGAGTGAAGATTAATGAAAAAGAAAAGAAGAATGGAAAAGAAAAACGCGCAGATTCTACGGGTGAGCAGCAAAAACAAGAACACTGAAAAGGGTAATCAGCTGATCATAAAAGAATAGGCGACGTTCTGTTTACGAAAGCGCGCCCCGATCGCTCCAGCCGCGCCGCTCGCCTTGGCTCCTCTCACCCAGCCAATCAGGGGGAAGCTAGTCGCCAGGAGGCGGGCTGCCCTAACCAAGGCGGCCTACCATGATGAGCCGCCTCCGCCGCTGGGGCGCCTTTTGCGGGAGATTTCGCCATACATCGGCCTTTCAAACCCGTAATTTTTCGGTGATTGCTCCCTTTTGGTATTCCCTGTCACCCATATTACCCCTAACACTGTCTTTGAACCTTGCCTCGCACATAATCGACTCTACGACCGATTATGTTTGACCCTCCATTGTGTGGTATGTCCAACGAGTAGGGAAGGTGACTGCACCATCGCGCAGGTGTAGTCCAAAAAATTACTTGTGACAGTTGTGGGGATAAGTACATAGGCAAAATGGCGAGGCCCCTGCATGTGAGATTGAAGGATCACATTAACGGTAAATCCAGGTCATGCACATCAAGTGGTCTGGGAGCCCATCGGGGTAAAAAACATGACGGAGACGGAATCAGGATTTAGGTGTTGGCACAAGAAACCCAACTGTTTGCGCGGAAATTCCTCGAGGCATTCTGGATTCAGTTCATCTATTCAAAAATGTACCGGAGAGAACAATGCCTTATGATAACACGGGAATTGATACCCTATATGAGGATAGCCTTCCATAAGTGCGGTTGGGCAGCAACCAGTCCTGTCGCTGCTGACCGATTGGTCTTCGGAATCCAGATTATTGCGGTGGGTTGCTCATCCTATGGTTACTTGGTGTCAGGGTGATCTCGAATTGTAGTGGGTTGACAATGTGCTTGGCCGGGTAGTCATGGATCGCCTTGATCCTTTAAGGCCCTAAAAAAGGCGATTCCGCCGAACCGTTAGCCAATAAAGGTGTCTTAACCACCTCGTGGATAGTTAAACAGCCAAGAAGAATAACTTTTGTGCCCTAAAAGAGCAAAATAAGAGCAGAATAAAAAAGAGCAAAATAATAACATAAAAAGCAAAAGAAGCAATTACCACGTAATAGCACTTCTAATCAAAAAAACTCATACTAGTTCGGGCATAAAACTTCAAAGGTACGAAATGTGCACAATCACACGTGAAGAAATCCGTCGCGCTGCTCGTCGCGCGCGGTCGCGCGAGGATTCGACATAAGGCTGCACTCATCTTTCCATTGAAGAGTGGATCATTCTATCAACGTTTCAGATTAGTCGACCTGAACGTGAAATGAGCCCAAATCCTTTAACCTGGCATGTTGGGGCGGATGGCATCGAGATACTCCGACAACAAGCATCAGAACTTGACGAGTGTGTTCCGATTCATTCCGTCCATTCCCCACATCAAGCCTACGGCATTTGTCTTAATTCGAGGAATTTGAAGAAACTGAGGAAGGAATAAACCTACAAACCCTTATTATCGATTTCATGGCTTTGGTAGTGAAAAACATGATGAAATGCCGTTAATGCCGTTTACTGAAGTATGGCTGACGTCAAACTGATTGATAGCGAGCATTTTTTGCATAAAAAATCACAACATTCAAATTTCAGACTCACAAATGAGCTAGATCTGGAAGTACTGATATTCAATGATTTTGGACGGAGCTTCATGAAGAAGTCCGGCTTCAGCCCCGATGGCTTTGTTCAGTTAGCGCTGCAACTAGCGCACTATAAGTAAGTCTCAGGGAGATTATTCAGCGTTCCAGGGAAGTAATTCTCGTGACAATAGATGTGCGATCAAAAAATTATGATGTGACATCGAACGGAACACCATTTGACGGAGCTCCGACGCAAATATCAAAGCTGCATCATTCTACTGAACAATAACTTACATTAATCCATTGACGACCGTGTGACACGACGTCGTGTCACACCATGTCGGCCGCGTGGGACCGTGTGACACTATGTGGTGTCACGGTCTTGTAACTTATATTTTAAGCCTCTTTTAAAACATTTGCTTGATCTTTTATTTATTAGGTTTACTTCAAACATAAAGGTTCCTCCACAAAGAATGGTCCAAGAAAATAACCCTCGGTTCTCGAATAGTTGAGCTTCTTAATGAAGGGGTAAACAAATATTAGTTGTCGGGGAAGTTCTTTCGTTTTTTTGAAGCAATTCATTGTATCACTTCACTACGAAACACAGAGCATACTATGAAACAAGGTTATCACCATCTTGTTCTACCACTTTTCGCCACCTTTCAGGCATTCTTGCTATACCACATCTGCGCAAAATTGATCTCGCTTTGATTTGAAGAAGTTGCACAACCACCCCACCAATCCATGTCTCTTCGTAATCAAAAATTTTTCTTTGAATGGCGGTACATATTAGATAGGCAAAGGAAAAGTTGATGATCCGATGGAGCAAGATCAGGGCTATAATCAGAGTCAGGCGTCCAGTTGAGGAAAATTTTCAAAATATACTATCCCTTAAAGGGTGCCTCATACGCCCCCTCTTTCGTTTATGTTATCGTTAGTTTTCATTAATATGCAATAAACAATAAATAAATGCACTAAATAATGAACAAAATATTCTTTTATATTAGGTTGATTCATAATAAATCGGTTAAATGGTAGTGATGATTTCTAGAGATCATAACTCAGTAACGAATTAACGAAAATGGACGCGCGAGGTACCGTTGGAATGAGTATGAAAAGCTCTTCAAAGTACCGCAAAATAATCACTCCAAAGTAAATTCATTCCGCCACAATGCCGCACGATTTCAAGCGGTCCAGAGACCACATCCGCAACGTCATACTATTTATATCGCTATCTGGCCAGAAACCCGCGGATATCGGCAGACGTCTGATAGAAGTTCACAAGGAGCATGCCCCCGGCAGAAGTACACTGTAGTTGTAGCATTCGAAGTTTGCGTCAGGCGACTATTCCATCGAAGACGAAAACCGCGGTTGGTGGAGCGAACACGGCGTAGAGTACTGGGAGCTGCTCGATGAAGGTACCACAGTATCCGCCGACGTCTACGTTCGTCAATTACGAGAATTGAAGGCCAATGTCCAAAGTTCGCTACGGCGGCGGTCACATGTCTACTTCCAGCACGACAACGTGTCTACTTCCACAGACCGCTCTTCGCAAGATCGACCAAGGCCGAGCTGCTGTCGTACAGTTGGACCGTACTTCTATACCCACCGTACTCCCCAGACCTGACCCCTTCAGATTTCCACCTTTTCTCCCACAGCCAACGCCACCTGGACGGCCAAGACTTCAAAACTCGCGACGAGGTCAAGGCGGCACTTGGCAACTTCTTCGAGCTCCAGCTTCCGGGCTTCTGGAGCAAGGGCATCCATGATCTGCCTATACCGTGGCAGAAGGTCATCGATAAAGATGGAGTATATTTCAAGTGAATCCCTGTTGTCGTAAAAAAGTTGTACGACAATGATTAAAATTGGTCAATTTGTCCGATTTATTATGAATCAACCTAATATATTACAAGAAGTTTGCTTCAACTGGACAAAACAACCACGTACGCGTTTTCGTCTAAGCCTACGCAAAGGGAATCTCCTTCCCTCAGGCTGAGGCTAACACAGGATAAGAAAAAACTCGAATATACTTCATAAAAATCATATAGTTGCGGAATTTGAACCCAATTCGGCAAGCGCTGCAGCCTCTCTGCGCTCTAACCATAGCGTTAGAGACCGTCTCTAACGCTATGGATAGAGAGCAGCATACCACTTCCCTCACTCTGACTCCCCAAACACCCATAGAACATTATAAAACAGCAAAAAAGCAAAAACAGGAAAGAATCGCCGAAAAATCTGCGCGAAAAAGGAGTAGGTGCGGCTGCGACGCGACGATCACGATGGAGCGCGCTATCTTCCCCATACTGAATTCCAACATTATTGAAATTTCAAACTTTACCTAGAGCCCATCTTTCAAACAGCTGTGAACTGTTTTCCTAATAACTCCTTCAGACTAATCTATTGGCCGTTTGCTTTCCCTAATGGTTGCTCTCCTGATTTGGGTTTCCAGTTGAGGATTGGATGAGGAAAATTTCGAAGTGTTTCACTTCAAATGGTCATAACTTCACTCAAACTTAATCATATGAGTGCATTTTGGTGAAACTGGGTCTGCGAGGTTGGTGCTTTCAAATGACTATCTGAGTAATGCCATATCTTCAAAACGAAGGAAGTATTCGAGGGAAGCCAGATGAGGAAAACTTTGAAAAATTAAAGTGTTCCATTTCAAAGAGTCATAACTTCCTTCAAAACTAGCCGTATGAGTGCTCTTTCGAGTGCGCGGGGTCTGCGTGGCTGCTGCTTTCGAACGACTACCTGAGCTGTGCCATATCTCTGGAACAAAGCAAGAAAAATTCAGAAAAGCCAGTTGAGAAAAAAATTTTTCTCGAATTTGCGAGATCTTCACAAGATTCTACCGAAAAATTGATTCATTGTTACTGAAATTTCTCTAGTATTCATCATTCGCTCTTGAATGTCAGTGGGAGGGCGAGAAGCGTCGGTCAGCTTCTCTGTGGGATGCGCCATGCATGAGGATTTCATCTACATTCTCAATGAATACAAATGCTTTCGATCCGCGTAGTGGCCGCTAACACCAGATTACGTACTTGCAATCATAGTAAGATATGAAGGAAGTCCATAGCAGCTAATTTTCGTTTTCATCACACAGTTCCTGGAGAATTCATCCACGGTGGTACCCGTGGATAGATAACGCTTCACACGGTTTGTCGGTGAATTTCGGAAGTGTCTCTGCGTGAAGTCGGTGTCAACGGACCAACGAAGGGGTTGCTGGCGTTGACCGGTTTCGTTGCAGATCGCGCCATGCATGAGGCTCCCATGATGACTAAGTTAAACTAGTTTCGGTTCGAACCCAATTAGTTAGTTTTATCATTTCTCCCCTTGTGCTTTAGACCCTCAGCCTGATAAATTCTGTTGATCACTACCTAACTCGGCGAACGACCCCCCCCCCTTAGCGGACCAAATACGACCCCTCGTTGAGGATCCCTCAACGGAGGCTTGACCCTGGCTATAATGTGGATGAGGCAGCACTTCCCACTCAAGCTCGAGAATTTTTTGGCGAGTCACTTTTTCAATATGTGGGTGAGCATTATCGTGCAGGAAACGAAGTGTCATGGTTCGGACGTTTATCTGGGATTTTCGCGGCCAGTCTATCCAGCTCCCCACAGTGTAGGCAGTGTAGGTCTGCTGTTAGTAGAGTGTTGTCAGCCAGCACCCGCAATCGTTCGTTGTCGACATCCGATGGGCGTCCTGACCGGCCAGAATCTTTGACAATGTAGTTGCCTTCTCAAAGTGTTTGAACCAAAATTGTGCCACAAATCTAGACATTGAACCCTCCCCAAATGCAGCGTTTATACGACGACTGGATTCGGTTGCTAAGAGGCCATATTTGAAATCGTATAGTAGAAGGACCCGAAAGTACGCATTTGATATATTGAGTGTATGCAGAATAAATGGCCAAAACAGGCCACTTTCTTTAGAACGCCATAACTTCGCTCAGACACAACTTCATTTGTCGAACTAAAAACTATTCGAATCTACACAACTTTGCCAACGATCATCTTGAGAAAATATGCCATCACGATAAAGATATGGATTGCGAGAATCAATAAAGTCAACAATGGCATTTTCAACCTGCATCGTATCGGCAAACTCCTTCCGACGCAGGTTTGTATCAAGAACCCGGAAAAGTGGTGGTCCGTTGAGGATAGGTCTGGGGAACAGGAGAGTTGAGGGAGAGTCTCGATGCCTAACTGCATCAGTTTTTGCCGGGTAACTTGCAAAGTGTGGGGTTTTGCGTTGTTTAGCACACCCGGCAAAAACTATGCAGTTAGGCATCGAGAATCTCCCTCACCCCCTTGTTCCCCGGGCATATCCGCAACGGATTACTACTTTTCCGGATTCCCTATGCAAACCTACTTCAGAAGGAGCTCGCCGATACAATGCAGGTTGATCCATTGTTGACTTTATAAATTCTCGCAATCCAGATCGAATGGCTTTTGTTTCGACAAATAAAGTTGTGTCTAAGCGAAGTTATGGCCACCTATGTTTTGGCCATTTATTCTGCATACACCTAACATTTATTTTGCCGAAAAAGGTTATTCGGAAAATGGCGGTAACACCTATAGATGCGTGTGAACTTAGACTACATGTGTATGTACAGAGGAAGTTTCTAGAAAGCAGCTCAGCGGGAAAAGCACGTTTTTGAAAAATGAAAGATTTTTCCGTACGACATAATATGTAAATTTTCGGTTGGTGTAAGCCTCGTGTACCACCGTGGTGCTGATTCTCACAGACGGTGTGTAAGACGCCATTCGGTCGCTCGAGTCCACTTTCTAGTAACAGTCTGCCGATACTTTGATTTAGTTCAGTTTCATCATTGAAGGCATCCACTCTTATTTGGAAGGAGAAATTAGTACAAATGTGGTTTATATACTATCATAAATACATGTGGAAACCTAATTACAAATGAAAAGTGATAGTCTCTCAAAAAAGGTGTACCTGTGGGACCGTGTGAGACTACATCGCGTCTCACGCGGAGCGTGTGAAAATGCCACGGTCCCACGCGCCAGACAGGTGTAAATGCCGCGGTCATCAGTGGGTTAAAGGCACTGGAAGTTATTGATTTGGCACACTGTGGAACAGAGATTATGAGAGGGGGAGCTGAGCAGCGTAAGAGTAGAACAAGAGCAAATTAAAACGCCCGAGAAATACGAACTCAAAAACTTCCCTTTCGCGTTCCTGTGCATCACTAGCCGCTCGATAGATGCAGAAGGGCGAAGGTCTAAGTCAGGTGGTCGATGCAGGTATGTCCCCGACGGATTCGTGGCAGCGCGACTCGCAGTGTGGCGAGATCGTGACAATACCCCAAGCCGCGCTTTTTCAACGCCAGTTTCGCAACACGATGCCTTTTCTGAACTGGAATCTTTGTTTTCAGGAAAATGTCTTCCCAGCTTGCATTTTCTCCTTACCCGAGGCGGTACCTTCAAAGCTTTTATTCAAACATCCGAAGCTGCATTGCAGGCTTCACGGCTACCTCGTCTCCACCTACGAATCAGCATCACTCCGACGATTTCGCGCTGGAAGGGTGGACAATATACGAGCGAATACGAGAGAAGCACTTCAGTGGGTGAAAGCGATGACAAAGAACGAATCAAAGGTGGCATAATGGAATTGCTAAAATTTAGTTTCATATCGAAATAGGCTGACCCATGAGACATTGAATCAGACCCCCCTTTTTTCAGGAGACCCGTCTTGTTCTGATGCGTCGAGCAGCCGAGAAACAAGCACTGATAACGCAAGAAGTGAGTTGGGAATTAGTGGCTTCAGCGCTAGGGCTACCTTCATACAGGGCGTGGCTACCTCCACAAGTGACGAGGCAGGGTGCCATAGGCAGATACGCAGAGACACGCAGTCCGCCGGCACCGCAGAGCATGAACGCGCCCTAAACGCTAAGTCCTTATGCGTCCGAGCGTGATGTGGCAACGGCTGAGGCCTGAACTGAAGGAACCGGGAGGGAGCAAGAAAAGAATGCGTACTTCAAGATGCTGCTCTTTGTGAACGAACATTTCAATTCAGAAAAGATAATGTGTAGCGAAAATTGCATCGAAAAGTGCGCTCTCGAGAGCTCTTGTGACTTCATGCGCTTCACTTCGAACTGCATACCTCAGGAGGGCCTACGCCATTATCATTTAAAGGCACCGGGAAGGGGGCAAGGGTGGAATAACGTTTACAAAAACAATGGCCACTGAAAACAAACATATGGGTGCGGTAGATACAATGTGTAACGAAACCGGCGTTGAAGAACCCTAGGGCGCTATTTGCCTCCAGGGCGCGCTTCCGTCCGAACTGCAAGCTTCCATGGCCGAGCCACGCTTCGTTCATTTTAAAGCTTGTCTTCGGTCTGATGTAACCTTATTTTTGAATTATGAAAGTTTTCTAGTGACATATTTTACTTGTTTACTTATGGATCTTCTTAATTGTGCATTTCTATACCTGAAAATCTCAGAAGGGACAAATAAAGTCGGGGGGGGGGGGGGAGACCAACTTTGCGTCAACGTCGAAGCTCCTTTCCCTTAATAGGCTTAGGCTAAAATTGATACCTCCTCCTTAGGTCTCATCTGCTTTAGCCTAACCCTAGGAAGGGAAAGATGCTTTGACGTGGGTGAAAATTTTGCGTCTCCCCCCCCCCCCCGACTTAATTTGACCCGTAAGTACATCTAGAAACAATATAAGAAAGAACAAAATAAAAACCAAAAGGAAAAAATAAATCTATATCAATCTATAATAGAACCATCTCCTTTTGGCACCATGCCAAGGCGTCAAATTGGCGAGTTTGTGCAATGGCGGCCACTCAAACCCATCCACACTACGTCTGTTCTACAGTAAGCCAAAATTACCCTATGTAGCGTAGTGTGAGATTGACTTCATTCATAATGATGTCAAACTTGTGAAACAGCACACAGCAACAAACAAGTGAAACAATTAAAGGGATAAGAGACGAAAGCGTAAGAAAAAAGTGTGATTATATTTTTAAACAACGGTAAATTCACACTCGACGTCTTGGTAAGTCGTCGTATGTGCAAAGTAACGAACTGCACACCATCGCAACCCACACCGTGAGCCGAAATCGCCTCTTCCCGGTGTGTTAAAAGTCCATAAGACCGCTGGCTTGCAGGAGTCTTCGACATAGTGCAGCTATGAGACCTCATACACGCCATTCAACAAGTAATGTAAACTATTTCCAGAACCTGGTCGGACACGGTATTGACAATCACCTTTTTGCACTACTCGTCCTGGCGAGACAATCTGTGGAAAGTGGAGAAATCAAAAATTTGCCGGATATCTTTCGGGATCCCCTATGGGAAGAGGTGTTGCGGTTTCCATTGTCTACCAGCCAGGTGAGGAGAGCTCGCATGATTTTATAATGAATCTGCCCCTTTTTCGGGTAACCAACACTGGCTTCAAGAGTGGGCGAGCAGCTTTGATCGTTGGACGATCTGTTCCTGTGGCCGGGTCAAAATCTTCTTTCTTCCTTCCTTTTTCCTTTTCTTATTCAGTTCTCTGTTTAATTTTTGCTTTTCTTCTTCCTTTTTCCTCATTTCTACTTGGTACTTATACCTTCGTTTCATTCCGCCGCTTAAAGCTACCATCTCAACTTTAGTGATGCAATTAGTGGGTTGGATCTACAAAGTAGGAGTTTATAGTCTGCTTTAATTGGTTGGCGTAATGCGTCGTTGCTGCAAGAGACCCATGAGGTCATACACTGTATCAGCTTGAAGGCCGTGGTAGGGGCAGTTCGGGCGGAATATGAGAGCATCATCAATGAATATGAAAGTCGAGGTGCGCAGTAGTACGAAAAGAAGAAAAACGGAACGAAACATAGGATAGGGCTCCCACCCACACCATTAATTCCGAAAGGGGCGGGCCAGGTCAAAAAAGAGGCGGGTCGAGGAAAACTTAGAGCTGTTGAATAGCTGTGATAGCTGTTGAAATAGATGCCTTATAAAAGCTCTAAGTTTATGAGGGGTCTTGCCACGTCTTGTACTCTTCGTGAACCCCCAGCTTTTATTTGGGTGACTCATTCCAAGGGTTTTCATCACCCCCATTACTCGTATCACTGATTTTGGAGGATGCAAAGAAAGGCAGTACACCTCCTCAAAGTGAGTGAATTAAATGCCTCTCAAGAGAACACTGCCCATATCCTTCCCGATTGTACCCTTTTGCCTTCACCAGTTGCTTAGTTCCCATTCTCCTAACTTATAATTCAAGCTTTTAGGATTTTTCTCTTTTTTTACAATTCTAGGTCACTACGTCTCCCGATATTACCAACCGCTATATGTGCTATGGTGCTGTGGTTCGTGATGGATACGGTTGCGCGTATAACCTTCAAAATGACACCATCATCTTTTCACCGTCTGCATTCAAATCGAATCCACGAACAAATCTAGCTGCTTTTAAAGATTCAATACTATCGGCACTTTATGATATGAGAAATCTTCTTGAGAACTGAACAACAGTTGTGAAGAGTACCCTAGCCCTTACTTGCTTCTGTCATCGATTTTTCTATTATAATAGTTTGATTATATATGTATGTAGATTATATATTTGTGAACAGTAACATGGAGTGAAGATTTTGGTGAAAAGGTGTGATGGGAATAAAAGTTTAGCCGGTATCCGTCTCAGTACAGTTATCGATCAGGCAATAGGTGTGTATCGTTAGGCGACGATCTCGCGACGCACCGTGCTAGGCGTTGAGTGCGTGCTAGCGACACCGTTGGTAGTTGGCTCCTGAGGCGGTGCTTATAAAACACACCTGGGCGCAGCTATTGACTTCAAGGTTACTCACGAAAGTAAACAGAGGGCAGGGAAGCCGGTTGTCGAGAGAGTGGAGCCTTTCCGCGGCGGAGGGAGCTTCAGGAGCCACATGACACACGAATGTGATCGCAGTAGGTCGACAAACCTTTACCGTAACTCCAGTCGTCAATTTCGGTGTACGTGACGTAAAGTGCTTAGTACTCGCGCCGGACTTGACGGTCAAAGCATGATGCAACATGTTGCATTCGTTGCTTTTTTCATCGCGTAACCTCAAAAGTGGGGCCGCTTGTTGTAGTTGGTACAAATATCGAGTTTAACCACGAATTCACTCGGCAGTTTTAGCTTTAGAGTTTCTAGTACTCTTGAGCTAGTTCTTCCACTTCCTTTTCTGGAGTGAACTCGCTGCTGCAAAGTTTCTTTGCCTCCAGTACGTTGTTCAACTGCTTTTCATATGTTCCTTGCACGCCGCTGGTGAATAATTTTACCGTGACCTCTCATTTTTGATTTCACCCACGTCGAAGCTTCTTTCCCTCAGGCTAAAGCAGATGAAACCTATGCTTTGAGAGATACTTCTTCATGTGGCAGGAAGGGATATCAATTTTAGCCTAAGCCTAAGGAGGGAAAGGAGCTTCGACGCTGAGAAAGGTGCAGCCACTGAGCTAACTCCAACGTAAGCTAAGCATTTACGACGTAATGCGGCATCAAGTCCGGCGCGAGTACGTGAGCACTCTACGTCACGTACACTGAAATTGACGACTGGAGTTACGGCAAAGGTTAGCCGACCTACTGAGATTACGTTGTTGTCCACATGACTAGGCCTCTACCAAATGCTATCTTTGCTGGTCTCCGCCCTCAAATGGACGTCCGCCCATTCCGCCTTCGCCCGAGGGTGACGTCAGGGAGAAATCTTGCTCTGACGAATTCTCAGCGTTTCTCTGGCTTTTCTGCTCGTTCGCACAAGACCTTTTTGTTTTTTTTCAGCAACAACTATTCATTTGAGAATCATCGTTTCCTTATTTCTGCGTGAAAACTGGCTCCTTAACAAACACATGAGTTCAAATCACTAGCATTAGAGTTAATTTATTATTAATTAAATTAAATCTGATATCGTAGCAGTTAAAAGACAGAAAAGTCACATCACAGCAATGAAATATGCGAAAATTTTTAGGAAGACATTAGCATAGAGTCGAATCGATAAGTAGAGGATCTGACCTGTATCGAAGCAAATGTTTTTTTCCTTTGTTGGTCTCGTTGTTTAGAACGCTGTGACGTCACTGCTTCATAATTCCAGACGACACGGCAATGATACACTGTGATAACTATAAATCTTATCACTTCCATTCCCCAGCACCCCGACCATTGGCCGGCGAACTTGGTCGAATTCGCGAACTGCAGCATTCGGGGCAATAACACATTGTTCACTGAAGTGGGAATCAGGACACTGAACCTGGGTCAGGGCACGTGATGACTGACTGTCGCGCCGCTCAGTCCCCCGTCTGTTTACAAAGAAACCGAGTAGGCGCTCATGGGGCGCGGTGGCACATTCGTGTGTTGTGGTGGCCCATTTCGAGCGTCCTGATGCCCAGCCGGCCGTGGGCAGGTCAGATAAAGCCTTCCACCCCGAGTTGTGCAACTTTCACTCTCCCGACGCTTTTCGCTTGAGACATGTAATGACTTCTTTTCTCGACGCCTAAATTATCGCAATCCTATGGGTTATTAACAACAATCAATCACATAGAAAGAAATACACATACATAGCCCATGGGTAATCGCTAGGAAGTTGGCTCGCCATCATCGGAAGCTTCACTTTTGTTACTATTCTCCACGAACTTTTTCACCCATGCACTAGGCACTACCTCCTTCTTTATTATACGTTTTGCTATCCATGAGTCGATAAGAGGTATATTTTCAAAAGCAAATAACTCGTTTTTTTCCGTTACTCCTCCTTCCGTTGTCCTTCGAGAACCCTTTGCTGAAAAGAGTGTTCTTTAAATATTAGCAGTAATCGAAAAAAGTAAATATGAGGCCGACGCCACACTCTGCAGTTTGCGATTTCGGATAGGGTGACGCATCTCCGCAAAGGAAATCGCAGAATCGCTTGCGAAGGTGCGGCACAATAAACGCGAAGCCTGGCATCGGTCTGAGAAGCAAAATGTTAACTCCATACGCAAGTTACAGTAGAATACCCTTCCACGGGTATTACCGCTGTGGTGCAAACTCTTCGGTTCAAACGCGCCAAGGTTCAAAATCGGTGAATTGACGATAATGCTTGATCGCGCTTAATGGGGCTTGATCTTCCTCCCAAAAACCCTGGATAGGTAGGCTTGATCTTCCTCCCGAAAACCCTGGATAGGTATTATGGAGGCGATAGCTCCCTCCGACCGATTACGTCCACTTATGTCGGATTTTCGCACGGCCGCCGTGGCGAGCGGCGCCGCGGACTTCGCGCACGTTTTTTAGAGTTTTACGCCAAAATTAATTATTCCTAGATCAGGTTCGTTATCATGCAATGATACAGTTTCTTCCACTTTTTGTGTCATTTTTTCGTCTTTTCAGGGCAGAAAAGTTATTGCTTTCAGGTAATGATGAGATAAACAGTTACCTCTCAACGGACCTCATGGTACCAGCCCTTTCGTTCTGTGCGGAATTTCAACCGACCGCGGCAAGTTGTGCTGACGGCGCCGCACGTGCGATCTCACAAAGCGAAAATCTTTGATAATTGTACGCACCCCTTCCGTTCAAGACCGCCTCCGCTGGCTGTCCAACCCTAAGACTCTGAACTGCGAACATATTAAGTGTGAAGTACGGCGCTCATGTACTATGGGGGTGGCATTCAAAAACAATTCGTGGGAAGCGGAACTCTTTTCCTCATTCGAAGAAGTTAAGAAGGAGCTCCGAGGAGTGTCCTCAACGAGAAGAAGGATGAAAAAATATTTGCCACACCAAAAATATGCACCGATTCCGAAGCTCCTTCCCCCTCAAGGCTTAGGCAAAAACCTCACTCCCCAGTTCGCACTGATATCTTAGTACTTTCCTACACATTAAAAAACATAATACTAGAACAGACACTCATAAAAACCCAAGGAACAAAAGAAAGAAACAATGAAGTAACAAGGACCAAGCATTTAGCCTAAGCCTTGGGGGGGGGGGGATCACTTCACACACGGGAGATCATCAATGGCAGGCAGGATTTTGTTTACTTATTTACCTTCGACATTTCAAAATAAAAACATCCTAATGACAATCAGACACGTTGGTATCATATGTTTGGAAGATTTGTAATGGAATTGATTCTCTACTGTAATTTCAAATGTGTTTTGAGTGCCACCCCCATAGTGATGAGCGCCTGAAGTACTTCATGAAGACTCTGATTACCTGCAATCCCGTAAGACACCCGTTAAAAATCCGAGTTTGTTGGCATCTGTGAGGGTGTGTCGTACACATATGTCATAGGCGAGGCCGCGACGCACAACCGTGATACCATGAAATTTCAGAAGATCTTCTAAATCGCAACTAAGAACGAAAAAGGTCAGCTCTAGACTCTTCTTCCACTTTTGTTACATGCATGTTTTCGCCATGCCCCTCTGCATTGCAAATGAGCGGGAAGAGTGGAGGGGCGTGGCACAAACACTCAACTGTGTATACCGAATACTCACAATGAATGACCATTGCTATCATTGAATGCTGAGTAGGAATCGATAAACACATAAGTTCCTTTCCGAATGAAAGCTGTTTTCTGCGGAATTTTGACATCGGGATGAATTTCGCCCCCAAGAGCCTTGAACACAGTGTCTTGGATGAAGAATCTGAATTTATTCAACTTGAAGCTATTTACAGTGATATTTAGACTGAGCAATGATTCAATTCCTAAAACTGATTGGTGCCAGAGCAGCCAGAAGAAAGGACCGACTCACAGTCGCCTTCGAGATTGTGACTGCCTTTCAATATACAGTAGCGCTCAAAAGTCTTTGGCGAAATGGTCTTTCACTTGGGGTTTTTCACTTGTAACTTTTTTGCAACTACACCGATCTATGAGAAGTTTTAGTATGTTGTACTTGGATACACTGCATACTTGATACACTATTTTGGCGCTCAACAATATACGTTACGCGGTTATATGAAATTTTTTGTTTTTGGAGTGCCATCGCTATGCCGTCCCGCTGAGCCGCTGTCATTAAGAGTTGTGGTCTTTCTACAATATATTAATGTTCTCTGAGGCTTGCTCGTTTTGTTTTTGTAAAAAAAGTCGTTCCCCTTGACCAGGCCTTTTACTTTCTTTTGGGTGGTCTTGTAGTAAATTCTTGTAAAAAACCATGAAAAGTGTCAAGCGGCACCCAAGTAGAAGAAAGTGTTGGCAGTAGGTTCAGGCATCACATAGTAAAATTTTGTCAAATTTGGTCAAGTAGAAAAAAAGTTATGACAAAAGAGATTTGGCCGAAGACTTTTGAGCGCTAGTGTATATTCGTAGGCAGTTTACCTGTTCCATTGGTGGAGCCCTTAAATATAACACTCTCCAATGTCTTGGGCACTTTGCATGATGTGTTTTGTTCGATTTTTCGATCAGAATCGCAAGCGGATTCCACAAATGAAATATGATTAAGGGGATGCCAATCCTGAAAATTCGCTTACTTTCTGCTACTGCTTACTATGTGCCACTGCAATGCAATTCCATCAAAGGAGCCTTCCTTCCAGTCAATTCAGAGACGAAGTAAACTCACCTGTGTGAAAACCATCAAGTCCAGCGCACATTCGGCTATCAACGCATTTGGAGGAGCAATCGCTTCTGGTACTTGGTCGCCAGCGCCTCCTGCCTAAATGTGCAGCAATTGTAGCATCCGGATTAATGAAAGGAGGCCTTCCGTGTCAAGTGGGAAGGCTGGGGTGGTTTTCATACGTTGCGAGGCTGCTGGCAGCAGCTACTGCGACACTTTACATTAGCAACAACGCAATCTTGTTTTCATTTCATCGAATATCTCGCACCACAATGATAAAAAATGCAAATAATCAAAGTTCATAGATTCGTAAGTATTTCACAGAAGATGAGAAAGTTGAAAAAGAAATCTAAGGAAGAGACCGTTGGACTGTATCATCAAATAAACCCTTAGGTACTCAGAGTGAACGAAGCTTAGCAAGGTTCTGAACGAGGGTGGCGAACCTAGGATTTTGCCGAGTTGAGGTGGCACATCTTGTTCACGCAGGAGAAGCTCCCGATCCTGTTCGTGCAGAAGGCTGGTACGGAGTTTAGTGATAGTATGTAGCCTGCTCGTGAATTTGGAAATGGAATTACCTCGTCAGAATTTGCTGATGTTTGACTAAAATGGGGTTGGAAGGGGAGGAAAAAACTACTTTTTTTGCACCTCCTGTACATTTCATCTTCCATTTCAGCCTTCTTAGTTGCCGAAACAGTCTTTTGACACATAGTGTCGACTGAATCCATTAAGTGATATGATTATCGAATTCATTTCTGCGTTTATCGCAAGGTTTCAGCTATACAATTTTGCCCAAAATTATAATGAGGATGCTATACAATCAGCTTTTTACATAATTGATGTTTACGCTAGGTGTACGTTCAGGCTCTCGACATCACTATCAAAGTGGGGGAACGTTTAGTAGGAGGTAACAATCCGTTTACGTTACCACTTGGAATTTTTGTCAGTGGCGATACCTTCCTTTCGTGTCTGCTGAGTGAGTTTAACGGTACTGATTCAGCCTCATAGTGTAAAGTAGGAAGTTTTCAGCAAATCCCTACTCCTCTATGGAGAATCCTGCTGTGTTGCTTAAAGAAGGTATGACAGTAAATCGCATCATAGGTGCGTCTTATCGATATATTGGAATGTGTAAAAGAGTGGCGCATTCCAGATTAATGGATCACTGCCGAAGACGGTGGCTCTCTCTTTCAAAATCACATTACTCAATGCTAAGCTGAGTGAATGGGGTGAAGCAAATGAAATCGTTTGGGATAAGCTCAGAGAGCGCTCGTTCGCAATCTAACAAAACGTTTATGAGTGGATAG
This sequence comes from Trichostrongylus colubriformis, assembly GCA_963978905.1. NCBI lineage: Eukaryota > Metazoa > Nematoda > Chromadorea > Rhabditida > Trichostrongylidae > Trichostrongylus > Trichostrongylus colubriformis. The sequence goes on along the minus strand of OZ022256.1, from coordinate 58,719,445 downwards.
AAACAGATTACGGTAGAATGTAAGACTGGTTGATGGCATACATTGTCTTCGCCTTCCAGCACTCCATTAAAGCAGCATGATGCCTCATCATTAAAACTGCCAGTCCATATTTATAGCCACGTTATGTGCACCGATTGCCAATTTTCGTCCAGTAAATATGATATAATTTCGTTTCTTTCTGTTCTTTTATTCTAATAATGATCAAGATTCCCATGCGAATGACCTCAATATAGCCTTTTCACCTTTTTCTCAATTTCACATAGAAGTGACACAGGCAAATACCTGAAACAGTGATTAACATACATACATATGTGCGTAGGATGAGTTTTTCCTTGCGCGGCAGAAGCAGTTTTTTAAATATTCCCTTTTACCCACTTTCATACACACTCCTCAATATGAGCTATTTCAAAAAAAAAATCAGAAAGCATCAACTGGCTGCATGAAATTTGTGGGTATTATTAAATACCAAAGCAACTTAGGCCCTGATGCTGTAAGCTGCCCTATGCCATGCAAGATAATAGATACGATACAATGGTTACGTGGAGATGAGGTATCACTGCAAAAGGTCGATCAATGCACTGCCCTTACCAATGGGCCAACTAATCAAGTGCAGATCGAGGGTTCGGGCAAGAAAATCGAGAGCTCGGTCAAGGAGATAACCTGCATGAGTTCCAAAAAAGTCCTAAGGAGGGTCTTAACATAACAAATGATCCTTGAGCCTGAATGGAATTCTCATCAAAATTTAAACTACAGGGCTTTCCAGAAGTCTTAACTTTGGCAGACAAGTAGATTTGATTTTCAGATGGAGGTCTCAAAGCGAAGACGGTCCTTTAAGACAAGCCGGTATGGGAACGATCGTACCCTTTAGAAAGCTCCACGATCTGTATGGTTCTTATTCAGCGTGGCATACCTCTTCTAAAATTGCGGAATGCTGTCATAGGACCCGTTTGCCTGCTGGTTATAATTACAGCAAGCGTGGTTCGGTTCGCTGATGGGTGCCCAGTGGCGTTTTGAGAATGTGAATGATCAAGACTAAGACTTTCTATTTACTGAAGCGACCGTGTTGTAGAGCTTGACGAAATGATTCCAGTGGTATATATTAGGTTGTCCCAAAAGTCTTGTAGGATTTTTCCAAAAAAATCAATAACTCTTGTTTACATCGAGGAATCAACGTTATACCTATGAGGGGGCCGAGTGTTGTCGATAACAATGGTGAATACGCCGTTGCCTGATTGTTGTTTGTTGTAAGAAAAATTAATAAAAGTGATGATCGAAAAAATCCTACAAGACTTTTGGGACAAACCTAATCCATCTGTATAGAAATTATGCACTGAAATGTAGTTATAATGAAAAAACGAAAAAATGCGGATCCACATTTCCCGCGTTTATTTTTGAAAACTTAGGGCGGGTATTGCAGGTCACCAAGCCGGACCAACAGAAAAAAAGGTCTTAGAATTTTAGTAATGTGATTTTTCGAACTTCCTTGTGCCCATAAGGGCGACTTCAACAAACCCATAGGTTTTTTTGGGGGAAAAATATTGGAATATGGGGATTTTTTTCTGAAGACTTCTGCTCTATAATATGCAACTTAGTTGGCCTTTGCAATCAGGAATGCAATCTGTTTCAGAAGTTTTCATGTGAAAATAAAAAGCATCCTCATTATAGTATCAATATCACCCAGTTGTTCCTTGGAATACCATTATGCGAAGTTTTGAAATGTTCTTGACACTCAGGGTATCACTTTAAAACTATTGCTCAGCGTTCAAAGACTTTGTAAGTACTAGACCCTCCTCACTCATGTTTTCTGTAGCTCAATTAACTTCTCAACATTAATTACGTTTAATCGTCAGCTAATCAAATTCGCATTAATTTAATTATATTGGGTTGTCAAAAAAGTTTTTTCGTTTTTGAAGCAATCAATTTTTACACTTTATTACAAAACACAGAGCATACTTTGAAACAAGGTAATCACATTCTTGCTCTACCACTCTTCACCACCTTTTAGGCAAACTTGCTGTGCCATTCGCGTAGAACTGATGTGGCTTTGATTTGAAGAAGTTGCACGACCGCTGTTCCATGTCATCTTCATTATCGATGGTTTTTCTTTGAATGTCGTTAGATAGGAAAAGGAAAGGATGATAATCCGATAGAGCAAGATCAGGGCTATATTGTGGATAAGGCAGCATTTTTCATTCAAGCTCGCGAAATTTTTGGCGAGTCGCTTTTGCTATATGTGGGCGAGCACTATCGTGTAGGAAAAGGATCGTGTCATGGTTCGGACGTTTCTCTGTGATTTTCGCGACCAGAATATACGGCTGCTGGGGTCCGGACCGGTGAGAATCTTTGACGATGTAGTTGCCTTCTCGAAAGCGTTCAAACTCAAGTTGTGCCACAAGTTCAGACATTGAACCCCCTTCAAATGCAGCGTTCATACGTCGACAGGATTCGGTTGCTGGAGGCCATCCGATATTTGAAATTATATAGTAGAATGCCCCGAAGGTACTCCTTCGACATAAATATATGTTTTGCCGAAAAATGTTATCCGGGAGATGGAAGACAATTACAATAATACATATGTACGTACAGAAGAAATTGCTGGAAAGCAGTTTTGAGGAAAAAAAGTGCGCATTTAAAAAAAGAAAAACTTTTTCATCACATGGTAATCTTCTTTTTATAATTCCTATTATAAAAAAGCCATGAAAATCAAAGTTATAATCGGGCATTTTTTGTTACAAACTTAGACCCAAACCATCAATTAGAAGTTGTAAAGCTGTCTTGTTACCAAGTCGCAATCGCTGTTAGGTTGAGGTTCACTTTGAATACCTTGAAGTCCGCTCTTCAAGCGTGTTCGCGGCTTCCTTGCAGGACACATCCATGCCGAGCGTAAAGATATTTATTTAATATGAGGAATTCAGCTGAGAAAAGCTATCATTCAATTCTTGGCGGCCGGATTCGTGTTCTTCTCGATTTGTACACTTCATTGTCACATTTCTATTTGGAAAATTCGCACAGATTAAGTAACAGCTCTTTGCTTGCTTTTGTATGCGATCAAAATAGTAAACATGTCAAAAAACAGTGGAACCAAAACTCTCAATTCTCAGTTGTTTCTTCAGCAGCAAGCCATGTGCATCGTCATCAACTCCTATGATTAGTTCTGAAGCATAGTCCAGAATTCGCGATTCTTGCGATCAGGCCAAGAATGAGTGATAAAGCAATAGGCGTAAGACGATCAGTCGCACTATTAGGTTGTACTATAATTCCTGTTACACTTTTTATTTTTTTTTGGGGGGGGGAGGGGGGAACTGTGGAAGCTTCTGGAATATTTTGTAGTGGAGGGTATAGGAGTGAATGAAAAGGACTACTGATTATAACACGGTCATATTCTCTATGGCTTCTCAGTGAATCTACGACAATTCCGCGAGAGGTCTCCAGCTCCTTCTACTTCACAATCAGCCTCGGTTCTTCAGCACGCAAGGCTCAGCAACCTGGTCGGCGAACAAAAGTGGACCTTTCACGTCAACTACTACCATGGTCGGCAATGGCTGAAATCGAGCGAGTCTGGAGATCCGACGCCAAAAGCGATATACACCCAAAGAAGATTTCTCTATGCGTCTGGTGGAGCGCAACTGACGTTAATCACTGGGAGCTAACGCCATCCAACACGATTGTCACTGCCAACCTCTACTGCAGGCAATTGGACACCGTAGCTGCAAAACTCACCGGAAAAAGGACCGAGTCTTTTTCTTCCACGGCTACGCTCGCCCACATAAGGCAAAGTTGACGTGTCAAAAGATCCAGGACCTTGGTTGGTCGGAGCTCCTCCACCCATATTCACCGTATTCTACGAACATGGTCCCAGATGGCTACCACCTACCCCGATATCTGAACCACTTCATCGACGGACGGCATCAGTGACGACGATGACCTCAAAATTGGCCTCCAGACTTTCTTCGACAAGAGATCTCCAGACTTCTATAAGCTAGGCATCTATGACCACCATATTCGCTGGCAATATATTGCTGGTCATAATGGTACATATTTTGTTGACTGAAATTAGACATAAATAAAAATATCAATTTTCAAATTTCGTCATTGTGTAGCAGAAATTATGGTTCAACCTAATATCATCCATTAGTCACGCATCTTATCCTATCCGCCTAATCGCCTAATCGCATGATCGCCTAATCGATTCGTATCGTATTCATTGTGCACAGTATGTAGCCTCATCGCCTGGTCGCCTAGGCGAGTTCGTTTCAGGATCGTATTGTCTCACTGGATCACTCGTTCATTGCTCTGTTTTCACTAGCAGGTGAGCTGAACTTAGACACAAACTGAAGTTAGACACAAATAAAAAAATGTGAAATTTTTCGTCATTGTGTAACAGAAATCAGTTCAAACCGGGTTAGTTCAACCTAATATCATCCATTAGATACGTATCTTATCCTACCCGCATCGCCTGATCACCTAATCGCCTAATCGATTTGTATCATATTCATTGTGCACAATGTAGCCTCGCCTGATCGCCTAATCCATTTGTATCGTATTCATTGTGCACAGTATGTAGCCTCTTCGCCTGGTCGCCCAAAACGCAGGCTTGATCACAAACTCCAAACTCTGTTTCACCATATTATTAACTGTCTTATTGTTAGTTCACCTCTTCAATTTTCTCGCCCTTCCTAGCAAGAATGTAACTAATGTGAACCGAACTTTGATGGCGTTTCGTCTGTCTTTAAATCGATTTTGGATCGGTTGTGATTGTTACAATTAATCATGGTGAACTCGTTTCAGAATCGTATTTGCCTCATCGAATCGCTCGTTCATCACTGTGTTTTGACTAGAAGGTGAGCACCTTCAAGAACTAATCTTTGAACACAAAATATCTTTTTTCGCTATGTGACCTATACCTGTGACTGAACTAGAGATGTAAAACCCTCTAAAAACCACAAAGGTGAAATCCATTGAAAATTTGCTTTTGGGTGCAGGAACGAACAAAAGGGGCAGATTACTGAGCTGAAGAGGTCGCCATACGTTGCCACGCCTGGGTTATGGCTTTGAACAGAATTCGTACTTAGCAAGGTTGCAGTGCTGCGCGAAGCAGGCTGCGCGTCTGATACGCTGCTAGCAGGTGGGATTGAGGATAGTTAGTGTTTCAAGGCAGGAAGTGGTCACGTCCTCGGTGAGCGTGACAGGTTCCGTGCACTTGCAGCGCGCGCTTTTTCGGATGCGGGCCCCTCAAACCCATTGACGGCGGAGTCAGTGCTAAGGTGATGATGGCTCCGCAGAGTATGTAGCATGCCTTAGGGTTGAAATTACTTTGTGTCACTCACTCCTGCTGTAAAAGAAATTGTTTGGTGAAGCTGACCTCATCTACACCGCCTCAAGACAATCGTCCACTGTGAGTTTCTCTGTTACCCATATACTTATGTTGCATTGCTTAATAGGAGCTGCATGCAAAGTTTCATGCAGAAAAAAGAGATTTCGGCTAAGATACAGCTCCACAAATTCCTGGCCGGATGGGCAGGCCTCCGAGTAAGGCCTCGTCCCGTCGTCCGCCTCTCATGAAAGCGGAGAGTGCGACTGTTTTACTTTCTTTTCTCTAATTTTCTAATTTTCTCTTCTTACAACGCGTCTCCGAAAGCGGCGGACTACGGGGTGGGCATTTTCTCGGGGGCCCGCCCGGAAATTTTATGGAGCTGTATCTTAGCCGGATTCATAGTTTTTCGCGTGAAAATTTGCATGCGGCCCACATTATGAGAATACAACATAAATATATAAGTAACAAAAAACTCATTTTCACGAACAATTCCTCTCAAGCTCTTTTCTCAGTCATGTTGCATAGATTTGCTTCAGCGTACCTTCTCTAGTAAAAATCCTTTCAGAAGTAATGACACTGGAAGGGAAAATTTTGACTGATTATGGAATACGAAAGTCGGTGAGAGGGGCACTGAGTAGTGCAACGGCAGAGAAAGAACTGGATGAAACTACTACTGCTACTAGAAATGAGAGAATTGAGATTCCTTGTCGCTTATCACCTTTCGCCCTTGTTGCTTCAATAGATTCGCTGAAGATTAGATGCAGATGGCGAGGGGGTATGCCAGCCACATGCGAACGTTGCCCCTCTCTCGGGCCCAGTGCAGCGCGAAGGACACAACGCAGTAGAGCGAGACCGTGAAAAAGGCTCTAGAGCTCGCTTTTAAACGCCAATTTAACTACAGATTGTCCCTTCACAACTGGCCTTTTCATTAATCGAGAACATTCTTCCTAGTGCTTTCCCTACTTGCTTTGCTTTTATTTTTCACTTCACAATGCAACATGTTCACAGCGCAGTGCCATGCCACCTCCTCATTTAGCCACATGTACAGCCTTCCACTATCCGACGGTTATCCATTCGTTCACCACTTCTTCAAGTAAATTCATGGATTTCACCTGAAAATACATATGAATACCCAAAATGCTCGTGTGTGTTTTTTTGTACGTCCCGCCCACAGACTATGTCATGTGTGTCGAAAGTACTGATAGCATATGGACCAGTGATCATGCTAGCGGTGGGCGGGACGAGCGTTGATCTGTATAAATGGCTCGGCTGTCACTGTTGCAGATAGCGCTTGTGTTAAGTTCTCGTTTCTCTCCGTGTATGCGCTAATCGCCCCGCCCATCGTTTTGTGCTCGCTGGGCTCGTACTCGCCACGTCGTGCTCTTCTACATTAAGGTCATCGTCGTTGTCTCATCATCATGGGCTTCAACGTGGCAATTCTGCATCGAATAGAATTCGGACGCCGTCCGGGCGGCCACGAAACAATGGGTCGAGGAACCTCAAAATCAAAAGAAACTTGTACTGATCATCGTCTCTGTGGCTCTACTACTCGACAACCTGCTGTACATGGTTATTGTGCCAATTGTTCCTAAATACCTTCGTGACATTCATGCATACTCAGTAGATTTCCACGCTATCACAATGAGACGAGAAAACTGCCCAATGGTACCGTTATAGTAGGCTGTTGGAGGAAAAATCGACTACAGAGATGAAGATATTGAGCTCGGCTGGCTAGCCGCCTCAAAAGCCCTTCTTCAACATTCGTCGATCCATTCTCTGGCTATATTATTGATCGACTCGGCTACGAGATTCCTATGGTTACTGGTTTGGTGGTGATGTTCAGTTCGACGGCTATATTTGCTCTCGGCCACAGCCATAGTGTCACGTTCTTCGCCAGATCATTACAAGTTTGTCTTTTCTGCACGATTTTCCTGCAAACTTTAAATACACTTTAAATTCATTCATGTATCGAGCCGGGACAGGCTTAGAATGCCGAGATGCCGTCAAGGTTACCACATTAGATGATGTAGAATAAGGCAGTTTGGAGACTCACCTCATAGTTACCTAAGACTTTTGTTTGGGCTTTGAACTCCACAAGGGAAGCATAAGGTCGGATTGTAGAATTTCTGCGGAACCTTTTCAGAGGAATAACAAAAATCCTGAAAAAATTCCGGCGTCTGCTTTGTCGTGGAGGATTCGATTTTAAAGGCTGAGCCGGCCAAGAATCCCCTGGAGTATCGTGCCTGATTTCACGTTATCTTCCGAGAGACCTAAGACTTTTGTTTGGGCTTTGAACTCCACAAGGGAAGCATAAGGTCGGGTTGTAGAATTTCTGCGGAACCTTTTCCGGAACTTCCTCTACGCTTCCAGAAACGGTGCTGTCACAGAGATGGGGAAAGGGGAATCGATAAAATAGTTGTAGGATTAAGCAGCTAGAGGCATATTTGAAGGGTGAATATGAGAAATTTTTGAAGGGTCAATCTGTACACTCAACTATTGCCTAATACCAAGTGAAGGAGGGTTCCATTTCTCCTGCAAGGCTTAGGCAAAATAGCTCCCATGGTGGAATACCCCCCTGCCATTGCATTCTAAGAACTTCTGTAAATGAGGTTTATCGTGAGGTCACCAATAACCTCAATAATTGAAACAGGCCCCATATGGTCCTCATAGGAAAAAATCTCAAAACTTTGCCTTCTATAAATGTAGCTGAAAGTCAAGCGTTTCAGGGATTTGGCTCAGCTTTCGCTGACATCTCTGGATTAGCGATGCCGCGACCGTTTCAAAGAAGAAAGTGAACGATCAGCTGCACTCGGTATAGCCCTCGCCTTCATCTCATTCGGCTGTATCATCGCACCACCGTTTATATTCGTTGGCTGGCAATCCAGTACCATTTCTGATCCTCTCATTCGTCTTCCTCGCCGATGCCCTGGCCGTGTTCATGGTGATTCAACCCGGTCGTCGTGTAGCAGTGGATGTTGTTGGAGAGCGTATCAAAGGCACACCAATGTGGCGCCTGTTCATGGACCCGATGATAGCCGTATGCTCTGGGGCGCTAATCATGGCGAACGTTTCATTGGCATTTCTTGAGTCCACCATCACCAACTGGATGGAGGAAGTATGCAGGACACACCAGTGTGGCTGGCTGGTGTTATTTGGTTGCCGGCTTTCTTCCCCCATGCACTCGTTGTGTACATCACGGTGAGAATTCTGAAAGCTTTCCCCGATCACACATGGGAGATCGCTTCCTTCGGCCTGAATCGAGGATACTTCGTTCTTTGCCCTGTCCTACATACACCTCTTCAGTATTTTAGCTGATCATTCCATTGAGCTTTGTGGGCTTTGGCATCGCCCTTATTGACACCTCGCTTCTACCAATGCTTGGATTTCCGTGGACATCCGTTTCCGTTCCGTTTTTTTCTGTGTTCCTGTATACGGCTCAGTGTACTCAATTGCAGACATTTCTTATTTGTTAGCCTATGCATTCGGACCAATTATTGCCGGTTGGATCGTAGGCAACATGAGCTTCTTAGTTTGAACATCATCATCTTCGGTTTGAATATTGTCTACACACCAGTCATATTCATGCTGAAAAAAGTACACGGGTACAATTCTGTTACCTAAAAATAGGAAGTGACGTCATCGAAAAATGACAATACGGGTAAAATCGAAAAGATCGTAATACGACGGAAACGACAGCAAAAGTACAAGACGGTTATCATGGACCTGGTGACAGGCTATGGTGACAGGCTTGTTGTGTCTGTTTGCGTTGCATCGCTTAGAGTGCTATTTATTTGCATTTGTTATGTTATTTTGTATTTGTTATGTTATTATGTTATTTTGATAAGTTATCAGATGTAGACACTCTATATTTACATTCTGTACTTAGTTTTTGGCTGCGGTGTCTCAGCCAAAAACTAAATACAGATTGTATTAGGTTGTCCCAAAAGTCTAGTAGGATTTTTTTCCATCACCACTTTTTATTTTTTTTTCAACAAACAACAATTAGGCAACAACGTATTGACCATTGTTATCGGCAACCCTCTGTCACTTTATAGGAAAATCGTTGATTCCCTCCTCCCAGAACTTTGGGTTCTGAGAGTCGAAGAAGTCAGCGATCTCCTCCGCAAGCAAGTCATAATCAACGAATTTTCTCTTGGCTAGGAAAGATTTGAGAGGATGGGTAAGGTGATAGACTGGAGGGACAATGTCTGGAGAGTATGGCGGGTGGGGCAGCACATCCCAGCCGAGCTCCTATATCTTGGCCTGGGTACTTTTCGCGAAATGGGAGCTAAATGGGAGCGGGCGTCGTCATGAAGAAGGGTGACCGCGGACCTCTTTCGGCACTTTTCTCGAACAGCGACGGCGAGCTGCTGGAGCTGGTGGGTGCATACGGTAGCGGTGAATTTCTCGCCTTGCACCAGCACCTCGCGGAAAAGTATTCCTTCCGCGTCCCAGAGCCAGCACAGCCCCAAGCGTGGTTTGTCTTTCATGTCAATCTCGCTGTTGCTGAAGATGATGGAGCAGCGGCGCACGGTCACGCAGCTCACACGTACCTTGACCAATGCATCGTCGATGGAGTGGCAAGCTTTCGTCGCTTTGCTGCCCCAAGACCACTCATAGTAGATGACACCGCGTGTTGGGTGGGTATCGACTACGGGCATTGTAGCTCTCTCCACGGAATCTGGTTGGTCAATATACAGTAGCGGTCAAAAATATATGCGGTTTTGGACATACCATAGTTTTGGCCGACGTTTACAAACTCTTTTTTTAGTAATTTGAAGGCAACTGCTACTCCATGGAAAAAGTATCTTAGCCGAGTAGGATGCAGTGTGAAGGTAATAAATTATCTATCTGGAAGCCCCAAAATGGCCGAACCTTTCAAAATAAAAAGCTTATAACTCAACGGAACTAGCCGTTATGCAGAAAATAGTGCGGAATGAGGCAAGAACATTATTACCCGTCCTTTGGAATCCTGACAGCACCGAAGCGCGGTGTTGATCATTTTCAGTGTTTTCAGTTAAATAATTTTTTCCACCTTCACACTGCACCCTACTAGGCTGATATACCTTCTTTCACTGAATGACAGTTGTCTTCAAAACACAAAAAAATCTGAGCGAGATATGTAAACGCTGACCAAAGTTATGGTTAAAATCCGGAACCGCATATATTTCTGACCGCTACTGTATATTTCGTTAGAAAGCCTAGAGAACCTTCTGCCATATTCCTGAACCGCCTGGACCTGCCTCCCAGTGAACAAGGTTACTGATTTTTTTTTGGAAAAATGCTACAAGACTTTTGGGACAACCTAATGAATAGATACTGTAGCTCACAGAACCATCAAATTTAGAGCAAAATGGAACAGAACGAGGGCGTACAACAGTTCTGCTGCGGATGGTATGAGGTTTGTTTTCGACATGCCAGGTGTGTTTCCTTGCTGCCTGCAAGCGCAAACCCTTCGTAATGTGCTCCCGGCTATTCTATGAGTGAAGGTGCGCATGAACGATCTCCTCAGAAACCTTTGAAAAGAGGTTGTATCACTGTCTCTTGCCAAGCAGCACTCCCCTTCTCCATCTAATCAACACATCACTTCTATGAACCCCCACGGCCGCAATGTCGCTTCGCTTGACATTCTTCAACGCTTTGGCTAATGTTTCAGTCACCACAAATTCCTTTCAACCCATTCAATTTTCGCCCCGATTCCCGACAAGTGCTGTACACTCACACGCCTTTTGCGAGAACCCGTGCGCCGTGAACGAAATTTTGAGCCCGTTTTTTTTTCTGGGGCGACGGCTTGACCGCCCGAATATAGACTCTGTCGACCGAGGGAATGGTCGGACAGGAAGAGATGGAAAGGGGGTAATATTTTTAAAGAAAATGTGGGAAAGCAGCACCGGAGACACCTTTTTTGAGGGATCGTAATTTTTTAAAATTGATCTGGACGCCAGTGCCCACCCTGGTAAGCCCCAAGCCACTTTGGACTCCGAAATCACGTCAGGAATCGTCACGAAAGTTTGGTGTTTGGCGCAGTACGACCCCTTTGAGTCTGCAGCGTAACACCCCTCAGTAGATACCTTCTTGTTAACCTCCTTTCCCCTTTCGCTCTTAGCTCCCCCCCTTTCCCTCCACCTCGAAAAAAATTAGAGCAGGCTCGGGGAAGGGGTAAAGGGTGTATTTCAGAATCAGGGGTATGACAGTTATGGATATGACACTCATCTCAAACACCGAATTTGACCACTTTCCCATTCAACGTGTATATATCCTTTAGAAACTCATTAACGCAAGCTTCATCCGTCTGGAATGCTTCAAAAAAAAGCGGAAGGATTTGAGTGTCTTGGAAACATTTCCTGTGCACCAGAACTTGCTCTCTGAATGATTACAATCGGGATGCAACCCTAAAAAGATGGTGCGCTTCAATTTCCAAACGATCTTATTATGCTTGTAGGCCCATTTGAAACTGCCTTAATGGCAAGCAATCGCCAAACAATCTCGAAATCACAGAACCTTAAAATTTCACGAGATGTCAAAAAACTCGGTTTTTGAAAGCAATTCAGAGAAAAAGTGTCCAGGATCACTGACTAGCGACGATTACTATTAGGTTGTAGGTTAAGTTCTTTCGTTTTCCAAATCGTCTTTTTTCCCTCTAAACTGCTTTCCAGCTTCCTTCTGTACATATGCTTGTTCACAGTCCAAGTTCACACGCACCTATAGGTGTTATTGTCTTCCATCTCCCGGATAACCTTTTTTGGCAAAATAAACATATCAAGGGTCAATGTCATCTTCACTATCGGAAGATTTTCTTTGAATGGCGTTGGATAGGGAAAGTAAAAGATGATGTCCGATGGAGCGAGATCAGGGCTATAAGGTGGATGGGTCAGCACTTCCCATTCGAGCTCGAGAATTTTTGGCGAGTCACGTTTTCAATATGTGGGAAGATTGCCAAAAAATTGACTCGCCAAAAATTCTCGAGCTTGAATGAGAAGTGCTGCCCCATCCACCTTATAACCCTGATCTTGCTCCATCGAACTGTCATCTTTTCCTTTCCCTATCTCACGCCATTCAAAGAAAAACTCTTCAATAGTGAAGATGACATTGACCTTTGATATGTCTATTTTGCCGAAAAAGGGAAATGAAAGACAATAATGCCTATAGATGCGTGTGAACCTGTACTGCATGTATATGTATGTACAGAATAAATTGCTGAAAAGCAGTTTGGAGAGAGAAAAGCAGTTTTTAAAAAACGAAAAATCTTTCCCCACAACCTAATAGAAGGAGACATTCCTGAACTGAGATTTACCTACAGCAAAACTCGGCTGTTGCATCGTTTTTGATGGAAGAAATGGATTTTTCTTTAGTTGATGGGTTCAGATGACAGATCCATCAATTAAAGGCACATTCCAGGACTACTGGGGTGTTACAGCTCATGTCGTGGTCAGATAGTTCGACCCACAGTCAGTGAGCTGCACTTTTACCGAGGCGTGGATGTCAGTTCCCAGAGCCTGCAGATCCAAAGAAGCAAGCGCGACTCCACCCGGCAGCTCACCCGAGACGTGATCGTTGGCAGTGACAGTGACAATGGTTGCAACAACGTTGCAATGAGACTTACCATTTGTGTGATAATATAAGATAAGGAAGAGATCCCAATGATAAAGGGGACGATGACATGAGCAAACAGTTATACTTCAGTGATTAAAAGGCTCGTTCTCACGCGGTGTTCTCGTCCAGGGCCAGGTGTCAGGAGGCCTTATTTTTGCCCACATCGCGAGCTAATTTCGCATATTTCTTCATCAGCATTTCACAGCACCTCTAATTCATAATTTAGCGCTTTAACCCACTCAAGGTAATCCTAGAATGTGCCTTTAAGCAACCAAAAGGAGAAATTCGAATCAAAAAATGTGCTGCCTTCCAATTTTGAATTCAATTTTCCGGAACGTGATGCTCTTCGAAAACCTGATTTATCAGACTGCAGAATATTGATCGAAAGGGTTGTAACCAAAGATCCTAGGCCCTGCGCTTTTCAAATGTTCATGCCTATCCAATTCATTGTGTAAGATTGCTGGTCACTCCATCAATTGCCATGTATCTTACAGGAAACCTCAGTAGCATTTAGCGAGCGTTTAACGTGGCATCAGTGTCTGCGGAAGAGCTAGGAGACGTGCCCAATCCCGTTACACTTGTAATTCCGACACAATTTGAAAAAAAAAAAAAACTTTCAAAATTTCAAAAAAAATCAAAAATTAAAAAAGTAAAAAATTTTAGACTTCACAAAAGTGCATCTATAAAGGAGAGAGAAGATCGCATGCCCTTTTAAAATGGAGAAGAAAGACTCAGAAGACGAGGGTTCATTCGAGCTCCAGGATGAGACGAGCTTTGCCTGAGCATTCTCATCAGCATCGCGACCTGCAGCAGCAATACCAGAAGCCATTGAACAAAAAATGGAAAAAATTCAAAGGATCAATGGAGTTGGACACTTTTTACGTTTTTTTTTGCACAGCGTAGGATGAAGCATAGAACTAATACGTGCATCACGACTTTAACTCCTCATTCGATGATAGTTGGAAATAGGGTGTATAGGTGGCTATGATTCTGCTCAATGCGCGGAAGCTATCACCCATATCAATTGTCACCTGTCGTCCCGTTGCACATCGAAAGAGCTGAGCGGAACTCAGCAAGGTCCATAAATGAAGTAGTTGCTAGATTTCTTGGAATCTTGAATTTAAAAGAAAAATGGAATATTCCATTAGGCTATGATTTGCTCCTTCATCACTGTTAGAGTTGAGGGTATTTCTGAATGTCTTGTAAAAATGAGTCAGTTTGATTTTGTTTTTGCGCGGGCCCTTAGACGGAAACCAAACACTCAGCAATATCCTCCATTTATATTATAAGTTTTGAGAGAGTATAAAGGCCCACGGCATAAAATTCAAAATCGAACAACCCTTCCTGAGAAATACGTCGGCACGCTATTTCCACTCAAAATGGCGCATGGATGAATTTTGGACTTGTGCCCTACTCAAAAATCAGTGAGTGGCAACCTCAGCATAGAAGCTGTAACAGCTGAAATCAATCCATTCCAGTGTGGTAATTGAAATCCTAAAAAGGAAATGTTTCAACTCCAGATTTGCGCCTGAACTTAAAGAAATCGTCCAAGGAGAAATAAGCCTCTTCGTTACCCACATATTTATGTTGTATTTGCCAAATAAGGGCTGCATACAAAGTTTCACGCGAAAAAATGAGAAATCGGGTAGGATACAGCTCCCCAAACTTTGGCCAGGTGGGCGAAGCCTCCCGGCCAAGAGATTGGGGAGCTGTTCCCACCCGAAAAAGCCCCGTCCCATCGTCCGCCGCGGCTGGCTCTTCCGTGAAGAATCCTTCGAGTGGACACCACCGAAACCATGAAATTCTGAAGTAGACACCGGTCACGAAGACTGGACACACGAAAATTAGTAAAGCATCCTTCTTCTACTTCCATTTGCTTCATATTTCATGAAACTTGCTCCTTGAAGAAATGCCGAAGCACTTCAGAATCATGACCTCTTCAAAAAGAATTTATCAAGCAAATAATGATTTTTAATTCTTTACAGGTGCTGATTTACGCAGCAGCCCGTAATGCTAATTCGTTATTAGGGAGCTGAGTTATGAGCAGAAGCGTTGGTCTCGGAAGAGGCTCGAACCCACACTCCATGCTTTTCGGGCGTGTGTGCTAATCCATTACACTACCGAGACCCTTTCACCCTAACTCAGCTTCTGAATGGTATGTTTACCGCCGGCTGGTCAATTTTGGCATTGAACTGTGAAGCTTGAAGCCTCAGTATATAATGATTTCGCATCGCGAGCTGCGGCGAAAATCAGCATCTATCGACATTCAAAAATATCAAAATCAATCTACTCAAACCTACAGCTTCACGGTTCAATGCCGATAATGATCAACCGGCTCAGCACGTTGTACGTGTGAGTGCTGATAAGCTATGGTGAACATACCATTCAGAAGTTGAGCTGATGTGATAGGGGACTCGATAGTGTAATGGATTAGTACATATGCCCGGAAAGCATGGAGTGTGGGTTCGAGTCCCTTTTAAGACCAGGCTTCTGCTTATAAGGTCACGTTCATACTTTGCGGTGCCGGCGGCAGAGCGTGTACTGCGTTTTTTTTTGCTTCTCCACCTGTGCCACCCTCTCTCGTTTCCTGCGTCGTCTTTACACCTTCCCCGTGCCACTCTGCCTCGCTGCCGGTGAACACAGCCACGCCCTACCAGCGGAAAGTTGAACGCGCTCTTATTCAGCAACCTATCAGGTTTAGTTCAGGTTTAGTCAATATGAATCGGACAAACTGACAAATTTTTATCTTCACCTTACAACTTTTTAACTGCAACAGGGATTCACCCATCTTTATCGATAATCATCTGCCACTGGTTAGGCAGATCGTGGATGCCCTTGCTCCATAAGGCCGGGGGCTGGGCCTCGAAGAAGTTCTCGAGTGGCTTCTTGACGTCGTCTCGAATTTTGAAGTCTCGGCCGTCCGGGTGGCGTTGGAGGTGGGAGAAAAGGTGAAAATCCGATGAGGTCAGGTCTGGGGAGTACGGTGGGTGTGGAAGCACCGTCCAACTGTACGACATCAGCTCGGCCTCGGTCGATCTTGCAATGTGTGGTCTCGCGTTGTCGTGCTGGAAGTAGACATGTGACCGCCGTCGTTGCAAATTCTGGACCTTTGCCTTCAATTCCCGTAGTTGGCGAGTGTAGACGTCGGTAGATACTGTTGTACCTTCATCGAGCAGCTCCCAATACTCTGCGTCGTGTACGCTCCACCAAATGCGGTCTTCGTCTCCGATGGATTAGCCGCCTGAAGCAAACTTCGAATGCCCCAAGTACAGTGTACTTCTGGCGGGGACATGCTATCTGTAAGCTTCCTCTAGGCGTCTGTCGATATCCACAGGTTCTTTTCAGATAGCGGTAGAAAGAGTATAAGGTTGCGGACACGGTCTCTGGACGGCTTGAATTCGTACGGCATGGTGGCGGAATGAAACTAGTTTGGAGTGTTTGTTTGACGGTACTTTGGAGAGCTTTTCATACCGATTCCAACGGTACCTGGCACATCCATTTTCTTTAACTCGTTGTTGAGTTATGATCTCTAGAAATCATCACTACCATTTGTCCGAGCCATATCGACTTAACCTAATAATATCAGTTATCTTGTAGTATTTTCTGAGAGTCCTTACAACCTCAACAGTCACTCACTTTCCCCATTCAAAATAGCTTTTGTTTTCTTCCGCTATGGAAAATGATCAGATCCTGACACTCAAGAAAAGGTTCTCTCTATAAAAGTAATCATAGGGCAAAGGGGTGTAGTGATAGGTGACGCCACACTCCCACCACCGTAGTGCTGGGATCAGATCTCGCGTCAGTGCCCGCCCAAGCCGAACGTTCCATCATTGCGGGATAGAGGAACTAGTGCTGTCGGACTCATTTGGAAATTTAAAAGCCCTGAATTTTGCACCGGCTGGCCTCCGGGAGTCATTGTATAGGCCAATTTCCACATTTCTTCATTCCGATTTCACAGCTCTTCAGCATCCACATTTCTTCATTCCGATCTCACAGCAAATCGCATTCACCTGCCACCACTATTCTATATGGAACCACAATACATGGGGCATGCCGGAAATGAATTGATCAAGGCCAAAATTTTGCCTTTTGTCCTCAAGAAGTGAGACTAGAGAAGCTCTCCACATCTCTTTCTTTCAAGTTCACAGCTCTTCGACCCTCCCTAAACCGATCGACCCCTCGAGCATCTTTTGAGATATCGACTCATGATCAGAGTTTGGTAGCTTCTTATTATCGATTACCATCATCGTTTCACTTTCACATATGCACTGCACTATTTTCAAAAGAAACTTCCAGATCTGGTACCGCATCTGGCGACAGTAGCTTCGCGTAAGCGACTATTCGCAGTGAAATCTGTGGTAACTCATAATCATCGGATTCATGATTTGCTACATGACGTCAATGTTCGCCAACTTCTCCTTCCACCTACCTCCAATAGATGGGAGTCTAATCTCCGTCTTACGAGCATTCTAACAACGAAATTGGGAAATTGGAATCACCATCACCTTGTGTTTTCTGAGCTCTAGGGTCGACATATGATAAAGATGGTGACAGCGTTAGGAATTTTTGAGTGGGATCCAAGAACGCAGGCCATTGACCACCTCCCCACCTTTCCCCGTTGCAAATCCGGAAATAGCAGAACCTACATCCGAATGCAAAATGAAAGTAAAAATCGCATTCTCCCCTTTTTTGTGGAACCCTCACATAACCATAATTTTTATGAGTCAAAAAATGTCGCATTTTTTAGGCTCCTCTCCCCAAACCTCCTATTCCGACATTGGATCACACACTCGATCGTTACATCGAATATGCCGAAGTTGTCGCCGAGGGGCGTCATCAACCCCTTCAACGGACACAACGAGCTGTCCGAGATTTTAGAAAAACAGGTCTTGTCTACCAAGAGAGACTGCTGCGACTGGCTGAAACTGAGGAGAACTGGGTGAGTAAGGCCCATTTCGCAGTCAGAAACTTTCCTGAGAACTGGAATCTTTTTAGATCAACCAATTCTGGCTACCTGAGGCGTATCTACGGTATCGAACTCCATTACCAGTATATACATCACCGGCGTATATTTTTCCACAGCAGCACTTTGAGGACGAGGATGATTGGCTAAGGTTAATTTATTTATTTATGCGTAATGAGACGCGCCATCATAAAATACGAAGCTATAGATGGAACTGACGAGGGCAGCGAATGAATAAGGGACTCCACTGATCTACTAGACAAGAAACATTTATAATTTCAGAACACCAAATTTCATGAAACATAAATTCCACAACGACTATAGATGAAAAAATTTTCACGGGAATGAACTTGAGACTTAAAAACAATCCCACACTCAAAATCTGGTTTGAACGGCGATGCGTATTAAATGATTTCATTCATACCAAAGATCTCTTTATCTCCAGGTACACAGCACTTCTGATCAAAGGATTCGTAGAGTGCAAAAACAAAATTGACACGTGAGTATTTCACTGAATTTTAACGACTTAGATTAGAACTCAAATTAGAGACTATAATAAATTAGTATGATAAATAAAATAAAATAAAATAAAATAGGACAAAATAAAACTAGTACAATAAATTGAAATAGATTAGGGATTTGAATTATAATTAACTCGACTCAAATTAGAGGGACTCAGAACGACTTCTAAGCTCCATTTTCCAATTTCTTTAGAAACTACTGAATGCAGGGAGTGGTTGTAAAAGAAACTATTCATAATTTATAGCATGTACAATGGGGTACATGGAACGTCAAGAACTAAAACACCAAACGAACTTCATAACCCGAGGAACAAAAGCAGCTACAAATTCTGTAACGAGGATGCTGAACAAAGCAAATAGACTGTAATATGTAGAAAAAAACAAACAGCATGGAGAAGCCTACTTTCCATCTGCCTCAGTGTCAGGCCCGAACTGAAGTAATCTGAAGCAGCCCTCATGTAAAGTATTTGCGCAATGCTTTTTGAACTGAACTAGACTCTCAGGCAAGCTATATCTTTTGGCAAATTTCCCAAATTCCAAAGCAGCGCGCCCAACAAAGAACTTGGCTCTGACATTAAACTTAGACCTTGAAAAAAGGAGTTTGAACTTGTCACCACGAAAGAAGGATGGCCAGAGGTTAGGAGCTCCCCCAAGTCTACCATAGACGCCGAGGGTATTTCGAACATCATACTAGGTCTTGAACCTTCCTCCTACGAAGAAGTGAATCAGTTTCCAGAATCTTATTTCTAACTAATCCTCTGGGGAAAGCACTATAACCGAATCCCTGTGCCCTGGTAAAAACTTTCCTTGTAAAACTATTCTGAAGCGCTTCCAGTCTAGAACTACAATTTTCATGCTTGTGTACTGCCCGCATGATGCTGTGTTTTGAGCGACTGTCCAGCCATCTCTGTCCTACTTCCGTATTCGGCTACTAGTACTTCTACTTCTGTTCCAGCTCCCTGCTTTCTATCCTTGGGATCTGCGTAGCTCCTTGTCGCAAGGGAGCTGAAGATTTGGTGTCTTATTTGCGACCAAGTCAGGTGAAGTTTCGATTACGTCGGTTTTTCGCCGCTAACGATCAATCGAGTCGTTCCCCGTGTAATGGAGACGCCAATTTCACATTTAATTAAGAGTGGGAAGCGCCCAAGAGTGGTAAGGCCGGATGGTCCTTCGCTATCCCCGGATTTCGTTGATATCGTGAAGCAGGTCAGCGACTCCAAAGCAGTGCCAGATTGTGTCAAAAAGTGGTTATTGTCTATCTCAACGCAGCTGAGCGCCATCGTCGGAGAGAATGCTGCTTTACGTAAGCGACTAGAGGCTTCCAATGACTTAAAGAAAGAAAATAATGAATTGAAAGATCGTTCACGCGCGCTCGTACAAAAAGAGACTTCTCACCCTCCTGGAAGTGATTCTACTCCCGCTAGAGCCGTGTCTTATGAAGAGATCGAAAGAAGGCGATTGATCGTGATAAGTGGTGTCCCCGAGATTCGTGACGCTAACTCTTTCGATAGGATACAATATGATTACCAGAGTGTTCTAAATGTTTTATCTCATCTAAATGTTGATTGTTACCCAGTCGCGGTTTATAGACTCGGTAAATGGTTTAGTGGCAAGAGTAGATTGATCAAAGTTGTTCTTCCCTGTTCGTTTTAGCAACGGATTGCTGTCAGAAGGGCTTCCCGCCTCCGCACCGTTCCGGAACGAGGTGTACTCTTCAGGGAATCACTGACTCTGGAAGAAAGGGTGAGGAGACGTGAGAGCCAAATGTCTCGCTCTCGCGGTGATGATGTTAATCATGATTCTGATGCTGTTAACGCCCTACCGCCGCTTTCGTCAAATGACTGTACTGTCACTTGATCTCCTAGTAATGTCTCAGTGAATGTGGGAAACTAGCGGAGATTCCGCGGTTCTTCAACCAGCCTCTCAAAGACAGATGTCAATCTTTCTCAGCAATTCCTTGGAGGCCTCGACGTGGTACAAGGTGTCTTTTGACCAATATACGCTCACTAGTCAAAAAATTCATTCTCTTACATTCCTTCTTTCTAAATCCGACTATGGAATAATTGCTCTTGCTGGGACATGGTTAAAAAGTAGATCGCAAATCTCCTCCCTGTTCGGGGACCTAACTTCTGATTATGAGATATTCAAGTGTAACCGGAACGGAAAAAGGGTGGGGGTGTGGCAATCTTGATTAAGCTTATCTTTTGCCCCAGTCTAGTTTTCAGTGGGTCGATATCTGGCGGATACGAAATAGTTGCGGTTGACTCCTGTATAGGGGATGTCAACTGGAGGCTGGTTCTCTGTTATAGAGCCCCTAGTTGCACAAGTGAAGAGTCTGAGAAGCTCATCAAATGTATAAGCGACCTCCGTGTTGACACAAAGGTTTGCCTGCTTAGTGGAGACTTCAATTTCCCGAATATAAACTGGTCCATCTCCGACTATCAGTATGGAGGGGTTTGCCAGAAATTTATGTACATGATAACAAATCATGGATTCCATCAGTTTGTGTCCACAGGGACCAGAGATGGTAAGATTCTGGATCTGCTATCTTGTGATGTGAAGGCTTTTGTTTCCAGAGTATCGATTGATTCTCCACTGGGTACGAGCGACAACGCTAGCATAGAATTTTTCTTGCCACCTCATAGAACTGATAACTACGTTGTCGTTAAGCGCGACTTTAAGAATGCTGACATCGGGAAAATCGTATACTTTTTGGAATCGGTTGACTGGTATGGATCTTTTCACTCGCTGAATGTGAACGACATGTACGAAATGTTCCTTTTCATCCTCCAACAATGTATTGATCGATTTGTCCCAGCCAAGAAGGTTAGGCTCTGCAAGGCGCAAATCCCCTTGTTCCTTCATTCCCTTTTCGAAAAGAAGGTTGGAGCATACAAGAAAGCGGTCTTAACAAACACATCCGGCGATTGGGAATTTTATAAACTAATGGCAAAACGGTTCGAGAGTAAGATGTATAAGCATTGCAGTTCAGTCGAGAAGAGAATTATAGAAAGTAACAATAAGTCCGCACTATTTAAATACATTTCGTCCAAATGCAAGTCCAAAGAGAGGGTGCCTGGTAAAACCCAACGGGGGGCGAGTAGTTACTGAATTCGATAAGGCACAGTGTTTTGCTGATTCCTTTGAGGGCACCTACACTTTCGGTGGGGACCAGCGGCTGAAGTTCCTCGGAGACGGAAAATTTCTTTCGTAACTCCCATTCTCAAGAAGCCCCCACATGACAATCCAAGCAATTATAGACCAGTCAGTATTACGTCAGTTTTCCGCAGAGTGTTCGAAAAAGTGATGAAAAGGGTTATTGTCGACCATCTGGAAAAGTACAGAATATTGCCGGCTTGCCAACATGGGTTTAGGAGCGCAAGGTCAACAGTTTCACATATGCTCGAAGCCCTAAATGAATGGACAGCCGCCTTGGATGAGAAAAAAAATGTATACGTGATTTATTTTGATTTTGCTAAAGCTTCTGATCGCGTCAACCATTCCAAACTCTTGATTAAGTTGAACCATGTTGGCATACATCCAAGGATTGTAGCGTGAATTGAATCATTTCTGCGTTGCGTTCATTTACGGTCATTTAGGAACAGTTTTTCCACGGTCAGGGAATGCCCGAGCGGGGTTTCGCAAGGCAGTGTCTTATCACCCGTATTGTTCTCTATTTACACTTACGACCTTCCACGAGTGGTAGGGCAAGTAGGCGTTAAATGCAAAGTTTTTGCCGATGATGTAAAAATCTACAGAGCATCAAGAACAGAAACAGATTTTTCACTGATTCAAAGAGCCATTAATGCGGTCCTAGACTGGTCCGCAATGTGGGAGCTACCGTTATCATCCGAAAAGACTTTAGTTCTGCATTTAGGTAGAAGTCAGCCCGGTTGCAATCACCACATCGGTGACGTCGAGCTCAGTAGAGTTGACGAAGTTAAAGACTTGGGTTTTATGGTTGATAGAAATCTCCGCTTCGATTCCCATTGTAGTTACATTGCCAACAAAGCGAAATCCAGACTCTTCCAACTGCTTAGGAGTCGCAGAGCAAAAAGTCTACCTTGAGATTAAAATCAATTCAAAATAGTTTTACCAGAAAGGTACTGATTAGGGCCTTAGGTTTTAATTACAACGCCATACCAAGGGGAGTCGTTAGAAATAAAATGCTAGGCCTGGAGTCTCTTCAGTGCAGGCGAAAGAAATTCGATATTCTGACTGCGTTCAAAATAATCACAGGGATATGCAAGGATCTTTCACCCTTCTACCGTCTATTACTGGAGGACAGAATCTGAAACCATTCCTCCCTAGGGCTAGGTCGTCCATTAGAGCCAAGTTCCTCACTGTGCGGGCTTTTTCTGAATTCGCTAAGTTTAGCAAAAAGTATCCGCTGGCTAGTAGCGTAGCGCGTTGAAGAGAAAGATGCACGAGTACTACGCTTAGGTCTCCATACACACTTCCTTTCTTTTTTTAATCTTTGACAATTCTGTTCGTTGTAGCTGCTGAAGTTGTTTTTTTTTGTTTTTTTTGTATGCTTGCTCTGAGTTTGTTCACACAAGTTCGCTTGTGTAATAAATACTAAATACTAAATACTAGACCTAGCTTTCTTATTGTGTGGAAAGAAAACTGTAGTTCCATACTCAAGAATATGACGAACATAAGCCTTGTAAGCTCTGATGAGCAACAAAGATCTCTCGTGTGCAGGCTTCGCAGTAACTGAAAAGTCTTTTTTTAGCTTTATTATCTACCGTCGTGTAGTGCGAGTCAAATGACAGTCCATGATCGACAATGATTCCTAGGTCCCTCACTGCTTTGACTTCTTCAAGTTGGAAGCATCAGTGAAATAATTAGAGTTAATCCGAGAGCTTCCAAAATGGAGAACCGACGCTTTATCATAAACTAAGGGGATCGTCCACATTTTAGACCATTTGACAACAGCATCAATAGCCTCGTGTATAATTCTTCCATCATTTTCCGCGGTTACGGTCTTGTAAATTTTAACATCATCAGCAAAAACTTTACAGGAGACTCCAATCTCTTCTGTGATCTCAGAAAGCTCATAAGAGTAAATACAAAACAGAAGGACACCGCTCTGTGGAACTCCGCTTGGTGCGGCTCTGACCCTGAAATATGAACCATTTATTCGTACTTGGGACGTAAGCCCTTGAAGAAAGGACTCAACCCACAAAACTATTCTTTCATGTACACCAATATGCCTGAGCTTTCATATAAGATTCCTATAATTAACTTTGTCAAATTTTTAGAAAGTCAATGTGCACTACATCCACATCACTCCTATCATCTAGGGACGCTTTCCAATCATTCAAAGGTTCCAGCATTTGAGATCCTGTTGACCTGTCTTTCCTGAAACCATGTTGAGAGCTCGACAAAATCTTATTGTTTTCCAAATGCTCGAGTAATACTCTTCTTACATCCTTTTCGAAAACTCTGCAAAATATGGAGGTGATACTAATCGGCCCGTAGTTGTTTGATATAGCGAATGGGGGCTTTTTCGCGATCGGAGTAACGAAAGAATGCTTCTACTCTTCTGGAATTTCAGCCCGGAAATCTAAATTGAAGATGTACCGTAGCCGGCTGACGATCGATGGCAAAATCTTTTCAATAAAATA
Organism: Trichostrongylus colubriformis; assembly: GCA_963978905.1. Classification (NCBI taxonomy): domain Eukaryota; kingdom Metazoa; phylum Nematoda; class Chromadorea; order Rhabditida; family Trichostrongylidae; genus Trichostrongylus; species Trichostrongylus colubriformis. Next base: position 58,695,424 of record OZ022256.1, on the reverse strand, counting down.
GTTGAAATACCAAGGGAGTTAACAAGAGGCCACTCTTCCACCCGGAAAGAGGCTTGAAAATTTCTTGTTCACTAACATAGAGAGTCTTGTATTTGAGGAAAAGAGTCACAGAGCTCGTGGCAAACTTCTACATGATCCTTATTATTGATCAAAACTTGCTTCAACACATCCGCAAACAGTTCAGCTTTATCAGTATCTGATATCACCACGGACCCATATGGTTTACATAAGACTGGTATCTTTACTATAGAGAATTTTTAGAGCTGATATATATCTGAAAAGGGCCAGTTTACTCCCCTCTTCAACTATTTTCTTTTCGACGTGGCAGTGGTATTTATACATCTTTTTCTCGAATCTAACGACAACTTTTCTTTTATATAAGCACCAGTCTTCTGGTAATTTTCACAATACTGCCGTCTTGTATGCTTTAACTTTCTTGTCAAAAAGCAATTGGAGAAAGGGTGGAAGTGCACCACTACTCCTGATCCTACGCAAAGGGACATACCTGTCATTCTTTTATGACAAACCATAGTAATTCATACACGTCGTTAACATTAAGGCCGGTAAACTATCCATACCAGTCAACAGAGTCTAAATAGGAACAAATCATGCTGAAGTTGGCTTTCCTGTAGTTCGCCTCAACATTTCTCTTCTCCCTAAATTAGGCATCTTAACGCAGAACTCAATGTTGGTGTGGTCACATGATTTGGGGTACCTTCGCTCCATGGCTAAGTTTCAGAAAACAATTGGAGCGAGAGGTATCAACAGGGAAACTCAAAACTTATATGTGCATGCAACAGTATGACAGAATCCTGGGATGCTACAGGTACGAAACGCTTTCCCCAGATGAATGTGATACGCCCACGGAAGTGAAGATATTTTAGGCAACCCTCTACTAATGAAGATTTGCTTCTTTTGAAACCGAAGCGAAACACTGAAAATGAGCATATCCTCGTCATGTCTAGGAATCAGGTACGGCATTCTATGCTTCTAATGTAGTTTGGAGGTAAGGAAGTGGGTAAAGACACTCACTTTCGTGCTGTCGGATCTCACCTGCTCACCTAGTATCTTCTTACAGCCATCTGTTTGTACTCTAAGGTGCATCTTTTACCTGATCCTTAATCAGTGAGATAGGAGTTTCCCTCAGGGGAAGCTTCGGCTATAAGCTCAGCCGAACGTCGAGCGCAGTGTAGTGGCTTCCCCCAACTACATTAGCACCATTCAATTAGCCATTCTACAGATAATTGTAAGTTGTTAAATTAGTTTGTGCCTTTCGAGATTGATTAGTGGAAGATGAGGCGCTTGGTGGATTTACAGTTATAAATGTGAACCTTGTACCACGTTCAGGCCTCCGAAGGCGACGATTCAGTCGAAACGTTAGGCCGTTTCGACAAATGTTCCACCAATCAACCTTGAAAGGCACAAACTAATTAAACAACTTGCAACTAAGAATGCCGAGGTTGCAAGAAAAGAAAAGCTGGAGAATTCTAGAGATAAACTGCTTGGCTTTCTAGAGGCAGGGTGATCAACAGTCTGAACGCATCTTTCACTGCAAATATTATGAGAATATGAAAATTTTCACTGTAAATATAAGGATTGAGATATTTAAATATGAGAAATGGTGCTAATGTAGTATGGAGGGGGGGGGCACTTCACTGAATTCGGCGTCCGGCGCTATTCTTGCCTGGGTTTCTAGCCTAAGTCTTCGTTCAGCGGGAAACCTCTACTCCCACAAAGTAAGGTTAGGTAAAAATTTACACTCGAGTACCCAAAGTGATGATTGTAGAACGGTTGCGAGTCATAGATAACAGCCCCCAATGAGTGCCCCCCTTCAACTGCAGTAGCACATGAAAAGTAAGAGAATAAGACAGTATATCGTACCCTATATATAAACCAGGGGTTTAGTGTGTTTGTAACGTTGTTGGTCTGTCTGTCCACCCGCAACTCGACATAACCTCAGAAATTAGCAGGAAAGGTCGAGTCATGTGTGGGTCGGACGGGACATGGTAGGGGTTGTACAGAGTGTACATCGACGTTGTCGATATTGATTGAATCCATCGATATTGATTGAAAATATCGGTTTTTGTGAAGAACGCTGGAAACGGCTTCTGGACCATACTACTGATTAAGGGCCTTCATAAAGTTGAAATTCTACAACATCATGCATCAGCGATCAGTAATACCCTATACAAACCAGGAGTTTGGCTCGATTCCCGTTTTTGCCAAAAAGGCAGTGGGGGAGGTCAGGTCAAGCTTAGGTTGGTTGGGGCATGCTTCGAGATGTACTGAGCGCACATGTGCAATGTGTGACTTCGCCTACTGTGGGCGGGGCTTGCGTCAGAATGGTCAGTGTGTGGGTGTGAAATTCCATAATTCGTCTCGAGATTGCTTTAACATCAGGAAAAGTGAGTAAAGTCGGGTGCAGGGTGTGTAGCAATCAATAGAGGGCCACCTACAGAAGGCGAAGCGAGGTCGCAGCTGTAGTAAGCATATCGTCATCAGAATCTGTCATACCCTATTTATAAATAAGGAGTTTGCTGCGTCTGTCATTTTGTATGTCTGCCTGTCTGAAATTCAGTACCGCCTGAAAAACAAGCGGGGAATGCGGTTCAAGTGTGGGTCAGGTACGACATGGTAGAAGTTTGCCGAGTGCATATGGACTATGTGGGATCACGCCTACGGTGGGTGGGGTCTGCGGTCAAAATGATCGGTGTTTGGGTGCAAAATTGGTGCCTTCGCAATGACGGACGGACATCTCACAAAACGCTGCTTATCTAGACATCTCGGAGTGATCCTGAGGGGTAAATCTGCACATTGGGGCGCATTTTTTGCCTGAGGCTTAGTAGGAAAGAGGATTCCTTCCTCCCTCTAGGATTAGTTCATGGGGGGATGCATCCCCAACTCTTTGCGGAAGGGCCTAAAATTCTATATATCGTTTCAAAAGAATCCGATCGTCGAGAAATTTTGGGTAAGGGCGAGGTGAAGGAGTCTGTATCTGTGTAGATAAGGAGCCCGCCTACAGCGGACGGAGCGTGCTCAAAATAGGCGGTGCTCACCACGACTAACTTTATAACTCGGCTACAGAGCAGTCTAGAAAACATAACCTTTCATCATCACCTATATTTAAATCAGGAAATTGGTTTGTCTGTTATTTTGTTTTTCTGTTCACGGAGGGGTGGATCGATTTGGGTTGGGTGAGTCATGGTAATAGGAGATGTAAAGAGCGCACATCGACCATGCGAAAATCCTCCGTCCACATAGGGAGGACGTGCGTTGAATTAATCGGTGTTTATGTGGAGAATCCTATAAGTCGTTCCAAAAGAGCCCGGACGTCGCCAAAAAGGGAAGGGGATGAAGGCGAGTTTATGTGTTTGTCGCAGGCAAGAGAGACCCGCCTTCGGGAGCGAAGCATGCAATAGATGAAGTCGTGTTCACTCACGAGAAATTATTCTTCCTCTACATAGCGGTCTGTGGACTGGGTAAAAGCTGAACAATGTTCAACCGTGACAAAAAGATATCAAATCAAAAAGGTAGACGGTGCCCAAGCTGGGATATTGGTTGAAAATATTGGTTTTTGAGAGTAAGGCTGATAACGGCTTATCAAAAATACCATTGAGTGAGTGCCCAAAAAGTTGAAATCTCCCAGTCTCAACCTATCATACCCTATATATAAACCAGGAGTTTTGTGTGTTTGTACTTTTGTGTGTCTGTCCGCTCACTCTTTGGTTCTACCAGAAAAACAAGTGGAGGAGGTCACGTCAAGTTTGGGTTGGATGGGGCATGGTCCAAATGTACAGAGCGCACACGGACTCCGCACACAGGAGGCGGGGCGTGTGCTGCATTGTCCTCGGAACAGTGCCGAAATTCTGTAATTCGTCTCAAAATTGCCCAGACATCGGGAGAAGGTGAACCAAGATAAGATCCACGTATATGTAGCATTTGTGGGAGACCCACCTTTAATGGGCTGAGCGGGCTCAAAGTGGGCGATGCTAACCACAAATGTTTATAACCTGGCTCCAGAGCAGTGTAGAGATTGTGGAAAAATCGATGGAGGTCAGCGAGATCTGAGCTGTGTTCAACATATCTGAATTGAGCGGCGACCGCCCACATTGCGCGGAGCAAGCAATCAAAATCGTATCCTTTCATGAAACATAATTCCTCTCTAAAGCGATCTAGGAACCGGGTAAAAACCGAAGTAATGTGTAACAGCTCAAGTGGCATAAATAATGCCAAATAACCACTAGACGGAGCCTAAGTTATCGATATCGTTGATTTAAGATATCAGTCGTGTCTTTACTGCACACTACTTTACTGGACCATGTCAGACTCCGCCCATTGTGGACGTGGACGGGGCCTGCGTTAAAATGTTCGGTGTTTAAATGCAAAATTCTTTAATTTGTTCCAAAAGCGCCCAGGAGTCGGAATAAGGTGGGCGATGAGTGAAGGGTGTATGAAGCAGATGAAAAATCATCATGACCTATATGTGCACCAGGAGTTTGGTATGTCTGTCATGTTGTGTCTGTGCACCCAAAACACAGTACTACCTGAAGAACAAGCGGAGAAGTAGGTCAAGTTGAGCTTGAGTGGGTCTTGCTAACTGAATGCTAAATGAACGAGTAGCATATGGATCATATCAGACTCCCCACTGTGAGCGTGGCGTGCGTTGAAACGTTCGGTGTTTAGATGCAAAATCATAATTTGCTGTAATTCCTTCCAAAAAACACAGGAGTAGGGAAAAGGTAGGCCAAAATGAGTTTAGGGTATTTGTAGCAGATGAGTACTACCCGCCTTCAGTTGGCGGAGCACGCTCCGCTTAGGTGGTGTTTACGATGAACGTTTGTAAGTTGTCTCAGGAGCAGCCCAGAGACTGCGAAAAAACCGACGGAGATCAACGATGTCTAGGCGGTGTTGCACGTTATTGGATTAGGTGGAGGCCCGTCTACAATGGGCGGAACGTGCAATCAACAATATCGTGCTCACTCATGAAAATATAACATCGCTACAAATCGGTCTAGAGCGCCGAAGAATGCTGAAGTAATTCGAAGCTGCCAGAGTGACAAAAATTTCAACTGATCACGGAAGACGGAGCGTCATCAGGATATTGATTGAAAAAAAACCGTATTTATGCGAAAGGATGGAAACCGCCTATGGACCATACCACTGAGTGAATACCCTTATAGAAGATAAACCTCTGGAAAATGATCAGCGAGCCACACCAGTAGGTGACACCGTTGCAGAACTTTGATGAAGTCCTAATGGTCGACATCGATCAAAATCATGGATCACTAAGCGAACAGCTGAAAACAAGTAATGGAATCCCATTTAATGACAGTCGCAGCAGTTGAAAAACTGCAGCATTATGTGCCATGGGTCGTAATCGTCGGTTTTCGTACGAAGAGCCGGGCAATGTGAGGTACCACACCAGTGGATAGACACAATTGCAGAGGCTTACACTCTATAGAGCTTATTGCACGCATATCGATACGATCTGCACCGCTCCGAGAGCCTTTGTAGTGAAGGCTGTTGATGGACTACCCCTCAGCACCAATGTAAAATCTATTGATTGCCGCCAAACCACATTGCCGTGGAGTTTCTTTCACATCGTTGGGCCCACAGCCCGCTTCGCATCGTTATCCTGTAACGCGATGTAGATCGCGAAGCTCACCTGGTGAATATAAATATGAGAATATGAGAAGATAAATTCTCATGGACAATATGTAGAATCAAGTTACGGCGTCATTTCAGGCGTTTGTGGTGCATACACGGGTAGACGGCAATCTGCTACCGTTCGTCGATATTTTCTTCCAATTACGGAAAGTATTACGGATGTCTGAAGCACGGAAAGGACTTGCCGTAGCTGTTGGTGCTGCAGGAGTTGGTAATCGTGATAGAGCGGCGCACTTCTGGAGCGCTATGCAGGAGGGTGGGTACGATGCCTTTCGGAATGATTTTTTCTCGAAGAGTTGACATTTGGATCAAAAGGATGTGAAATACATGCCTGTTTAGTTGAAACGAATAGCATTTCGCTTACTTGGGCCCGTGATGCTTTGTTCGTCGTCTGCTTGGACGACGACGAGACGAAAGGCGCTTCTGCTCAAAATAGCGATGCTGATTCACAGTCGCACGAAACCAATCTCATACAGCAGGGAAAACATATCCTCACCGGTGGTGGTAGCAGTGGTCATGGCTTGAATCGCTGGTTCGACGCGACCATCCAGGTCAGGAAGTAGCGCTTGCTATTTCGATACTGAAGACTACATCAAAGTGTTTCAGCTGATCGTCAGTACTAACGGCACCAATGGTATATGCACTGAGCACTCTCCTAATGAGGGTATAGCCCTCATTCACGTGGCTGAAAGTGCCCTCCGATACGAACGAGAGAACCGGAAACAAACTACAGTGGGTTTGTTTACAAGAATCTGGAAAGGGTTCAATCACATAGACAGTGCGGTGGCTCTGGCCGCTGCCACGGTTCGCTCTTGTCCCAGATATGAGAATAGCCAATCTTACTTACCCTACTATAGCCTTTCAACGAGGATCCATTTCCATTATAATGGCCACCCTAAATGTTCGAGAGAAAACGCAGAAAATACGTGTCAGCATTTTTTATCGTTTTTCTTTCGTTCCCTTTCTCTGCGAGTTTACTGCGGAAAAGTGTAATATATACCTCAGGTTGGCGAGCAAAACTTTTAATTTTTGTTCCTTCATTTGCTAAAAGTATCAAACTGCAAATTCGAAAGACTGAAAAAACGAGTATCCACATTTTCTGCGTTTCCTTTCTGGCAATCAAGGCACATATAGCACATCGATTTTCGAAACTGAAATTCCGAAGGTTTTTTCTAATACAGGGGTGGACCTATCTATAGGATGCGAAAAGAAACCTTGCAGTATTCTCTTTGATTCATACGCACTCTGCTCTCAATAGTGATATGTAGCCTTACGCCGAATTTTTCTTGGCGGCGTCGTGCGCGCGGCGCCAATAGTACGAATAGCGATCGGTTGAAATTCGTCTCAGGACGCAAGGGGCTGGAGCTCCTTCAAAAAGTAGCTGTCTATCTCATCATATCTAAAAACAATAACTTTTGTCATTTCTATGTGCGGCTTTGTATGAACCTCGGCGTAACTTTTAATCTTCTTGACTATTCAACTACCCACGAGGTTGCTGATACACCTTTGTTTTCTAACATCTCTGCGGAATCGCCTTCTTCAGCGCCTAAAAGGATTCATGAATACCCGGCCAAACACATCGTCAAGAAACAGAGACTGATTTTTTTTTCGATAATACATACAATCGCACCTCACCAATACCCGAATGCTGTTAGATCATCTTCACGTGCTACGACTAAACGGCAACTGTGTGACGGAATCTTACGACGTAGAAGCACTATATGTAAGCAAACATAAGCAACAATGCCGCGATGGAAGCCATCTTCGAGCTTCTAAACCAGCACTGTAATGAAATTAATATGCATGGGCTCTCCATAGGACAACTCATGGCTCTACTACATAAGTGCATCAATTGAAGCGTTTTCAGATGGTCGGGGAGATATTTGCGCAGATCAGAGGCTTTGCAATGGGACAGCGATTGGCGCCTATATTGGCAATAGCTTCCATGTCCAAAATAGGAGTGCCTGTGCTGGAACTAAACCCTATGTTTTACTGCCAATGCACTGATGACTGTTTTGTTATCTGCTAAACATAAGAGCAGACAAATTTGTTTTTCAACTTACTAGGCCGGCAAACAGAGCACATAAAGCTGAAAGGGGAAAACCCTACGAAGATTGGTTCCCTCTCTTAAACATCCAAGTGAAAATTCGTGGAGAAACAAAGTGGTACAGAAAATCCAGCAGCAAAAATGTCATTGTGCATTTTCGATCAGCCCATCCCCTTCAAACTAAGCGAGCTATTGTTAGGAACATGTTTAGAAAAGCCGCGAAAGTATGCATGGGAGATAAGGAGCGTAAAGAATCACTGGAATGGCATGCGAAATAGCTGCGCTCAATGGCTACGAGACTGTTTAGACTTCATATGGATAGAAAAGTGGAAATGCAGTCAACAGACCCGGTGGTAATTCATTCGAGGGAAATTCATTCGCCTCGTACACAATCGACTCTACGATCGATTGAGTTTGGCCCTCAATTGTGTGGTATGTCCTACGGGTAGGGAAGGTGAATGCACCACCGCAGGTGTAGCCTATAAAATTACATGTTAAAATTACATGTGGGGATGAGTACATAGGCGAAACGGCGAGGCTTCTTCACGTGAGATTAAAGGAGCACATTGACGCTGAAAGCAGGTCATGCACATCAAGTGCTCTGGGAGCTCACCGAGGTAAAAAAAAGACGGAGACGACCTCGAGGTCAGGGTTCAGTTGTTGGCACAAGAATCGTCAACTGTCTGCCTGGAGATCCCTCAAGGCATTTTGGATTCAGTTCATCCATCCAAAAATGAATCGGAGAGAAGAATGTCCTATGATAATACGGGAATTGATACCCTATATAAGGACAGCTTTCCATAGGTGAGGTTGGGCAACAACGAGTCCTGTCGCTGCTGACCGGTTGGTCTCCCGCATCCAGATTATTGCGGTGGGTTGCTTATCCTATGGCTATTTGGTGTCTGGGTGATCTCGAATGGTTGACGATGTGTTTGGCCGGGTAGTCATGAATCGTCTTGATCCTTTCAGGCTCTGAAGAAGGCGATTCCACCGAAACGTTAGCCAATAAAGGTGTGTTAACAACGTCGTGGATAGTTAAATAGCCAAGAAGAATAACTTTTGTGCCCCAAAAAGAACAAAATAGTAGCATAAAACTCAAAAGAAACCATTGCCACATGATAGCACTTCTGATCAAAAAAAAACCTAATTAGTTCGGGCGTAAAACTTTATGGATACTAAATGAACACAATCACACGCGAAGAAATCCGCCGCGCTGCTCGTCACGCGCGGTCGCGCGAATATTCGACATAAGGCTGCACTCACCTTTCCATAGAAAAGTGGATCATTCTAACGTTTCAGATTAGTGGAGCTGAACGTGAAATAAGCCCAAATCCTTTAACCTGGCATGTTGGGGCGGATGGCATGGAGATACTCCGACAACAAGCATCAGAACTTGACGAGTATGTTCCGAAACATTCTGTACATTCCCCACATCAAGCCCACGGTATTTTTTCTAATTCGAGGAATTCAAAAAAACCGAGGAAGGAATGAACCTACAAACCCTTATTATCGATTTCATGGTTTTGTTAGTGAAAGGCAAGATGAAATGCCGTTAATGCCGTTTCCTGAAGTATGGCCGACGTCAAACTGATTGATAGCGAACATTTTATTGCATAAAGAATCACAACATTTGAATTTCAGACTCACATATGAGCTAGATCTGGAAGTATTGATATTCAACGATTTTGGACGGGACTTCATGAAGAAGTCCGGCTTCAGCCCCGATGGTTTTGTACAGTTAGCGCTGCAACTAGCACACTTTAAGTGAGTCTCAGGGAAATTATTCAGCGTTCCAGGAAAGTAAATCTCGTGACAATAGAAGTGGGAGCAAAAATCCATTGTGACATTGAACGAAACACCGACTGACCGAGCTCCGGTGCAAATATCCCGGCAGTATCATTCTACTGCACAGTAATTTACATTAACCCATTGACGACCGCGTGACACGACGTCATGTCACACCATGTTGGCCGCGTGAGACCGTGTGACACGATTTCGTGTCACGGTCTTGTAACTTATATTTTAAGCCTCTTTTAAAACATTTACTTGATCTTTTATATATTAGGTTTACTTCAAACATAAAGGTTTTTGCACAAAGCATGGTCCAAGAAAGTAACTCTCGATTCTTGAATTATTGAGCTAGATGAAGGGGTAAATAAATATTAGGTTGACGGGAAAGTTCTTTCGTTTTTGAAGCAATTCATTTTATCATTTCGTTATAGAACACAGAGCATACTATGAAATAAAGTTATCACCTTCTTATTCTACCACTCTTCGCCACTCCAGACAAACTTGCCATGCCATGCGCGTGAAATTTATCTCGCTTTGATGTGAAGAAATTGCACAACAACCGCTCCATGTCTCTTCATTATCAAAAATTTTTCTTTGAATGTCGTCTTTGAATTTTAAAAGAAACTTCCCCCCTCCCCCAAAGGGTGCCTCAATACGCTCCCCCTTTCGTTTATGTTATTGTTAGTTTTCATTATTATGCAATGAATAATAAATAAATGCAATAAGTAATTAACAAAGTATTCTTTTATGGTATATTACAAGAAATTTGCTTCAACTGAACTAAAGAACCACGTACGCGTTTTTGATTAAGCCTACGCAAAGGGAATCTCCTTCCCTCAGGCTTAGGCTAACATAGGATAAGAAAAAACTCGATTATACTTCATAAAAATCATATATAAGTATTCAATTTCGACTTTCCATGAGTCTTGGCACTGTGTTTACTTATATGCGATTTTTCTTGAAGCCGTAACCAAGATAGAAAAGGGAGGTAACATTTCGATTACGGCTTCAAGAAGATCACATATGAAAAAATTATATAGTTGCGAAATGAATCCAATTTGGCTTGCGCTGCAGCCTCTCTGCGCTCTAACCATAGCGTTAGATACCGTCTCTAACACTATGGATAGAGCGCAGCATACCACTCTCCTCGCCCTGACTTCCTAACACCCAAAGAACATTATAAAACAATAAGAAAGCAAAAACGCCGAAGGAAAGAATCGCCGAAAGTGTGCGCGAAAAAGGAATAGGTGCGGCTGCGAATCACGACGATCACGCGGCGATCACGATGGAGCGCGGTCTCTTCATTATCGAAGAAAAATTTTTCTGAATGGCGTTGAATAGGGAAGGGAGGTGTCTCGCGTGTAGTCGGTGTCAACGGACCAACGAAAGGATTATTGGCGATGACCGGTTTCATTGCGAATCGCGCCATGCATGAGGTTTCAATGATGATTAAAAACTATTGGGTTGAGGAATATGTCTCCGCGGTTTTTCATTCTGTAAAGTTTTTTCAGCTCTACAGAATGGTACTACTTTTTATGCAAATCGCTCAACTTTTCGCTGTTTTTAAGACTCACAAATGCAGTACTCGCAAAAGTGTGCACTTTCGTTATCTCCTCTTCCTCGCCTACCATCGAGATTGGAGAGGATCTGCATATATGCATTTGATAGAGCTTTATTTGCTCTACAAAATGGTACCTCTCTTCTTTTGTATCCTCTCATATTTTAGCATGTAGGAATGAGTTTCCACATGTTTTTCAATTCAAAATTGCGTGGTGAAAATGAATTTTATCGGCACAATGTTTTCTACTATTCGATAGAGCTCTTTTCGCTCTACAGAAAAGTGTTTACGGTTTTTGTTCGAATAAATTTTTGACATTTTTTAGATCATTTAAAAGTCGGCGAAATCGAGCATTTTCGTCGAATGGTGTCAAAAATGCTCGATTTCGTCGACTTTTAAATGATCTAAAAAATGTCAAAAATTAATTCGAACAAAAACCGTATACATTGTTTTGTAGAGCGAAAAGAGCTCTATCGAATAGTAGAAAACATTGTGCCGATGAAATTCATTTTCATTACGCAGTTTTGAATTGAAAAACATGTGGAAAATCATTCCTACATGCTAAAATATGAGAGGATACAAAAGATGAGTGGTATCATCTTGTAGAGCAAGAAAAGCTCTATCGAATGCATATATGCACATGCTCTCCAATCTTGATAGTAGAGAGGGAGAAAAGATAACCAAAGTGCACACTTTTGCGAGCACTGCATTTGTGAGTCTTAAAAACAGCGAAAAATTGAGCGATTTGCACAAAAAGTAGTACCATTCTGTAGAGCTGAAAGAGCTGTATCGAAACACACACACATACATTTTTTGATCTTGATGGCAGAGGAGAAAGATGGGGTGCGCAAGTGCCAGTTTTTTGCCTTCAGCTTACTTCATTTCCAAATCTCATAAATATTAGATAGTTAAAGGAATCGAAAAACAGATAGTAGCATTTTGTAGAGCAAAAAAAGCTCTATCGAAAACATATATGAGCTTCGTCAAATGATGAAGGCAACATTGTAAAAAACGGGGTTGAAAAAACCGCGGGGACTCATTCCTCAGCCCAATAGTTTCGGGTTCGAACCCAGTTAATCAGTTTTATCATTTCTCCCCTTACGCTTTAGACCCTCAACCTGATAATTCTGTTGATCACTGCCTAACCCAGCAAACAACCCACCCCCCCCCCTTTTAGCGAACCAAATACGACCCCCGTTGAGGATGCCTCAACGGAGGCTTGACCGTGGTTATAATGAGGATGTGGCAGCACTTCCCACTCAAGCTCAAGAATTTTTTGGTGAGTCACTTTTTCAAAATGTGGGCGAGCATTATCGTGCAGAACGAAGTGTCATGTTTCAGAAGTTTCTCTGGGATTTTCACGGTAAATCTAGTCTCTAGGAAGGTCTCGATATCCTACTGCAACAGTTTTTGCCGGGTAAATTGCGAAGTGTGGGGTTTGCGTTGTTTAGCACACCAGGCAAAAACTGATGCAGTTAGGCATTGAGACTCCCCCTTACCCTCCTTATCCCTCAGACATATCCCTAGCGGATTACCACATTTTCCGATTCTCGATGCAAACCTACGTCAGAAGGAGTTCGCCGATGCAATGCAGGTTGAAAATGCCATTGTTGACTTTACCAGTTCTCGCAATCCAGAATTTTATCATGATGGCATATTTTCTTCACCAGATCGTTGGTGATGGTGTGTAGATTCGAATGGCTTTTATTTCGATAAATAAAGTTGTGTCGAAGTTATGGTCATTTATTCTGCATACACCTAACATTTATTTTGCCTAAAAAGGTTATCCAGAAGATGAAAGACGACAATACCTATAGATGCATGTGAACTTGTACTACATGTATATGTACAGAGGAAATTCCTAGAAAGCAGCTTAGCGGGAAAAAGCACGTTTTTAAAAAACCAAAGATTTTTTCCGACAACCTAATATGTAAATTTTCAGTCGATGTAAAGCCTGGTGTACCACCGTGGTGTTCATTCTCACAAACGGTGTGTAAGACGTCATTCGGTCGCTCGAATCCACTTTCTAGTAACAGCCTACCGATACTTTGATTTAGTTCAGTTTCATCATTAAAAACATCCACTCTTATTTGAAAGGGGAAATTAATACAAATGTGGTCTATATATTATCATAAATACATCTGGAAACCTAATTACAATGCAAAAAGGTGAAAAATGATAGCTTGGCAGAAAGGTGCACCTGTGGGACCGTGTGAGACAACGTCGCGTCACACACGGTGCGTGGAAAAATTCCACGCGGTCCCACGTGTAAATGCCGCGGTCGTCAATGGGTTAAAGGTAACGGAAGGGGTTAATTTGGCACATTGTGGAATAACAGAGAATATGAGAGAGTGCAATAGTAGAAACGGCGAAAAGCCCGAGAAATAGAAACTCAAGCGTGGGTCTTAGTTAGGTGGTCGCGAACGTTACCTCTGCAGGCATGTCCCTGACGGATTCGTGGCAGCGCGACTCGCTGTGCGGCGGGATCGTGATAAGACCCTAGGCCGCGCTTTTTCAACGCGAGTTTCGCCACACAACGCCTTTTCTGGACTGGAATCTTTGTTTTCAGGAGCATGCGTTCCGAGTTCGAATTTTCTGCTTTCCCCTAGCGGTACCTTCAGAGATTTTATATGAAAACATCAAAAGCTGCATTGTAGGCTTCACGGCTACCTCGTCTCCACTTACGAAGCAGCATCAATCCGAAGATTTCGGGCTGGAAGGGTGGACAATATACGAGCGAATACGAGAGAAGCACTTCAGTGGGTGAAAGCGATGCAAAAGAACGAATCAAAGGTGACATAATGGAATTGTTAAAATTTAGTTTCATATCAGAACCAGTTGGGCGGGCGCACAATACTGCGCGCATCACCATGGGAGCATGCTAATTGAGCCTGATCGCATCAATCGATCAGTATCATCAATAGAACGGTTCGCAAAAACAGGCAATTTGCAAAAACAGGGAAAGGAAACAAAATCCCTTCCCTAAAACTCGTCCGTCCTTCTGCATCCGTCGTGTCGTATCGATTGTAAAACTCTTAGTCCCAGCTTTACTGCGACGCGAGATATCAATTTCCCGTATTCGCCGTTAGAGGCTTCTTATCAGCCCTTAACAGTTGCTATCACTTCCTTTCCCTCACTACTGATGTCCCCTTACCACCTCCCATATCACTTTGAAATTCAGAATCCCAGCTTTACTGAGTCCTGCCATTCGCCTTTCGAAGCTCCTTATCAGCCTCTATCAGTTGCTATCAGTCCCCCTCCCTCACCACTAATGTCCCCTCATCACTCCCCATATCACTTTCAAAATTCAGAGTCCTATCTTCCGTGCGTCGCGAGATATGAATTTCCGGTCAAACACACACACCAACAGACACACTTAGCCGATGATATAGAGTAGGATAGTTGACCAATGAGACAGAATCAGTCGTTCTTTTTCCAGGAAACCCGTCTTGTTCTGATGCGTCGAGCAGCAGAGAAACAGGCACTAATAACGCAAGAAGTGAGTTGGGAATCAGTGGCTTCAGCGCTAAGGCTACCTTCATACAAGACGTGGCTGCCTTCACAGGTGACGAGGCAGATACGCAGAGACACGCAGTGCTGGCACCGCAGAGCATGAATGCGCCCTAAACGCTAAGTCCTCATGCGTCGAGCGCGATGTGGCAACGGCTGAGGCCTGAACTGAGAGCACCGGGAGGGGAACAAGGAATGAATGCGAACTTCAAGATCTGCTCTTTGTGAACGAACATTTTAATTCAGGAAAGATAATGTGTGGGAAAATCGCATTGGTAAAATTCGCCTCCGGGGAGCTCTTGAGACTTTACGCGTTTTACTTCGAACTCCACGCTCCAGGCGGGCCTACGCCATTATCATTTGATGTAGCGTAGTGTGAGATTGATTTCATTCATAATGATGTCAAACTTGTGAAACAGCACACAGCAACAAACAAGTGAAACAATGAAATGGATAAGAGACGAAAGAGTAAAAATAAGGTGATTATATTTTTAAAAACGGTAAATAAATTCGCACTCGACGTCTTGGTAAGTCGTCGTATGTGCAGAGTAACGAATTGCAGACCATTGCCACCCACACCGTAAGCCGAATTTGCCTCCTCCCGGTGTTTAAAGTCCATAAGACCCCTGGCATGCAAGAGTCTTCGACAGTGCAGCTATGAAACCTCATACACGCCATTCAACAAGTAATGTAAACTATTTCTAGAACCTGGTCGGACACGGTATTGACAATCACCTGTATGCTCTACTCGTCCTGGCGAGACAATCTGTGGAAAGTGGAGAAATCGAAAGTTTGCCGGATATCTTTCGGGATCCCCTATGGAAAGAAATGTTGCGGTTTCCATTGTCTACCAGCCAGGTGAGGAAAACTCGCATGATTTTATAGAGAATCTGCCCTTTTTTTTGGCCGCCAACAATTTCTCCAATAGTCGGCGAGCAGCTTTGATCGTTGGACGATCTGTTCTTGTAGCTGAGTCAAAATCATCTGCCTTTTTTCCTTTTTCCTTTTCTTATACAGTTCTCTGTTTATTTTTTGATTTTGTTCTTCCTTTTTCCTCATTTCTACTTGATACATATCCTTCGTTTCATTCCGCCGCTTAAAGCTACCTTCTCAACATTAGTGATACAATTAGTGGGTTGGATCTACAAAGTAGGAGTTTATAGTCTGCTTTAATTGGTTGACGTAATGCGTCTTGGCTGCAAGGTCATACACTGTATCAGCTTAGAGGCCGTGGTAGGGGCAGTTCGGGCCGAATATGGAAGCATCATCAATGTATATGAAAGTAGAGGTGCGCAGTAGTACGAAAAAGAAGGAAAACGGAATGAAACATAGGATAGGGCTCCCACCCACACCATTAATTCCGAAAGGGGCGGGCCAGATCAAAAAAGAGGTGGGTCAAGGTAAAATAAGTGATAGCTGTTGAAATAGATGCCTTATCGAAGCTCTAATTTCATCAGGGGTCTTGCCACATCTTGTAGTCTTCGTGAACCCCCAGCTTTTATTTGGGTGACTCATTCCAAGGGTTTTCATCACCCCCATTACTCGCATCACTGATTTTGGAGGATGCAAAGATAGGCAGTACACTTCCTCAAAGTGAGTGAATTAAATGCCGTCGCAGATGCGTTTATTGGCTCTCAAGAGAACACTGCCCATATCCTTCCCGATTGTACCCTTTTGCCTTCACCAGTTGCTTTAGTTCCCATTCTCCTGACACGGAAGGCCCATCAGGTCATGGTGAGCTTTCTCAAAACGGTTTTTTGCATTTTATAAGGTCACATACTAAAGCAAAAAACCGGTCTCAAATTTGGCTAAATGGTTTTGGGGGGGCCCAGAAAATAGCTGATGGTTCGTTCGGTCCCCACTGAGGGCAAATTTTTGCATTTTTCTAGTTTTCATCCATTTGTGCTCATGTAAGACCATACGTGCAAAATATGTGCAAAATCAATTTTTATTCTACCAGGGAACCGTTATCTCCACTGTTTTTACGTAATAAGCGAATGATTGGTTTGGACCTGCCAACGCTCATAACACGGGAACTAGGCGATTTCCTGCAAAGTACGTGTGATATTCATGCTCAGGGGGTCGAACTACCCTATATGACAAGTTTTCAGCCTAATCGCGATTTGGACCCAAACTCGGAAAATTGGGCGACCAATAGTTTGGCGACTACTACTGCCATAGTAATGAGCACTCAACGAAAGGAGGTCGCTAGCCGATGTAAAGAATTATTTGCTATCTTTTGCCTTCATATGGTGTTGCTAGGTGCAGTTCACTTGGAATGCGTTGTTTCTGCACATGCCCCACTGCATTGAATCGAGGCTGTAAGTTGTTCGTGTGTACAAGTAGAGCAGTGACCAGTGTGCCCATCTCCACCCCACCGTCTCGAGTTTGGGCGGAAATCTCAATTTGAATAGTATTCTGTATCTAGGGATAATTGAGTCTCCTGAGCACGAATATCGCACTAGTTTCGCAGGAAAACTCCTGGCACGCGTGCTAGGGGCGCCGAAGGGTCCAAACACTTGAACCACCAAAAGTTTGCAAATGAGCTCCTTTCGTGCACCAGCGACGAAAATTGCAGTCATTTTGCATGTGCGCAAATAGTATAGCGCTGGACAAAGAAAATTAAGAAAATGCAAAAGCGAAAATGTTTAGGGGAGTTGAACCCCTAACACCCCCACCACCATGCCAATCTAGCCTCCTACCCATTCGGCCATCCAACCACTGCAAGCACGACAACCTGTGCATCCCCTATCAGCTTTCTTTGCTTCGTTTAGCAGTTACCATAAGTGATTCTACATTTTTGAACTAGTTCGCAGTGGTTTTGGCGTAGGTTTGAAGACATTCTTCTGATATGCATATACTGAACACCGCAGCTGGAAAGCATCGCAACAAACTGGTCAAAATTGTTTCTTTCTAAGCAACTTTTGTCACTCATTTTCTGGGCCCCCCAAAGCCATTTAGCTAAATTTGAGACCGGTTTTTTGCTTCATGTATGTGAACCTATAATATGCAAAAAACCGTTTTGAAAAAGCTCACCATGACCTGATGGGCCTTCCTCGTGAGTGATAATTCAACTTTTTCGAGATTTTTCTCTTTTTTTGCAATTCTAGGTCACTACATCTCCCGATATTGCCAACCGCTATCTGTGTTATGGTCCTCTGGTTCGTGATGGATACGGTTGCGCGTATAACCTTCAAAATGACACCATCATCTTTTCACCGTCTGCATTCAAATCGAATCCACGAACAAATTTAGCTGCTTTTAAAGATTCAATACGATCGGCACTTTATGATATGAGAAATCTACTTGTGAACTGAACAACAATTGTGAGGAGTACCCTAGCCCTTACCTGCTTCTGTCATCGATTTTTCGT
The DNA here is from genome assembly GCA_963978905.1 of Trichostrongylus colubriformis. NCBI lineage: Eukaryota > Metazoa > Nematoda > Chromadorea > Rhabditida > Trichostrongylidae > Trichostrongylus > Trichostrongylus colubriformis. The sequence goes on along the minus strand of OZ022256.1, from coordinate 58,677,478 downwards.
AATATAATAATTTGATTTATATATATGTATGTAGATTATATATTTGTGAACAGTAACATGTAGTGAAGATTTTGGTGAAAAGGTGTGATGGGAATAAAATTTTAGCCGGTATCCGTCTCAATACAGTTATCGATCAGGTAATAGGTGTGTATCGTTAGGCCAGGATGTCGCAACGCACAGCGATGGTAACGAAATTGTGCTGGATGACGATACAAAGCATGAAAAAAACTTATTGAAAAGATGTAGGCGGACCCTGTTTACCCAAGATACCCTTGTGCGTGTGGATCAAAATTAATTATTTGTGGATTTCAAATCAGTTGAAGAAAGGAATTTTCTGTGCTACGTTCCACCATTGGGACGCACTGTTCCACGAGGCAGAAAACGTGCGTTCCAGCACTGGGACGCAACGCAAACCCAACGTGTTAAAAATCCGAGTTTGTTGGCATCTGTGAGGGTGTGTCGCACGCATATGTCATAGGCGAGGCCGGAGACAAGCACATCCGTGATACCATGAAATTTCAGAAGATCTTCTAGTTCACGTCTAAGAACGAAAAAGATCAGCTACAGGGTCTTCTTCCACTTTTGTTACATGCATGTTTTCGCCATGCCCCTCTGCACTGCAAACCAACGGGAAGAGTGGATGGTCGTGGCAAAAACACTCAACTGTGTATACTGAACACCCACAATGAATGACCATTGCTATCATTGAATGCTGAGTAGGAACCGATAAACACGTGAGTTCCTTTCCGAATGAAAGCTGTTTTCTGCGGAATTTTGAGATCAGGATGAATTTCCGCTCCCCAAAAGCCTTAAACACATTGTTTTGGATAAAGAACCTGAATTTATTCAACTTGAAGGTGTTTACAGGGATATTTAGACTGAGGAATGATTCAGTTCCTAAAACTGATTGGTGCCAGAGCAGCCAGAGGACCGACTCACAGTCGCCTTCGAGATTGCGACTGTCCTTCGACACATATTCGTAGGCAGTTTACCTGTTCCATTGGTGGAGCCCTTAAATATAACACTCTCCAATGTCTTGGGCACTTTGCATGATGTGTTTTGTTCGATTTTTCGATCAGAATCGCAAGCGGATTCCACAAATGAAATATGATTTTGGAGATGCCAGTCCTGGAAATTCGCTTACTTTCTGCTACTGCTTACTATAAGCCACTGCAATGCACTTCCATCAAAGGAGCGTTCCTTGCAGTCAGTTCAGAGACGAAGTAAACTCACCTGTGTGAAAACCATCAAGTCCAGCGCACATTCGGCTATCAATTCGTTTAGAGGAGCAATCGCTTCTAGTAGTTGGTCGCCAGCGCCTCCTGCCTAAATGTGCAGCAATTGTAGCATCAGGACTAGTAAAAGGAGGCCTTCCGTGTCAACAAATGGGGAGGCTGGGGTGGTTTTCATAAGCTGCGAGGCTGTTGGCAGCAGCTACTGCGACACTTTACATTAGCAACATATTACGCAATCTTGTTTTCATTTCATCGAATATCTCGAACCACAATGATAAAAAATGCAAATAATCAAAGTTCATAGATTCGTAAGTACTTCACAGAAGATGAGAAAGTTGAAAAAAAGAAATATAAGGAAGAGACCGTTGGACTGCATCATCAAATAAACCCTTAGGTACTCAGAGTGAACGAAGCTTGGCAAGGTTCTGAACGAGGGTGGCGACCTAGAAATTTGCCGAGATGAGGTGGCACATCTTGTTCAAGCAGGAGAAGCTCTCGATCCTGTTCGTGCGGAAGGGTACGGAGTTTAGTGATAGTATGTAGCGTGGTCGTGAATTTGGAGATGGAATTACCTCGTCAGATTTGCTGATGTTTGACTAAAATGGGGTTGGAAGGGGAGGAAAAATTACTTTTTTGGCACCCCCTGTGCATTTAAGCTTTCATTTAGGCTTTCTTAGTAGGCGAAACATTCTTTTGACACTTAGTGTCGACTGAATCCATTAAGTGATACGATGATCGAATTCATTTCTGCATTTATCGCAACGGTTTCAGCAATACAATTTTGCCCAAAATTATAATGAGCATGCTATACAATCAGCTTTTTACATAATTGATGTTCACGCTAGGAGTACGTTCAGGCTCTTGACATCACTATCAAAGTGGGAGAACGTTTAGTAGGATGTAACAATCCGTTTACGTTACCACTTGGAATTTTTTTAGTGGCGATACCTTCCTTTCGTGTCTGCTGAATGAGTTTAACGGTACTAATTCAGCCTCATAGTGTAAAGTAGGAAGTTTTCAGCATATCCCTACTCCTCTATGGAGAATCCTGCTGTGTTGCTTAAAGAAGGTATGACACTAAATCGCATCATAGGTGCGTCTTATCGATATATTGGAGTGTGCAAAAGAGTGGCGCATTCCAGATTAATGGATCACTGCCGAAGACGGTGGCTCTATCTTTCAAAATAAAGTGCACATTACTCAATGCTAAGCTGAGTGAATGGGGTGAAGCAAATGAAATCGTTTGGGATAAGCTCAGAGAGCGCTCGTTCGCAATCCAACAAAACTTTTATGAGTGGATAGAAACAGATTACGGTAGAATGAATGACTGGTTGATGGCATCCATTGTCTTCGCTTTCAAGCACTCCATTAAAGCAGCATGATGCCTCATCATTAAAACTGCCAGTCCCATATTTATAGCCATTTGTGTACACCGATTGCCGATTTAGTCTAGTAGATATGACATAATTTCGTTTTTTCTGTTCTTTTATTATTATGATGATGATCGAGATCCTATGCGAACTACTTCAAAATAACCTTTTCACTTTTTTCTCAATTTCACATAGAATTGACACAGCCAAACACCTAAAGCAGTGATTAGTAACATACATATGTGTGTAGGATGAGTTTTATATATTCCTTGCCTGGCCAGGCGTACTCTTTCCAACCTCCACAGAGACCAACAGTTATGTTCGAGGATTCTCATTTTTTAGTTGGCCTTATGAAGTAGGATGCTTGCTACTTCAAAAGGGTCACGAGTTCTACGAAAGGCGGACCTTTTTAAGTGTTCTTGCTTTCTGGAGTGATGTAAATGCTAACGGTGGTTTCGAAAGGTGACTACATTACAGCATCATCAAAATTAGATCTCGGTTTAGATGTGCTCAGAATTTTGCGCATCCGTTTCCCAACGGTCACAACCCATGGGTAGCCCCTCACTGGGTTTCGCGACTCTACGTCGAGATACCCGCTCTATTCACCTTATGTCCGCCCATTTATTTGCAAGATGAGGGAAAGACGCAGCAATAAAAGTAACAAAAGTTTTTGGCGTTGATCAAAGCCCTATTGGGATGCGCCACGCATTCTTGTACCGTCTGGAATCAGGGTAGCAAGTGTTCGCGATATGGGCTATCAATGAAATGCTGGGGCCAGTTGATATGGAAGTCGTGCGTTTATCTTCTCAGACGAGTCAAGAACCAATTCATCAATCCCGGAGGGATGGAAGGCTTGAATTGCTTGGGTAGGGATCTCTGTACCGGGCGAAGGGGAGTGCTCCATCTGTCACCCACCATTTCCGCCCTAAAAAAGGGTGAAATTCTGAATTTTTTTTTGGCGTTAATCAATCCCTTCCGTGTTATGCGCCGAAGCCGATGTACAAGTCAGTGCTTCTATCCTCACAGATGAGTCTGGTACCAATCCATTTACCCCTGGATAGCCTGGCGGGCGTTGACGCTGGACTTGATTGCCGTACCATGAGAGTGAGAGTGTACACTACCGTCACTACACCCCCCCCCCCCCGAAGCAGTGGTATCAGCTGGAAATGTTGACATTCGATAAATCTCTCGAATGGCCTCATCTGTTCATGGCCAATTCAAAGTATACTGCACTGAAAGCTCTCATCGAGCTTGGACAATTTTACAGTTTTAGAGAAAAATCGCAGTGGTGGTGGCGTCATATACCAGTGCCACAAGAAATCGAGGAATGCCTGGCGCAGAGGCGTGGCTTTATTTCCTTGGACAAACCTTCAGAATCGTTGCTCTGTCTTCGTCTTTCCTTAAACGTCCGGCGAAAAATAACGGCAATGAGCTCACTGTTTACGACGCTGGGAAATATAGGCAACCAAAAGCATTTTGATTGAGTTTTCCGTTTGTTTCTTGACTCCAACTGATTCTGCGATTATCTGAATTTCAACGTTTTGTTTCTCATCCAATAATTATTTAACTCCAAAAAAAATGTCCAAGGAAGAGAATAATATCTGTCCGATCTGGGTCTGCAGTCTACCCAAGGCTACCGCTATGAGTTCGACTGTATTTCTATGAGATTTTTAGTAACCATATTGATGGGACCGAGGTCGCGCAGTAACTGGATCGTGTCATATTTTAGGACTTTATTAGGACCAAAAAAATGTATCACTGAAGACTTAGTGGTGGCTGTCCTATCTTAAAGGATCAGAACGCGGAAAAGAATAGGACTGGGCAAACCACTACAGGAAAGTATGTTTGATAGAAATAATAGAATTTATCGGCGGTACTCCGGGAATTCAAAGAAATCGATTGAAAGCTCCAGGAAACAACTTAGAATTGGGGGTTCTAGATCGATATCTTCACGAAGTACACTCTAGGACCACCCTTATGATGACTGTTACACCGAGCATGGATAACCGGCTAATGCATGCTTATTGTGGTTTTTTCAATAAATTTCAGCTAACAAAAACTATAAAAATATTCAAGGTTTCCAACACGTCGTTTCATCGTTTTCAACAAATAGAAGGAATCATTTACAAAAACTCACCGAACACCGGTTTCTTGAAGGAAAAAGGGCACAAGAAGGCGGCGTTTCTCGACCGTTTTTACTAATATATGCGATTGCTCTTTTGCAGTTGTTGGCTCCTCAGCCCCTCAACAATGAATATTATTTTATGAAAGAAATCATCCCCAGAAAAATTTGTTGCTTAATTACCCATATAGTCTGGTTGTATCTGTCTTATTAGGGCCGCATGCGAACTATCGCGCGAAAGCGAAAATTCGCTAAGATACAGCGGGCGGGACCTCCAAATAAAATCCCCGTCCCGTCGTCCGCCGCTGTTGGAAAGAGAGAGTTGGACTGTCAACGTAACTTCTTCTTCCTACAATGCGTCTCCGACAGCGGCGGACGGCGGGGTGGGCACTCGCTCGGAGGCCCCTCCCATCAAGCCGGTTACCATAGAGACGGTTACGGTACCAAAGCGCCCATTTGCAGCATAGTAGTTTTCCACAAGCTGAACAGCCGGCTGGTTTCGATCAGTTGAACCCCTACAGTCCGTACCAAAAGTATGTGGACACCTCAAATTTTGGTCTGACGAAGACACCGTTCAGTTTCGTAACATGCGGTTTTCACTATCCGATTCCTTGCATGCGATAACCTTGGAATACTTTGCCTGAAAGGGTTTTGTAGGCGATTTTACAATTTTTTATTATTGAGAAAAATTTTCTTTATACCGAAAGTATGTGGACACTTATTAAAAATTAAGCGTATAGCGGCAATCGAGAAACACTGGGTCCTTCGAGGTTTCAAATCGGCTCGAACAACTTGTTCGGCATGTTCTGAACCAGGTTTTGCTAACTTGCTTCATCGATGGAGTCCCAGGCAATCAGAACCGCCTCCGTCAGTTCGTTGACGGTGCAGCAATGCTTGTTATTCTAAAGGAATCGCTGAACAACAGCTTCCTATGGGGTTTCAGGTGCATTGCAGTCAGAAGACAGGCTGGCTAATCCATCGCCTTGACTTCATTGCATTTGAGCCATGCTTTGGAGAAATGTGAAGCGTGGACGCCTGCACTGTCCTGCTTTAAGATGTGTGTCCGACGCCGCGTCTCTTTCAGAAGTGGTTGCAAATGGTAGTAAAGCACTCCCCGCTACTCTTAAGGGTCTACGCGGCACGAAGGGAGAGCAGGCTGTAACTTTCCGCTGCCTCCGAAGCTACCGCGTACCAGCAAAGAGCCACTTCCGCAGTTTCTCAAAGTACGGGCTTTCAAACAATTTCTAGTTTCGGAACAAGCAGCTCTTTTGGCACGTTTTCTTTTGTGGTGATCTTCAATAACAATAAGAAGTTCAATCTCGAATGGTCAGATGATTTCGTCGCTAATGGAGGTACCTACGCCATGACCACCCTTTGTGTTTGGAAAGGAAGTTTGGAGGTGGTTTGGTGTGGCTGCGGAGGCAGCGGAAAGATACAGCTCGCACTCATTTCGTGCCGCGTAGACCCTTAAGAGTTGCGGGGAGTGCTTTACCACCATTTGCCACCGTTCCTGAAAGGGACGCGGCGCCGGACACACATCTCAAAGCAGGGCAATGCAGTCGTCCTCGTTTCACATTCTTCCATAACATGACTCAAATGCAATGAAGTCAGCGCGATGGATTAGCCAGCCTGTCTTCTGACTGCAATGCACCTGAAATCCCATGGGGAGCTGTTGTTCAGTGATTCCTTTAAAATAACAAGCAATGCCGTAGTGTCAACGAACTGATGGAGGCGGTTCTGATTGCCTGGGACTCCATCGATGAAGCAAGTATGCAAACCTGGTAGAGCATGCCAAACAAGTTGTTCGAGCCAACTTGAAACCTCGAAGGACCCAATGTTTCTCGATTGCCGCTATACGCTTAATTTTTGATAAGTGTCCACATACTTTTGGTACAAAGAAAATTTTTCTCAATGATAAAAAATTGTAAAATCTTCCACAAAACCCTTTCAGGCAAAGTATTCCAAGGTTATCGCATGCAAGGAATCGAATAGTGAAAACCATGTGTTGAGAAATTGAACGGTATTTTAGTCAGACCAAAATTTGAGGTGTCCACATACTTTTGGTACGGACTGTATGGTGACAATCTTGTTGTGTCTGTTTGCGTTGTATCGCTTAGAGTGCTATTTATTTGCATTTGTGTTATTTTGATAAATTATCGGAAAGTAGACATTCTATATTTGCATTCCGTATTTGGCTTTTGGCTGCGCTGTCGCAGCCAAAAGCTAAACACAGAATGTAAATAGTACTGTAGCTCACAGTACCATCAATTTTAGAGCAAAATGGAACAAAACGAGGGCGTACAACAGTTCTGCTGTGGATGGTATGAGGTTTGTTTTCGACATGTTAAGTGTCTTTTCTCACTGCCTGCAAGCGCAAACCTTTCTTAATGTGCTCCCGGGCTATTCCATTGGTGAAGATTCGCATGAACGATCTCCTCAGGAACCTTTGAGAAGGGGTTTTATCACTATCTCTTGATACGCAGCGCTCCCCTTCTCCATCTAATCGAACACATCACCTCCATGAGCCCTCCACGGCCGCAATGTCGCTTCGCTTGACGTTCTTCAACGCCTTGGTCAATGATTTCAGTTACCACAAATTGCTTTCAACTCATTCAATTTTCGCCCTGATCCCCGACTTTCTTCCACAGCATCCCTCTCGCCGATCCATTCTTAGGAAGCGCAAAGTCCCCATACTGGAGCACAGAACAGTACAGGAACGTATCTGTGAACTCTGCTACCCCATAAATAATCGCCGAAAATCCACAATGACTGTAGGAGAGCCTTTTCTCAAGTCGCTGATGTGCTTGGCAAACTATTCCATCAGAGCCTGTAGCATATTGACGGTAGGTCTACATTTACGGATTTTATCTCCAATGGAGGATATGGTATCTGCGTCTCGAAAGCTTATATAATTCCAAGTTTCTCGTATATTCCAAAAAATATTAAAATCGTGAGAATTATGGTATCAGCAAAGCAGCTTAGGCTACTTTATTTTTCAATAGCTCTTCATATTACATCATAAGTGCAAGTAATGCGCGAAGATAAAGCTGATGGCAAAGCATTCTTCACTAAGCTTCTGTTTTTAGCTGTACCTCAGCTGTTAGTTCTTTACTAATCGAAGAAGCCGCGAGCAATGACAGGTTATGACTGACACTGTCATAAGGAGAAAGTAAGTTAATAAATGGCAATCAGCTTCTAACACCTTTTTCGAGAATCATAATTTTTTAAAAATGATCTGGACGCCAGTCCCATCCCAGGTAAGCCCTAGGCAGGGTCAAGGGTCCAAATGAGGAAATTTTTCAAAAAATACGACCCCCCTCCCAAAAAAAGGGGCCTCAGTACGACCGCCCCCCCCCCCTTTTCACTTATGTTATTGTTAGTTTTCATTATGCAATAAATAATAAATAAATGCAATAAATAATAAACGAAATATTTTCTATTGGTATATTAAAGAAATTCGCTTCATCTGGACTAAACAATCACTTGCGCGTGTTCGCCTATGCGTGCGCAAAGGGAATCTCCTTCTCCGAGACTTAGGCTAATACCAGGATAATAAAAAATTCGAATTTGCTTCATCAAAATCATTTCATTGCAAAATCCGAAACCAATCCGGTTAGTGCTACGGGCTCTCTGCGCTCTAACCATAGCGTTAGAGACCTTCTCTAACGCTATGGATAGAGCGCAGCATACTACTTTTTCCACCCTAAGTCCCTAAACACCGAAAGATTATTATAAAACAACGAGAAAACAAAAAGAGGAACGAATCGCCGACAATTATGCGCGGAAAGAATAGGTGCGGCTGCATCGCGATCTGAATGGAGCACGTTATCTCCCCATACTTCATTCCGACATTTTCAAAATACTTTAAACTTTACCTAAAGCCCATCCTTCAAACAGCTGTGAACTGTTTTCCTAATAACTTTCTTAGACCTATCTTTGGCCGCTTGCTCTCCCTAATGGTTGGTTAGTTCTCGATATGGGTTACCAGATGAGGATTAGATGAAGAAAATTTGGGAGTGTTTCATTCAAATGGCCATAACTTTCTTCAAACTTGACCGTATGAGTTCTTTTTAGTGAGGCGTGGTCTGCTAGGTTGTCGCTTGCGATTGACTACCTGAGCTATGCCATATCTTCAAAACAAAGCAAGAAAAATTCAGAAAAGCCAGGAATTTGCGAGATCTTCCTACGAATCTTCCCAAAAATCGATTCATTGTTACTGAAATTTTTCCAGCATGCATCCTTCGCTCTCGGAGGCCTAGTGGGAAGGCGAGAAGCGTCGGTCAGCTTTTCTGTGGAATGCGCCATGCATGAGAATTTTACCCACATTCCCGATGAATACAAAGGTTTTCCGGTCCGCATAATGGCCGCCAACATTAGATTGCGTACTTGCGATCGTAATAGGATATGCACAAAATCTGTATCAGCTAATTTTTGTTTTCATCCCAATGTTCCTGGAGTGACAGATATCGCTTTTCATGGTTAATCGGTGAATTTCGGAGGTGTCTCTGTACGTGGTTCCGGTGCCGGCGGACCAGTGAAAGGGTATTGGCATTGGTTGGCTTCGTTGTGGATCGCGCCATGGATGAGGTTTCCATGATGATTAGGTTAAATTAGCTTTGGGTTCAAACCGAGTTAGTCAGTTTTATCATTTCTCTCCTTACACTTTAGACCCTCAGCCTGAGAAATTCTGTTGATCAATGCATACCTAAACGACTACGACCCTCCCCCTTTTCTAGCGGACCAAATACGACCCCCCGTTAAGGTTTCCTCAACGGAGGCTTGACCCTGGCCCTAAGCCACTTTGGACTCCGGAATCACGTCAGGAACCGTCAGGGAAGTTTGGCGTTTGGCGCAGTACGACCCCTTTGGGTCTCAGTGTGACACCTCTCAAGAGATACCCTCTTGCTAACCTCCTACCCCCCCCCCCGTCCGCTCTTAGCCCCCTCCCCCCTCTCCACCTCGAAAAAAATTAGAGCCGAGCGGCTCGGGGAATGGGTGAAGGGTGTATTTCAGAATCAGGGATATGACAGTTATGGATATGGCACCCATCTCAAACACCAAATTTGAACACTTTCCTATTCAACGTGTATATAGCCGCTTGAAAATTATCAACTCAAGCTTCATCCTGTCTGGAACGCTTCAAAAAAGCGAAATGAATTGAGTGTCTTGGAAACATTGCGATTGTGCACCAGACCTTTTTGCTCTCTGAATGAGTGCAATCGGGATGCCGACCTTAAGACGATGGTGCGCTTTTATTTTGGAATGATCTTATTATGCTGGTAGGCACATTTAAAACTCTGCCTTAATGGCAAGCAATCGCCAAACAATCTCGAAATCAAAGAATCTTAAAATTTCACGATATGTCAAAAAATACGCGGTCTTTGAAAGCGATTCAGAGAAAAAACGTCCACGATCAGTGATTAAGCACGACTACTAGAAGGAGACATTGCTAGATTGGGATTCATCTACAGCAAAGCTGAACTACTGCATTGTTTTCAATGGTAAAAATGGACTTTTCCTTCAATTAATGAGTTCAAATGACAGATCCCTTAATTAAGGCACATTCCAGGATTACTGGGGTGTTATAGCTTATGCCGTGATCAGATAGTTCGACCCACAGTCAGTGAGCTGTACCTTTACCGAGGCGTGGATGTCAGTTCCTGGAGCTTGCAGATCCAAAGAAGCAAGCGCGACTCCACCCAGCACCTCACCCGAGACGTGATCGTTGGCAATGACAGTGACAATGGTTGCAACAACGTTGCAATGAGACCTACCATTTGTGTGATAATATAAGATAAGGAAGAGATCCCAATGATAAAGGGGACGACGACATGAGCAAACAGGTTATATTCCAATGATTAAAAGGCTCGTTTCCACGCGGTATTCTCGTCCAGAGCCAGATGTCAGGAGGCCTTATTTTTGCCCACATCGCGAGCTAATTTCGGATATTTCTTTAACAGCGTATTCCACAGCACCTCTGAATCATAATTTAGCGCTTCAACCCACTCAAGGTAATCCTGGAATGTGCCTTTAAACAACCAAAAGGAGAAATCCAAATCAAAAAATGTGCTGCCTTCCAATTTTGAATCCAATTTTCCGGAATGTGATGCTCTTCAGAAACCTGAGTTATCAGACTGCAGACTATTGATCGAAAAGGTTGTAACTAAAGATTCTGGGCCCTGCAGTTTTCAAATGTTCATGCCTGTCCAATACATTGTGTGGTATTACTGGTCACTTCATCAATTGCCATGCATTTTACAGAAAACCTCAGTAGCATTTAGTGAGCGTTTGACGTGGCATCAATGTCTGCGGAAGAGATAGGCGACGTGCCCAATCCCGTTAGACTTGTAATTGCCGATACACTTTGAAAAAAAAACTTTCAAAATTTCAAAAAAAAAATCAAAAATTAAAAAAGTAAAAAATTTTAAACTTCACCAAAGTGCATTTGTAAAGCAGAGAGAAGAATGCACGTGCCCCTTTAAATTGCAGAAGAAAGCCTCAGGAGATGAGGGTTCATCCGAGCTCCGGGCTGAGACGAGCTTTGCCTGAGCATTCTCATTAGCATCGCGATCTGCAGCAGCAATACCAGAAGCCCTTCAGCAAAAAATGGAAATAATTCAAAGGATCAACGGATCCGGACGCTCCTCACGTTTTTGTTGGCAGAGCGCTGTATGATGAAGCATAGAACTAATACATGCATTACATTATAATTTGCTCCTTCATCACTGCTGGGTTGAAAGTATTTTTATATAAGGTATTTCTAAGTGTCTTGTAGAAGTCGATTTTGTTTTTGCACGGGCCCTTGGACGTAAACCAAGCATTCAGCAATACCCTCCACTTGTACTATAAGTTTTGAAAGAGTATAAAGGCCCACGGCATTAAATTCAAAATCGAACAACCCTTCCTGAGAAATACCCCCACACGCTGCTTCCATTCAAAATAGCGCATGAATGAGTTTTGGACTATTGGGGGACTTGTGGCCTACGCAAAAATCAGTGGAAGGCACACTCAGCATAGAAGCTGTAACAGCTGATATCAATCCATTCCAGAGTAGTAATTGAAATCCTAAAAAGGAAATGTTTCAAGCCCAGATTTGCGCCGGAACTCAAAGAAATCGTCAAAGGAAAAATAAGCTTCTTCATCACCCACATACTTATGTTGTATTTGCCAAATAAGGGCTGAATGCAAAGTTTCACGCGAACAAATGAGAATTCGGGTAAGATACAGCTCCCCAAACACTTGGCCAGTTGGGCGGAGCCTCCCAGCCAAGTGTTTAGGGAGCTGTATCTTACCCGAGAAAGCTCCGTCTCATCGTCCGCCGCGGTGACGGAGAGTGGAACTGTCTAAGTAACTTTCTGTTCCTACAACGCAACTCCGACCGCGGCGGACAACAGGGTGGGCACTTGCTTGGAGGCCGCGCACATGCGGCCAATACTGTATGGTGCTGCATTTTGGCCGCATTTACATTTTTTTTTCACGTGAATTTTCGCATGCGACCCACATTAGGCTAATACAACTTAAATATATGAGCATCAGAAGAACTCAATTTTCCGTGGAGAGTTCCTTCAAGTGGACACCACCGAAACCATGACATTCTGAAGTAGACACCGGTCACTAAGACTGGACACACGAAAAAGGAGTAAAGCATGTTACCACTTACAACTCCGATATTGCATGGTTCTATAGATTCCTGAAAGCCAGTCATAGCAGAAAAAAAAGATTTCTTTGCAAAAAAGCACTTTTATTTTTCCAGAGCGGGTGTGATTTGCTGTGGAGCAAGGTACTTCTGTGGGGAGCACTGTTGCGATAATACCTGTGCCAATGAATACCTTTTTCATACAAGGAGTGTGGCTCCTGTGTTTCTCGCCTAACAGTCTAGTTGACTGGCCATGCGTACGATTTCATTGCAGAAACAGCGTTCTTTATTGGATATGCAATGTCACCGCAATCTACCGATGAGAAATCTCTGACTGACTTCCTCCTAACTTCTGTCGCCTCGGATGGGGATAAGACTCCTATTGATGGTGCAGGAATCCTATTGGTCGCTTTTTTCGATATTATTGATCCTACTGAGCCGATCAGAAGTCGAGCGCTTGGAGCTTCGAGAGCTCAGCTCTTAATCTGGCTGCCCTTTCACGGTATTGAGGCACAGCCGCGAGATAGAATGTAAGCATAATCTAAACGCATAAGCCTGATCAACCAGTATATAAGCTTTTCTCATTTGTCTTTACGTTCTTTCACTTTTTTATCGACAAAGAATTTAAATGAAATCCTTCCTGACCATTACTGTTGCGCTCGCGACAAGGAGGGTTTTCTACCCAAGTTGCAGTCATTGCTTTCTAGCTTGACAAGTATCATTGAAGAACATCAAATATGCCACCTGCTGGTGTCCACACCCTTCTTCACGTGCGGCCTTAAAAATGGAATACAACATATGAAGTAGCATAACAATGGTAGTAACAGTGCGGGTTCGAGCCCAGTCCGAGACCAAAGCTTTCGCCTAAGTTGCAAAAGTTGCAAAAATTGTGGCCGGCGGTGGTTGAATAGAGGAGGGCCGATCCTGTTGCAGGACAACGCAAGGCCACACACCTCCCAAATCCACTTGGGTATAGAAGTTCTCCCTCACCCAGCGTATTCTCCCGACCTTTCCCCAACAGACTATCACTTTTTTCGAGCCCTCAATTCTCATCTGCGTCAGAAACAATTTACTAATTTAGACGATGTTGAATGTGCCTTCCTTGACTTCGTTGATTCTCGTGATAGTAGTTTTTATAGTGAAGGCTTAGATTTATTGCCTGTTCGTTGGCAAAAGTGTGTAGATTCTGATGGTTTTTACTTCGATTAATAAACGTGTGTTTAAGCTGAGTTATAGTAGTTTGAAGTATGCGGTCCATTTCCTAAATTAATTTTGCAACAACTTAATAATGTGAACTAATTAACTGATTGTATGTACTATGTACTTCTTTATGTGTAGGATGGAATTACTGCTCAAACATACCCCATCATGTCCTTCGAGCGTTTTCCAGTTTTTTTGTGTTTCAAATTTTCTTGCTCCACCGATAAAAAAATTAATTTGCGCTTCAACGCTTCATCGTTGACTAAACAAACAGTAAATAACAGTTAATCTCGAACAAATCCTCAAGCATGTACACACCAAAAACTGAGCTGTAACAGCGCTTCTTATTTATTGAAAGCCCTTAGCATCTATGTGAGTTTTATACGATTTGATAGCTGAACTACTCTTTTCAAATCCTCCTTCCGTGACCGTTCTGTGTTGAACTGACGTCGTTCTCATGACAACGATCATTGCTGTCAACGGCGACAGCTCATGCCATTACGTTCCTTTTTATCCTGCGAACGCCAGGCTTTCCCCAATTTTAAACTGATTACTTCCATTTGCTTCATATTTCGTAAAACCCCCTCCATTTGCCGAACAGGCAAATTCTCTTTAGAATCATGACCACTTCAAAAAGAATTTATCGAGCAGTTTATGATTTTTAATTCTTTACAGGTGCTGATTTACGCAGCAGCCCGTAATGCTAAATTCTTATTAGGTTGCTGAGTTATGAGCAGAAGCCTTGATCGAGGAAAAGACTCGAACCCACACTCCATGCTTTTCGGGCGTGTGTGCTAATCCATTACACTACCGAGACCCTTTTACCCTAACTCAGCTTCTGAATGGTATATTTACCGCCGATTGGTCATTTCCGGCATTGAACTGTGAAGCTGAAAGCCTCAGCAGATAATGATTTCGCATCGCGAGCTGCGGCGAAAATCAGCATCTATCGACGTTCAAAAATATCAAAATCAATCTACTCGAACTTACAGCTTCACGGTTCGATGCCGATAATGATCAACCGGCTCAGCACGTTGTACGTGTGAGTGCTGATAAGCTATGGTGAACATACCATTCAGAAGTTGAGCTGATGTGAAAGGGGACTCGATAGTTTAATGGATTAGTACATATGTATGCATGCCCGGAAAGCATGGAGTGTGGGTTCGAGTCCTCTCCAAGACCAAGGCTTCTGCTCATAAGGCCACGTTCATACTTTGCGGTGCCGGCGGCAAGCGTGGCTGCATTTCTCTGCGTCTCCGCCTGTGCCACCCTCTCTCGTTTCCTGCGTCGTCCCTGCACCTTCCCCGTGCCACTCTGCCTCGCTGCCTGTGAACACAGCCACGCTCCACCGGCGGAAAGTTGAACGCGCTCTTATTCAGCAACCTAATAACAGTTACAGTAGCGCTCAAAAGTCTTCGGCCAAATGGTTTTTTACTTGGTTTTTCACTTGTAACTTTTTTGCCACTGGACCGATCCAAGAGAAATTTTAGTATGTTGTACTCGGAGTGTTTTTCGGGAATCCTCACAGCCTCCACAGTCATTCATTTTTCAGAGTCAAAATGGGTGGGGGGCACGAGTCGAATTTCCGCTTTTCGGCGGTGCACTGGCTGCGCCAGCAGTACGACCCGCAGTATCGATTGCCCTTGAGAGCGTGCACTTTCACTCATGCCACTTGAAGGCTTCCATGCCCTGCCACTGGCACTCGCACCCACCGCGCCTCTCGTCGCGCGCGACCGCGCGAATTCCACCTTGTGATCCCCACCCGGTCAAATTAGCTTTTGTTTTCTCCCGCTATAGAGAACGATTAGATTCTAACACTCTAAAAAAGTTCTCTCTATAAAAGTAATCCTAGGGCAAAGGTGGTGTAGTCATAGGTGACGCCGCACTCCCATTTGGAATTAAAAGCTCTGACTCTCGCACCGGCTAGCCTCCGGGGGTCATTGTATAGGCCCATTTCCACATTTCTTCATTCCGATTTCACAGCTCTTCAGCATCCACATTTCTTCATTCCGATCTCACAGCAAATCGCATTCACCTGCCACCACTATTCTATATAGAACCACAATACATGGCGCATGTCGGAAATGAGTTGATCAAGGCCAAAATTTTGCCCTTTGTCCTCCAGAGATGATACTAGAGAAGCTTTTCACATCTCTTTATTTCAAGTTCACAGCTCTTTGACCCTCCCTAAACCGATCGACCCCTTGAGCATCTTTTGAGGAATCGACTCATGGTCAGAGTTCGATAGCTTCTTATTATCAATTACCATCATCGTTTCACTTTCACATATGCACCGCACTATTTTCAAAAGAAACTTCCAGATCTGGTACCGAATCTGACGACAGTAGCTTCGCGTAAGCGGCTATTCGCAGTGAAATCTGTGGTAACTCATAATCATCGAATTCATGATTGCTACATGACGTCAATGTTCGTCCACTTGTCCTTCCACCTACCTATGATGGATAGGAGTTTAATCTTCGTTTTATAAGCTCTCGAACAACGAAACTGGGAAATTTGAATCATTACCACCTTGAATTTTCTGAACTCTAGGGTCGACATATGATAAAGATGGTGACCGCGTTAGGATTTTTTGAGTAGGATCCAAGGACGCAGGCCACTGACCACCTCCCCACCTTCCCCCGTTGCAAAATCGGAAATAGCAGAACCTACATCCAAATGCAAAATGAAAGTGAAAATCGCATTTACCTCTTTTTATGGAACCCTCACATAACCATAATTTTTAAGAGTCAAAAAATGTCGCATTTTTTAGGCTCCTCTCCCCAAACCCCCTATTCCGACGTTGGATCACACACTCGATCGCTACATCGAATATGCCGAAGTTGTCGCCGAGGGGCGTCATCAACCCCTTCAATGGACACAACGAGCTGTGCAAGATTTTAGAAAAGCAGGTCTTGTCTACCAAGAGAGACTGCTGCGGCTGGCTGAAATTGAGGAGAACTGGGTGAGTTAGGCCCATTTCGCAGTCAGAAACTTTCCTGAGAACTGAAAACTTTTTAGATCAACCAATTCTGGCTACCTAAGGCGTATCTACGGATTCGAATTCCATTACCAGTAAACCCAAGTCCGGCATATATTTTTCCACGTCAGCACTTTGAGGACGAGGATGATTGGCTGAGGTTTATTTATTTATTTATGCGTGATGTGGCACGCCATCATAAAATACAAAGCTATAGGTGGAACTGACGAGAGCAACGAATGAATAAGTGCCGCCACTGATCTACTAGACAAGAAATATTTCTGATTTCAAAAACCTCACTAAATCCCATAAAACATAATTACTACAAATACTATAGACGAAAAATGTTCACGGGAATGAACTTGAGGCTCCCGCTCTCGAAATCTGGTCCGAACGGCGATGCATAATAAAAGATTTCATTCATACCAAAGGTCCCTTTATCTTCAGGTACACAGCACTTCTGATCAAAGGATTCGTAGAGTGTAAAAACAAAATTGACACGTGAGTATTTCACTGAATTTCAGCGACTTAGATTAGAACTCAAATTAGAGAATATAATAAATTAGTATAATAAATAAATTAAAATAAAATAAAATAAAATTTGTATAATAAATTGAAATAGATTAGAGACTTGAATCAGAATTAACTTAACTCTGATTAGAGGGACTCAGAACGACTTCTAATCTCCATTTACTAATTCCTTAGAAACTGCTGAATGCAGAGAGTGGTTTTAAAAAAACTATTCATGGCTATGTTTCAGAAAACAATTGGAGCGAGAGCTATCAACAGGGAAACTCAAAACTTATATGTGCATGCAACAGTATGACAGAGTCCTGGGAAGCTACAGGTACGAAACGCGTTTCTCAGATGAATGTGATACCCCCACGGAAGTGAAGATATTTTAGGCAACCCGCGACTGATGAAGATTTGCTTCTTTTGAAACCGAAGCGAAACACTGAAAATGAGCATATCCTCGTCATGTCTAGGAATCAGGTACGGCATTCTAGGCTTCTAATGTAGTTGGGAGGTAGGGAAGTGGGTGAAGGCACCCACTCTCGTGTTGTCGGATCTCACCTGCTCACCTGGTACCTTCCTACAGCTATCTGTTTGTACTCTAAGGTGCATATTTTTACCTGATCCTTAATTAGTGAGATAGGAGTTTCCACACAACAGAAGCTTCGACTATAAGCTCAGCACAACGTTGAGCGCAGTGAAGTGGCTCCCCCAACTACATTAGCACAATTCAATCAACCATTCTACAAATAGTTGTAAGTTGTTTAATTAGTTTGTGCCTTTTGAGGTTGATTAGTGGTAAATAAGGCGCTTGGTGGGTTTAGAGTTATGAATGTGAACCTTGTATCACGTTCAGGCTTCCGAAGGCGACGATTCAGTCGAAACGTTAGGCCGTTTCGATAAATGTTCCACCAATCAACCTTGAAAGGCACAAACTAATTAAACAACTTACAACTCACAATGCCGAGGTTGCAAGAAAAGAAATGCTGGAGAATTCTAGAGATAAACTGCTTCGATTTCTGGAGGCAGGGTGATCAACAGTCTGAACGCATCCTTCACTGCAAATATTATGAGAATATGGAAATTTTCACTGTAAATATAAGGATTGAGATATTTAAATATGAGAAGTGGTGCTAATGTAGTTTGAGGGCGGAGGGCACTTCACTGAATTCGGCGTCCGGCGCTATTCTTGCCTGGGCTTCTAGCCTAAGTCTTCGTTCAGCGGGAAACCTCTACTACCACAAAGTAAGGTTAGGTAAAAATTTACACTCGAGTACCCAAAGTGATGATTGTAGAACGGTTGCGAGTGATAGACAACAGCCGCCAATGAGTGCCCCCTCCTCAACTGCAGTAGCAGATGAAAAATATGACAATAAGACAGAATATCATACCCTATATATAAACCAGGGTTCGGTGTGTTTGTAACGTTGTCTGTCTGTCCACCCGCAACTCGACATAACCTCAGAAATTAGCGGGAAAGGTCGGTTGGGTTGGGTGGGACATGGTAGGGGACGTGCGGTGCGCACATCGACTTCGTCGGTATTGATTGAATCCATCGATATTAATTGAAAACGGTTTTTGTGAAGAACGCTGGAAACGGCTCATGGACCATACTGCTGATTAAGTGCCCTCATAAAAGTTGGAATTCCACAACATCATGCATTAAACCAGGAGTATGGTGTGTTTGTTCGTACGGATGTTTATCTGCCCGCTCGATTCTCGGTTTTGCCAGAAAGGCAAGTGGGTGAGGTCAGGTAAAAATTAGGTGGTTGGGGCGTGGTCCAAGATGTACAGAGCGCGCATGTGCAATGTGTGACTTCGCCTATTGTGGGCGGGGCTTGCGTCAGATTGGTCAGTGTGTGGGTGTGAAATTCCACAATTCGTCTCGAAATAGCTGGAACGTCAGGAAAAGTGGGTGAAGTCGAATGTAGGGTATGAAGCAATTAACAGAAGGCCACCTCCAGAAGGTGGAGCGAGGTCTAGGCTGTATTCAGCATATCGTCATCAGATCCTGTCATACCCTACTTATAAACTAGGAGTTTGGTGTGTCTGTCATTTTTTATGTCTGTTTGTCCGAAATTCAGTACTGCCTGAAAACAAGCGGGGAATCCGGGTCAAGTGTGGGTCAGGTAGGACATGGTAGAAGTTTGCCGGGTGCATATGGACTATGTGGGATCAAGCCTACGGTGGTGGGGTTTGCGGTCAAAATGTTCGCGTGTTTGGGTGCAAAACTGGTGCATTCGCTATGAGGGACATCTCACAAAACACTGCATATCTAGGCATCTCGGGGGGATCCTTGAGGGGTAAATCGCCATTTGGGGATTTGGGCGCATTTTTTGCCTGAGGCTTGGTTGGAAGAGAGGATTCCTTTCTTCTTCCACGCTCAGTTCATGGTGGGATGCATCCCTCCTCTCTTTGCGACAGCTCGGAAAATTCTATATATCGTTCCAAAAGAATCCGATCCGAACATCGAGAAAATGTGTAAGCGCGAGGTGGTGGAGTTTGTATCTGTGTAGAAGAGAGGCCCGCTTCCAGTGGGCGGAGCGTGCTCCAAATAGGCGGTGTTCATCACAATTAACTCCTTAACTCTGCTACAGAGCAGTCTAGAAATCATAACCTTTCATCATGACCTATATTTAAACCGGGAAATTGGTTCGTCTGTTATTCTGTTTGTCTGTCCACCTGAAACCCGATGTAACCTGAGAAACAAGCGGGAGAGGTTGGGTCAATTTGGGTTGGGTGGGTCATGGTAGTAGGAGATGTAAAGAGCGCACATGGACCATGCGAAAATCCTCCGCTCACATGGAGGGGGATATGCGTTGAATTGTTCATGTGGACAATCCTATAAGTCGTTCCAAAAGAGCCCGGAGGTCGCCAAAAAGGGAAAGGGGTGGAGGTGAGTTTATGTGTTTGTTGCAGGTAAGAGAGACCCGCCTTCAGGAGCGGATGCAATGGACGAAGTCGTGTTCACTCACGAGAAATTACACTTCCTCTACATAGCGGTCTGGGGAACGGGTAAAAGCTGAGCAATATTTAACCGTGACAAAAAGATACCAAATTAAAAAGGTAGACGGAGCCTAAGCTGGGATATTGGATGAAAATATTGGTTTTCGGCGGAAGATTGATAATGGCTTATCAACCATACCATTGAGTGAGTGCCCAAAAAGATGAAATCCTCCAGTCTCAACCTGTCATACCCTATTTATAAACCAGGAGTTTGGTGTGTTTGTACTGTTGTGTGTCTGTCCGCTCGCTTCTCGGTTCTACCAGAAAAACAAGTGGAAGAAGTAAGGTCAAGTTTGGGTGGGGTGGGGCATGGTCCAAGATGTACAGACGCACACGGACTCCGCCCACAATAGGCGAGGCGTGGGCTGCATTGTCCTCGGGTCAGTGCCAAAATTCTGTAATTCGTCTCAAAATTGCCCAGACATGGGGAGAAGGTGGACCAGAGAGGATGAGATCCATGTATATGTAGCAACTGAGGGAGACACACCTTTAATGGGGCTTGCTCCAAGTGAGCGGTGCTAACCACAAATGTTTATAACATGGCTCCAGAGCAGTGTAGAGACTGAGGAAAAATCAGTGGATGTCCGCAAGATCTCAGCTGTGTTCAGCGTATCTGAAGTGAGTGTCGACCCTATCACAGTGGGCGGAGCATGTAAATGAAATCGTATTCACTCATGAAATATAATTCTCCTCTAGATCCATCAAGTAACCGGGTAAAAACCGAAGTAATGCGTAACAGCTCAAATGGCATAAATAATGCCAAATGACCACTTAGGCGGTGCCTTCGCTACGATGTTGACTGAAAATATCGGTTTCTGTGCAGGAGGCTGGGAACGGCTCAAGGACCATACTTTTGATCATGTACCCTCATAAAAGTTCAAATCCTACAAGATCATGCATAACTAATCGATATTGATTTAAAATACTGGTTTTTTGTGCAGAAGGTGTCTTTACTGCACGCTACTTTACTGGACCATGTCAGACTCCGCCCATTGTGGACGTGGACGGGGCCTGCGTTAAAATGTCCGGTGTTTGGATGCAAAATCCTATAATTTGTTCCAAAAGAGCCCAGGAGTCGGGATAAGGTGGGCAATGAGTGAAGGGTGTATGTAGCTGATAAAGAATCATGACCTATACATGAACCAGGAGTTTGGTGTGTCTGTCATGTTGTGCCTGTGCACCCGAAACTCAGTATTACCTGAAGAACAAGCGGCAAAGTAAGATCAAGTTAGGCTTGGGTAGGTCTTGCTAAGAGATGAACAGGTAGCATATGGATCATGTCAGACCCCCCCCCCCACTGTGGGCGAGGCGTGCGTTAAAATGTTCGGTGTTGAAATCTAGATTCTATAATTCGTCTTAGGAGACCAGGAGTCGGTATAAGGTGGGCAAAATGAGTTAAGGGTGTATGTAGCAGATGAAAAATCATCATGACCTATATATAAACCAGGAGTTTGGTGTGTCTGTTAGCTTGTGTCGTTGCACCCGAAACTCAGTATTACCTGAAGAACAAGCGGAAAAGTAAGGTTAAGTTAGGCTTGGGTGGGTCTTCTAAGAGATGAACAATTAGCATATGGATCATGTCAGACTCTCCCACTTTGAGCGTCGTGTGCGCTGAAATGTTCGGTGTTTAAATGCAAAATCCTATAATTTGCTGCAATTCCCTCCAAAAAAGCCCAGGAGTCGGGATAAGGTGGGCAATGAGTGAAGGGTGTATGTAGCAGATGAAAAATCATCATGACCTATATATAAACCAGGAGTTTGGTGTGTCTGTTAGCTTGTGTCGTTGCACCCGAAACTCAGTATTACCTGAAGAACAAGCGGAAAAGTAAGGTCAAGTTAGGCTTGGGTGGGTCTTCTAAGAGATGATCAGGTAGCATATGGATCATGTCAGACTCTCCCACTGTGAGCGTCGTGTGCGCTGAAATGTTCGGTGTTTAGGTGCAAAATCCTATAATTTGCTGCAATTCCTTCCAAAAAAGCCCAGGGGTCGGGAAAAGGTAGGCCAAAATAAGGTAAGGATATTTGTAGCAGATGAAGAATACCCGCCCCCAGTTGGCGGAGCACGCTCCGCTTAGGTGGGGTTTACTACCAGCGTTTATAAGTTGCCTAAGGAGCAGCCCAGAGACTGCGAAAATATCGATGGAGATCAGCGATGTCCAGGCGGTGTGGCACGTTATTGAGGTAGGTGGAGTCCCGCCTACAATGGGGAGAACGTGCAATCAATTATACCGTGCCCACTCATAAAAATAACACCGCTCCAGAGCGGTCTAGAGCACCGAAGAAAGCTGAAGTGGTTCGAAGCTGCCAGAGTGACAAAAATGTCAACTGATCACGGAAGACGTTGTCAGGATATTGGTTGTGAAAATCGGTTTCTATGCGAAAGGCTGGAAACGGCTTATGGACCACAGCACTGAGTGAATACCCCTCACAGATGATGAAATTTTGGAAAGTGATCAGCGAGCCATACTAGTAGGTGACGCCGCTGCAGAACTTTGATGTAGTCCTACTGGTCGACATCGATCAAAATCATAGATCTCTGAGCAAGTAGCTGAAAACAGGTAATGGGATCCTTTTGAATTATTACAGTCGCAGAAGTTGAAAAACTGCAGCATCATGTGCCATGGGTCGTAATTATCGGTTTTCGAACGAAGAGCCGGGCAATGTGATGGACCACACCAGTGGATGGACACAATTGCAGAGGCTCACATTCTATAGAGCTTATTGCATGAATATCGATACCTACTGTATCGCTATGATGAGCCTTTGTGGTGAAGGCTGTTAATGGTCTACCCCTCAGCACAAATGTAAAATCTATTGATTGCCACCAAACCACATTGCTGTTAAATTTCTTTTACATCATTGTACCCACAGCCCGCTTCGCATTGGTATCCCGTAACGCGATGTAGATCGCGAAGCTCACCTGGTGAATAAAATATGAGAATATGAGAAAATAAATTCTCCTGGAGAATATGGAGAATCAAATTAATTTACGGCGTAATTTCAGGCGTTTGTGGTGCATACACGGGTAGACGGCAATCTGCTACCGTTCGCCGACATTTTCTTCCAATTACAGAAAGTATTACGGATGTCTGAAGCACGGAAAGGACTTGCCGTAGCTGTTGGTGCTGCAGGAGTTGGTAATCGTGATAGAGCGGCGCGCTTCTGGAGCGCTATGCAGGAGGGTGGGTACGATGCCTTTCGGAATGAATTTTTCTTGAAGAGCTGACACTTGGATCGAAAAGTTGTGAAATTCATGCCTGTTTAGTTGAAACGAATAGCATTTCGCTCACTTGGGCCCGTGATGCTTTGTTCGTCGTCTGCTTGGACGACGACGAGACGAAAGGAGCTTCTGCTCAGAATAGCGATGCTGATTCACAGTCGCACGAGAGGAATCTCATTCAGCAGGGAAAACATATCCTCACCGGTGGTGGTAGCAGCGGTCATGGCTTGAATCGTTGGTTCGACGCGACCGTCCAGGTCAGGAACTAGCGCTTGCTATTTTATACTAAAGTCTACATCAAAGTGTTTCAGCTAATCGTCAGTAGTAACGGCACCAACGGTATATGCCTTGAGCACTCTGCTGCTGATGGTATCGTCGCCATACACGTGGGTGAAAGTGCCCTCCGATACGAGCGGGATAACCGGAAACGAACTACAGTGGGTTTGTTCACAAAAATCTGGAAAGGGTTCAATCACAAAGATAGCGCGGTGGCTCTGGGCGCTGCCACGGTCCACTTTTGTCCCAGGTATGAAAATAGCCAATCATACTTATCCTACTATAGCCTCACAACGAGGATCCATTTCCATTGCAATGCCCGACCCAGAAAATACGTATCAGCATTTTTTATCGTTTTTCGTTATCATTCCATTTCTCTGCGAGTTTACAGCGGAAAAGTGTAACATATACTTCAGCTTGGCGAGCGAAAATTTTAACTTTTGTTCCTTCGTTTGCTAAAAGTATCAAACTGCAGATTCGATTCTGCTTCCTAACAATTAAAGCATCTATTGCACATAGATTTTCGAAAGTGAAATTCCTAAGGTTTTTCTAGTACAGGGGTGGACCGATCTATAGCATGCGGAGAGAAACCTTGCACTATACCCTTTGATGCATACGCACTCTGCTTTCTATAGTGGAATGTAGCCTTACGTCAAATTTATGCTGGCGGCGTCACACGTGCGGCGCCATCAGTACGAATAGCCGCGATCGGTTGAAATTCGTTTCGGGACGCAAGGGGCTGGCGGAGCTCCTTCAAGAAATAGCTGTCTATCTCATCATATCTGAAAACAATAGCTTTTGTCATTTCCATGTGCGGCTTTGTATAAACCTCGGCGTAACTTGTTAATCTTCTTGACTATTTAACTATCCACGAGGTTGCTAACACACCTTTATTGGCTAACATTTCGGCGAAGTCGCCTTCTTCAGAGCCTAAAAGGGTCAAGGCAATTCATGAATACCCGGCTAAACACATCGGCAAGAAAGAAACAGATTTTTTTCTGGTAATACATACCATCGCACCTCACCAATACCCAAATGCTCCTAGGCCATTTTCATGTGCTACGACTATACAGCACTTGTGTGATGGAATGTTGCGAAGTAGAAGCAAGTAGAAGTTGAAGTAGTAGTAGAAGCTATATGTAAGCAAACGTAAGCAACAATGCCGCGATGGAAACCATCTTCGAGCTTCCAAACCAGCACTTCAATGAAATCAATATGGATGTGCTCTCCGTAGGGCAACTCATGGCTCTACTACATAAATGCCTCATTTGCAGCGTTTTGAGAAAGTCGGGGAGATATTTTGCGCAGACCAGAGGCTTAGCAATAGGACAACGAATGGCGACTATATTGGAAATTGCTTTCATGTCCAAAATAGAAGCGCCTGTGCTGGAACTAAACCCTATGCTTTATTGCCGATACACTGATGACTGTTTTGTAAAACAGAGCACATTAAAATAAAACGGGAAAAACCCTCTAAAAGTTGGCTCCCTTTCTTAAACATCCAAATGAAAATTCGTTGAGACCTGCATTCAACAAAGTGGTACAGAAAACCCAGCAGCAAAAATATCATTGTGCATTTGCGATCAGCCCATCCCTTTCAAACTAAGCGAGCTGTTGTTAGGAACACCTTTAGAACAGCCGCGAAAGTGTGCATGGGAAGGAGCGTAAAGAATCACTGGAATGACATGCAAAATAGCTGCGCTCACTGGCTTCGAGACTGCTTGGACCTCATATGGATCCAAAAATGGAGTGCAGTCAACAGACCCGGTAGTAATTCACTCGAGGGAAAATTCCTTTCATGATGTCATTCGTCTCCGATGAAGTAAGCACATCCATAAGGAAGTGCCTGAGGAGATCGGGTTTTGAAAATACAGTTGCCACCGTAGATGTACCACCTTTAAACTTGAAGCCTCGCAATCGACTCTACAACCGATTGTGTTTGACCCACAATGGTGTGTTATGTCCAACGAGTAGGGAAGGTGAATGCACCATCGCAGGTGTAGTCTATAAAATTACATGTGACAGTTGTGGGGATGAGTACATAAGCGAAACGTCGAGGCTTCTGCACGTGAGATTAAAGGAGCACATTGACGGTAAAATCAGGTCATGCACATCAAGGGCTCTGGGAGCCCACCGACGTAAAAACATGACGGAGACGATTTCGAGGTCAGGGTTCAGGTGTTGGCACAAGAATCTTAACTCTTCGCGCAGAAATCCCTCGAGGCATTCTGGATTCAGTTAATACTTCCAAAAGTGAATCGGAGAAAAGAATGTCTAATGATAACACGGGAATTGATATCCTATATAAGGATAGCTTTCCAACAGTGAGGTTGGGCAACCACCAGTCCTGTCGCTGCTAACCGGTTGGTCTCCGGAATCCAGATTATTACGGTGGGTTGCTCTCTTATGCTTACTTGTTGTTTGGGTGATCTCCAACTGTACTGGGTTGCGAAGTGTTTGGCCGGTTAGTCATGAATCACCTTTATCCTTTCACGTTCTGAAGAATGCGATTCCGCCGGAATGTTAGCCAATAAAGGTGTGTTAACAACCTAGTGGATAGTTGAATAGCCAAGAAGAGTAACTTTTGTGCCCTAAAAGAACAAAATAGTAACTTAAAAAGCAAAAGAAACAATTACCACATGATGGCACTTCTAATCAAAAGAACTAATTAGTTCTGGCCTAAAACTTTAAAGGTACGAAATGTACACAATCACACGTGAAGAAATCCGCCGCTCGTCGCGCGCGGTCGCCCAAAAATTCGACATAAAGCTGCACTCCCCTTTCCATAGAAGAGTGGATCATTCTATCAACGTTTCAGATTAGTCGAGCTGAACGTGAAATGAACCCAAAATCTTTAACCTGGCATGTTGGGGCGGATGGCATGGAGATGCTTCGACAACAAGCATCAGAACTTGACGAGTGTGTTCCGATTCATTCTGTCCATTCCCTACATCAAGCCTACGGTATATGTTCTAATTCGAGGGTCATGGAATAACCTACAAACCATTATTATCGATTTCTTGGTTTTGGTAGTGGAAGACATAATGAAATGCCGTTTTCTGGAGTATGGCTGACGTCAAATTGATTGATAGCGAGCATATTACTGCAAAAAAAATCACAACATCCAAATTTCAGACTCACAAATGAGCTAGACCTGGAAGTATTGATATTCAACGATTTTGGACGGAACTTCATGAAGAAGTCTGGCTTCAGCCCCGATGGTTTTGTTCAGTTAGCGCTGCAACTAGCACACTATAAGTGAGTCTCAGGGAGGTTATTCAGCGTTCCAGGGAAGTGATTCTCGTGACAATAGAAATGGGAGCAAAAATTTATGATGCGCTATCGACGAAACACCAACTGACCGAGCTCAGGTGATAATGTGGATGAGGCAGCGCTTCTCTGGCCCGAGAATTTCAAGTCCGAGAATTTTTGAGCAAGTCACATTTTCAATATGGGGCGAGCATTATCGTGCAGGAAACGAAGTGTCATGGTTCGGACGTTTCTCTGGGATTTTCGCGGCCAGTCTATCCAGCTCCTCACAGTGTACCTCTGCTCTTAGTATAGTTTGCGAGCCAGCACCCACAATCGTTCGTTGTCGACCTTCGATGGGCGTCCTGACTGGCCAGAACCTTTGACATTGTAGCTGCCTTCTCAAAGGCGTTTGAACCAAAGTTGTGCCACAAGTCCAGACACTGAACCCTCCCCAAATGCAGCGTTTATACGATGACTGGATTCTGTTGCTAAGAGGCCATATTTGAAATCATAGCAGAAGGCCCCGTAAGTACTCTCTTGATATATTGAGTGTATGCAGAATGAATGGCCGAACAGACCACTTTTTTCAATACGCCACAACATCGCTCAGACACAAAATTATTTGCGAAATAAAAACCTTCGAATCTACACAACTTTGCCAACGACCTTCTTGAGAAAATATGTCATCACGATGAAAATATGGATTGCGAGAATCGATAAAGTCAACAATGGCATTTTCAACCTGCATCGTATCAGCGAATCCTTCTGGCGTAGGTTTGTATCAAGAACCAGGAAAATGGTAATCCGTTGAGGATAGTTGTGGGAAATAGAAGGGTTGAGGAAGAGTCTCGATGCCTAACTGCATCAGTTTTTGCGGGTGACTTGCAAAGTGTGTTTAGCACACCCGGCAAAAACTGATGCAGCCAGGCATCGAGACTCTCCCTACCCCCTTAATTCCCAGTCATATCCCCAACATATTAAAACTTTTTCCGGATTCTCAATGCAAACCTACGCCAGATGGAGTTCGCCGATACGATGCAGGTTGAAAAGCCATTTTGACTTTACCAGTTCTCGCAATCCAAAATTTTAGCATGATGGCATATTTTCTTCACCAGATCGTTGGCGGTGGTGTGTAGATTCGAATGGCTTTTATTTCGACAAATAAAGTTGTGTCTAAGAGAAGTTATGGTCATTTATTCTGCATACACCTAACATTTATTTTGCCTAAAAAGGTTATCCGGAAGATGGGAGACGATGGTGCCTATAGATGCTTGTGAACTTGTACTACATGTATATGTACAGAGGAAAAAAAGCACGTTTTTAAAAAACCAAAGATTTTTTCCGACACCCTAATATGTAAATTTTCGCTTGGTGTAAAGCCTGGTGTACCGCCGTGGTGTTCATTCTCACAAACGGTGTGTAAGACGCCATTCGGCCGCTCGAATCCACTTTCTAGTAACACTCTGCCGTTACTTTGGTTCAGTTCAGTTTTATCGTTAAAGGCATCCACCCTTATTTGAAAGGGAAATTAATACAACTGGGTTTATATATTATCATAAATACATCTGGAAACCTAATTACAATGCAAGAAGGTGAAAGATGATAGCTTGTCAAAAAAGGTGTACCTGTGGGACCGTGTGAGACAACGTCGCGTCACACACGGAGCGTGGAAAAATTCCACGCTGTCCCACGCGCCAGACAAGTGAAAATGCCGCGGTCGTCAATGGGTCAAAGGCACCGGAAGGGATTAATTTGGCACATTGTGGAATAACAGAGAATATGAGAGGGGGCTAAGCAGCGTTATAGTAGAAAAAGTACAAAATCAAACGACGAGAAGCCCGAGAAATAGGAACTCGAAAACTTCTCTTCCGCGTTTCTGTGCATCACTAGCCGATGGATAGATGCCGAAGGACGAGGGTCTAAGTCAGGTGGTCGCGAACGTTACCTCTGCAGGCATGTCCCGACGGATTCGTGGCAGTGCGGCTCGCAGTGCGGCGGGATCGTGATAAGACCCCAAGCCGCGCTTATTCAACGCAAGTTTCGCCACACAACGCCTTTTCTGAACTGGAATCTTTGTTTTCAGGAAGATGTCTTCCCAGTTCGCGTTTTCTCCTTACCTCTGGCGGTACCTCCACAGATTTTATATGGAAACTGCATTGTAGGCTTCACGGCTACCTCGTCTCCACTTACGAAACAGCATCAATCCGACGATTTCGGGCTGGAAGGGTGGACATTATACGAGCAAATACGAGAGAAGCACTTCAGTGGGTGAAAGCGATGACAAAGAACGAATCAAAGGTGGCATAATGGAATTGTTAAAATTTGGTTTCATATCAAAATAGGCTGACTAATGAGACACTGAATCGGTCCCTCTTTTTTCAGGAGAACCGTCTTGTCCTGATGCGTCGAGCAGCCGAAAAACAGGCACTAATAACACAAGAAGTGAGTTGGGGATTAGTGGCTTCAGCGCTAGGGCTACCTTCATACAGAACGTGGGTGCCTTCACAGGTGATGAGGCAGATACGCAGAGATACGCAGTGCTGGCACCGCAGAGCATGAACGCGCCCTAAACGCTAAGTCCTTATGCGTCGAGCGCGATGTGGTAACGGCTGAGGCCTGAACTGAGAGCACCGGGAGGGGAACAAGGAAAGAAATCGCAATCCAGGGTGCTAAATTCAGATACGCAGAGACACGCAGTCCGCCGGTACCGCAGAACATGAACGCGGCCTAAACGCTAAGACCTTATGCGTCCGAGCGCGATGTGGCAACGGCTGAGGCCTGAACGGAAGGTACTTCAATTCAGAAAAGATAATTTGTAGCGAAAAACGCATTGGAAAACGTGCATTTGGGGAGCTCTTCAAACTGCACGCGCCTCCCTTCGAACTGCACACTTTAGGCGGGCACACGCCATTATCATTTAATATAGCGTAGTGTGAGATTGATTTCATTCATAATGATGTCAGACTTGTGAAACAAAACACAGCAACAAACAAGTGCAACAAGTGCAAGTGAAACAATGAAAGGGATAAGAGACGAAAGAGTAAGAAAAAAAAGTGTGCTTATATTTTCAAAAAACGGTAAATTCACACTCGACGTCTTGGTAAGTCGTCGTATGTGCAAAGTAACGAATTGTAGACCATCGTAACCCACACCGTAATCCGAAATTGCCTCCTCGCGGTGTTTTTAAAGTCCATAAGACCACCGGCATGCAGGAGTCTTCGGCATAGTACAGCTATGAGACCTCATTCAGGTCATTCAGCAAGTAAACGTAAACTATTTCCAGAACCTGGTCGGACACGGTATTGACAATCACCTCACTGCACTACTCGCTCTGGCGACACAATCTGTGGAAAGTGGAGAAATCGAAAGTTTGCCGGATATCTTTCGGGATCCCCTATGGGAAGAAGTGTGGCGGTTTCCATTTGTTACCAGCCAGGTGAGGAGAACTCGCATACATCGACTTTCTTCATATACTCGTTCGCTAAACTACCTTTCCAACTTTCCCATGTACCGTCAAAGTGCCTACCATGAAAGGAATGGAACTTTCAATGAATGTGACCCTTTTTTGGAAAGCCAACAATGGCTCCAGTAGTCGGCGATCAGGTTTGATTCTTGGACGATCTGTTCCTGTGAACAGGTCAAAATCATCTTTCTTCCTTCTTTTTCTTTTTCTTATTCGGTTCTCTGTTTCCTTTTTGATTTTCTTCTTCCTTTTTCCTAATTTCAACTTGGTACATATACCTTCGTTTCATTCCGCTCAAAGTTATCTTCTGAACTACCAATCAATGAATATGAAAGTCGAGGTGCTTAGTAGTACGAAAGTGAAAAAAACAGAACGAAACGGAGGATAGGACCTTCCACCCACACCATTAGTTTCGAAAGGGGCGGGCCAGATCAAAAAAGAGGTGGGCCAAGTTGAAATAGATGCTTCTTCGAAGCTCTAGGTTCATCAGGCCACATCCTGTAGTCTTCCTGAACCACCAGCTTTCATTTGGGTGACTCATTCCGAGGGTTTTCATCATTCCCATTACTCTCATCACTGTCTTTGAAGGATGCAAATATAGGCAGTACACCTCCTCGAAGTGAGTAGATTAAATGCCGTGGCAGACGCGTTTATTGGATCTCAAGAGAACACTGCCTGTATCCTTCCCGATTGTACCCTTTTGTCTTCACCAGTTTTAGTTCCCATTCTCCTAAGTTATAATTTAATTTTTTCAGGATTTTTCTCTTTTTCTGAAATTCTAGGTCACTACGCTTCCCGATGCTACTAACCGCCTTACGTGCTATGGTCCTCTGGTTCGTGATGGATACGGTTGCGCGTATAACCTTCAAAATGACACCATCATCTTTTCACCGTCTGCATTCAAATCGAATCCACGAACAAATTTAGCTGCTCTTAAAGATTCAATACGATCGGCACTTTATGATATGAGAAATCTACTTGTGAACTGAACAACAATTGTGAAGAGTACCCTAGCCCTTACCTGCTTCTGTCATCGATTTTTCGTAATATAATAATTTGATTTATATATATGTATGTAGATTATATATTCGTGAACAGTAACATGCTGTGAAGATTATGGTGAAGAGGTCTGATGGGAATAAAATTTTAGCCGGTATTCGTCTCAATACATCGATCAGGGAATAGGTGTTTATCGTTAGGCCAGGACTTCGCAACGCACCGCGCTAGGCGTTGCGTGCGTGCTACCGAACCCGTTGGTAGTTGGCTCCTGAGGCGATTCTTAACACACACACACCTGGGCGCAGCTATTGACTTCAAGGTACTCATGAAAGTGAACAGAGGGCAGGGAAGCCGGTTGTAGGGAGTAGAGCCTTTCCGCGGCGTAGAGAGCTTTAGGAGCCACATGGCTAGGCCTCTACCAAATGCTATCCTTGCTCCTATCCGCCCTCAAATGGACGTCACGCCCATTCCGCCTTCGCCCGAGGGTAACGTCAGAGAGAACTCTTGCTCTGACGGATTCTCAGCGTTTCTTTCGCTTTTCTGCTCGTTCGCACAAGACCTCCTTTTTGTTTTTTTTTCAGCAACAACTAGTTATTCGAAAATCATCGGTTTCATATTTTTTCTGCGTGATAGACAAAAAACTGGCTCCTTAACAAACACATGAGTTCAAATCACTGGCAGT
Source organism: Trichostrongylus colubriformis (assembly GCA_963978905.1). NCBI lineage: Eukaryota > Metazoa > Nematoda > Chromadorea > Rhabditida > Trichostrongylidae > Trichostrongylus > Trichostrongylus colubriformis. Next base: position 58,645,527 of record OZ022256.1, on the reverse strand, counting down.
AGAGTTAATTCATTATTACTTAAATCAATGACATGTAGCAGTTGAACGACAGAAAAGTCACATCACAGCAATGAGATATATGAAAATTTGGAGGAAGACATTATCATAGAGTCGAATCGGTAAGTAGAATCTGATCTGAATCGAAGCAAAGTCACTTCTTTTTAAAGTTGTGGTTAAGACAATCTAGTTGTGAAAAAAGCTGTGACGTCATTGCTTCATGTGTTTCCAGTCGATACAGCAATGATACAAAGTGATAACTATCAAGCTACTGTCACTTCTATTTCCCAGCACCCCAACCATTGATCGGCGAGCTCGGTCGCTTGGATGTCGAATTCGCGCACTGCAGCATTCGGGCCAACAACACATTGTTCACTGGGAAGTGGGCATCAGGACACCGAACCTGAGTTAGGTCACGTGGTGACTGACTATCGCGCCGCTCATCCCCGGTCTGTTTACAAAGGAACCAAATAGGCGCTCATGGTGCGCGGTGGCACATTCGTGTGTTGTGGTGACCCATTTCGAGCGTCCTGATGCCCAACCGGCCGTGGGCAGGTCAGATAAAGCCTTCCGCCCAGAGTTGTGCAACTTTCACTCTCCCGACGCTTTTCGCTTGAGACATGTAATGACTTCTTTTCTCGACGCCTAAATTATCGCAATCCTATGGGTTATTAACAACAATCAATCACATAGAAAGAAATACACATACAGTAGCGCTCAAAAGTCTTCGGCGAAATGGTCTTTCACTCGGGTTTTTTCACTTGTAACTTTTTTGCAACTGCACTGATTTAAGAGAAATTTTAGTATGTTGTACTTGGAGACACTGCATACTTAATATACTATTTTGGCGCGCAACGGTGTAGGTTACGTGGTTATATAAAAATTTTTAATTTTGGCATGCCATCGCTATGCCGTCCCGCTGTGCCGCTGTCATCAAAAGTCGCGTTCTTTCTACAAAATATTAATGTTCTCTGAGGCTTGCTCTTTTTGTTTTTGTATAGAAAGCCGTTTTTCTTGAACAAGCCTCTTACTTTTTTTGGGTGGTCTTGTAGTAAATTCTTGTAAAAAATCACGAAAAGTGGCAAGCAGCGCTCAAGTAGAAGGAAATGTTGACAATAGGTTCAGGCACCACATATTAAAATTTTGGCAAATTTGGTCAAGCAGAAAAAAAGTTATGACAAAAAAGTTTTGGCCGAAGACTTTTGAGCGCTACTGTACATAGCCCATGGGTAATCGCTAGGAAGTTGGCTCGCCATCATCGGAAGCTTCACTTTTGTTACTATTCTCCACGAACTTTTTCACCCATGCACTAGGCACTACCTCCTTCTTTATTATACGTTTTGTTATCCATGAGTCGATGACAGGTATATTTCCAGAAGCAAATAACTCGTTTGTTTCCGTTACAGTTTCCTTCGAGAGCCCTTTGTTGAAAAGAGTGTTCTTCAAATATTAGCAGTAATCGAAAAAAGTAAATATGAGGCCGACGCCACACTCTGCGGTTTGCGATTTCGGATGCGGTGACGCATCTCCGCAAAGGAAATCGCAGAATCCCTTGCGAAGGTGCGGCACAATAATCGCGAAGCCTGGCATCGGTCTGACAAGCAAAATGGTCACTCCATACGCAGGTTACAGTAGAATACCCTTCCACGGGTATTGCCACTGTGGTGCACACTCTTCGGTTCAAACGTGCCAGAGTTCAAAATCGGTGAATTGACGATAATGCTTGATCGCGCTTAATGGGGCTTGATCTTCCTCCCAAAGACTCTGGATAGGTATTATAGAGGCGACAGCTCCTTCCGATCGGTTGTGTCCACTTATGTCGAATTTTGCGCGGCCGCGCGTGACGAGCGGCGCTGCGGACTTCTTCGCGTGTGATTGCGTACATTTTTTAGAGTTTTACGCCCGCGTTAATTATTTCTTGATCAGGATTGTCATCATGTAATACTACAGTTTCTTTCACTTTTTATGTCATTTTTTCGTCTTTTCAGGACAGAAAAGTTATTGCTTTTAGATGATGATGAGACAAACAGCTATTTCTCAAAGGACCTCTATGGTACCAGCCCTTTCGTCCTGTGCGGAACTTCAGCCGACTGCGGCAAGTTGTGCTGATGGCGCCGCAAGTGTGACGTCATAGAGCGAAATTTTCAGTTAATTTTACGCGCCCCTTCCGATCAAAACCACCTCCGCTGTCTGTCCAACCCTAAGACTCTCAACTGCGAACACATTAAGTGTAAAGTACTTTATAAAGACTCTGATTACCTGCAACCCGTAAAACCCCATTTACACGTTGGCGACCGCGCGTTTTTCCACGTGTCTGCCACGTGGGACATCGCGCGCCCGTCTTGCCGTGAAAGGCGTCCCAGCATTGGGGTTTCTGATATAATATTTCCTAACAGGCTGATTTCCGCGCACCTTGAGCCTTACTACAAGTACTGAGTGCTGCGAAATTTTATATACCAAATAAGGGCTTGAATAAGTGATTATTGCATGGCAGTGAAGGGAAGTGCTCAACCAGGTGATGGGCATGTAAAAAAAGTCGACGTTTCGCGAATATAAATTTCTTGACTAAAAATTGAATGGCCACTAATCTCATGACTGAATGATACCTGCGACGACTTCACAGAGCTGAATGCTAGTTTTAACGACCTGGTGAATGACAGCGATGATAACGAAATTGCGCTGGATGACGATACAAAGCATGGAAAAAAACTTATTGAAAAGATGTAGGCGGACCCTGTTTACCCAAGATACCCTTGTGCGTGTGGATCAAAATTAATTATTTGTGGATTTCAAATCAGTTGAAGAAAGGAATTTTCTGTGCTACGTTCCACCATTGGGACGCACTGTTCCACGAGGCAGAAAACGTGCGTTCCAGCAGGGACGCAACGCAAACCCAACGTGTTAAAAATCCGAGTTTGTTGGCATCTGTGAGGGTGTGTCGCACGCATATGTCGTAGGCGAGGCCGGAGACAAGCACATCCGTGATACCATGAAATTTCAGAAGATCTTCTAGTTCACGTCTAAGAACGAAAAAGATCAGCTACAGGGTCTTCTTCCACTTTTGTTAATGCATATTTTCGCCATGCCCCTCTGCACTGCAAATGAACGGGAAGAGTGGAGGGGCGTTGCAAAAACATTCAACTGTGTATACTGAATACTCACAAACCATTGCTATCATTGAATGCTGAGTAGGAACCGATAAACACGTGAGTTCCTTTCCGAATGAAAGCTGTTTTCTGCGGAATTTTGAGATCAGGATGAATTTCCGCTCCCCAAAAGCCTTAAACACATTGTTTTGGATAAAGAACCTGAATTTATTCAACTTGAAGGTATTTACAGGGATATTTAGACTGAGGGATGATTCAGTTCCTAAAACTGATTGGTGCCAGAGCAGCCAGAGGATCGACTCACAGTCGCCTTCGAGATTGTGCCTGTCCTTCAATACATAATTGTAGGCAGTTTACCTGTTCCACTGGTGGAGCCTCGAACAGAACACGATCAAATGCTTTGGGCTCTTTGCATGATGTGTTTTGTTCGATTTTTCGACCAGAATCGCAAGCGGATTCCACAAATGAAATATGATTATGGGAATGCCAGTCCTGGAAATTCGCTTACTTTCTGCTACTGCTTACTATGTGGCACAGCAATGCACTTCCATCAAAGGAGCCTTCCTTCCAGTCAGTTCAGAGACGATGTAAACTCACCTGTGTGAAAAATCAAGTCCAGCGCACATTCGGCTATCAATTCGTTTAGAGGAGCAATCGCTTCTAGTAGTTGGTCGCCAGCGCCTCCTGCCTAAATGTGCAGCAATTGTAGCTTCCGGACTAGTAAAAGGAGGCCTTCTGTGTCAAGTGGGGGGGGGGGGGGCTGTGGTGGTTTTCATAAGCTGCGAGGCTGCTGGCAGCAGCTACTGCGACGTTTTACATTAGCAACATATTACGCAATCTTGTTTTCATTTCATCGAATATCTCGAACCACAATGATAAAAAATGCAAATAATTAAAGTTCGTAAGCACTTCACAGAAGATGAGAAAGTTGAAATAAGAAATATAAGGAAGAGACCGTTGGACTGCATCATCAAATAAACCCTTAGGTACTCAGAGTAAACGGAGCTTGGCAAGGTTCTGAACGAGGGTGGCGAACCTAGGATTTTGCCGAGTTTAGGTGGCACATCTTGTTAACGCAGGAGAAGCTCCCGATTCTGTTCGTGCAGAAGGGTGGTACGGAGTTTAGTGATAGTATGTAGCGTGGTCGTGAATTTGGAGATGGAATCACCTCGTCAGAATTTGCTGAAGTTCGACTGAAGTGAAGTAGAAAGGGGAGGAAAAAATTATTTTTTTTTGGCACCTCCTGTACATTTCAGCTTCCATTTCAGCCTTCTCAGTTGCCGAAACAGTCTTTTGACACTTAGTGTCGACTGAATCCATAACGTGATATGATGATCGAATTCATTTCTGCATTTATCGCAATGGTTTCAGCAATACAATTTTGCCCAAAATTATAATGAGGATGCTATACAATCAGCTTTTTACATATTGATGTTCACGCAGGGAGTACGTTCAGGCTCTTGACATCGCTATCAAAGTAGGGGAACGATTAGTAGGAGGTAACAATCCGTTTACGTTACCACTTGGAATTTTTTTAGTGGCGATACCTTCCTATCGTGTCTGCTGAATGAGTTTAACGGTATTGGTTCAGCCTCATAGTGTAAAGTAGGAAGTTTTCAGCATATCCCTACTCCTCTATGGAGAATCCTGCTGTGTTGCTTAAAGAAGGTATGACAGTAAATCGCATCATAGGTGCGTCTTATCGATATATTGGAGTGTGTAAGAGTGGCGCATTCCAGATTAATGGATCACTGCCGAAGACGGTGGCTCTATCTTTCAAGATAAAGTGCACATTACTCAATGCTAAGCTGAGTGAATGGGATGAAGCAAATGAAATCGTTTGGGATAAGCTCAGAGAGCGCTCGTTCGCAATCCAACAAAACTTTTATGAGTGGATAGAAGCAGATTACGGTAGAATGAATGACTGGTTGATGGCATACACTGTCTTCGCTTTCAAGCACTCCATTAAAGCAGCATGATGCCTCATCATTAAAACTGCCAGTCCCATATTTATAGCCATTTGTGTACACCGATTGCCGATTTAGTCTAGTAGATATGACATAATTTCGTTTTTTCTGTTCTTTTATTATTATGATGATGATCGAGATCCTATGCGAACTACTTCAAAATAACCTTTTCACTTTTTTCTCAATTTCACATAGAATTGACACAGCCAAACACCTAAAGCAGTGATTAGTAACATACATATGTGTGTAGGATGAGTTTTATATATTCCTTGCCTGGCCAGGCGTACTCTTTCCAACCTCCACAGAGACCAACAGTTATGTTCGAGGATTCTCATTTTTTAGTTGGCCTTATGAAGTAGGATGCTTGCTACTTCAAAAGGGTCACGAGTTCTACAAAAGGCGCAAAATTTTGAGTGTTCTTCTTTTTTGGAACTATACATATAAATATTCACGAGTTCCGAAAGGTGACCACATTACAGCAACATCAAAATGAGATCTCGGTTTGGATGTGCTCAGAATTTTGCGCATCCGTTTCCCAACGGTCACAACCCATGGGTAGCCCCTCGCTGGGTTTCGCGACTCTACGTCGAGATACCCGCTCTATTCACCTTATGTCCGCCCATTTATTTGCAAGATGAGGGAAAGACGCAGCAATAAAAGTAACAAAAGTTTTTGGGGTTGATCAAAGCCCTATTGGGATGCGCCACGCATTCTTGTACCGTTTGGAATCAGGGTAGCAAGTGTTTGCGATATGGGCTATCAATGAAATGCTGGGGCCAGTTGATATGGAAGTCAGTGCGTTTATCTTCTCAGACGAGTCAGGAACCAATTCATCAATCCCGGAGGGATGGAAGGCTTGAATGGCTTGGGTAGGGATCCCTGTACCGGGCGAAGGGGAGTGCGCCATCTGTCACCCACCATTTCCGCCCTAAAAAAAGGGTGAAATTCTGAATTTTTTTGGCGTTAATCAATCCCTTAAGTGGGATGCGCCGAAGCCGATGTACAAGTCAGTGCTTCTATCCTCCCAGATGAGTCTGGTACCAATCCATTTACCCCTGGATAGCCTGGCGGGCGTTGACGCTGGACTTGATTGCCGTACCATGAGAGTGAGAGTGTACACTACCGTCACTACACCGCCCCCGAAGCAGTGGTATCAGCTTGGAATGTTGACATTCGATAAATCTCTTGAATGGCCTCATCTGTTCATGGCCAATTCAAAGTATACTGCACTGAAAGCTCCGATCGAGCTTGGACAATTTTACAGTTTTAGAAAAAATCGTAGTGGTGGTGGCGGCATAACGTGGCTTTATTTCCTTGGTCAAACCTCCAGAATCGTTGTTCTGTCTTCGTCTTTCCTGAAACATCCGGCGAAAAATAACGGCAATGAACTCAACTATTTACGACGCTGGGGAATATAGGCAACCAAAAGCATTTTGACTGAGTTTTCCGTTTGTTTCTTGACTCCAACTGATTCTGCGATTATCTGAATTTCAGAGTTTTGTTTCTCATCCAATAATTATTTAACTCCAAAAAAAGTGTCCAAGGAAGAGAATAATATCTGTCCGATCTGGGTCTGCAGTCTACTCAAGGCTACCGCTATGGGTTCGACTGTATTTCTATGAGATTTTTCAGTAACCATATTGATGGGACCGAGGTGACGCAGTAACTGGATCGTGTCATATTTTAGGACTTTATTAGGACCAAAAAATGTATCCCTGAAGACTGAGTGATGGCTCTCTTATCTTAAAGGTTCAGAACGCGGAAAAGAATAGGACCGGGCATGCCACTACAGGAAAGTATGTTTGATAGAAATAATAGAATTTATCGGCGATACTCAGGGAATTCGAAGAAATCGATTGAAAGCTCCAGGAAACAACTTAGAATTGGGGGTTCTAGATCGATATCTTCACGAAGTACACTCTAGGACCACCATTATGATGATTGTTACACCGAGCATGGGTAACCGGCTAATGCATGCTTATTATGTTTTTTTCAATAAATTTCAGCCGACAAAAACTATAAAAATATTCAAGGTTTCCAACACGTCGTTTCATCGTTTTTAACAAATAGAAGGAATCATTTACAAAAATCTCACAGAACACCGGTTTCTTGAAAGAAAAAGGGCACAAGAAGGCGCGCTTCTCGACCGTTTTTACTAATATATGCGATTGCTCTTTTGCAGTTGTTGGCTCCTCAGCGCCTCAATAATGAATATTATTTTATTAAAGAAATCATTCACAGAAAAATTAGTAGCTTAATCACCCATATACTCATGTTGTATCTGCCTTATTAGGGGCGCATGCGAAGTATCGCGCGAAAGCGAAAATTCGCCAAGCCAAATAAAATCCCCGTCCCGTCGTCCGCCGCTGTTGCAAAGAGAGAGTTGGACTGTCAACGTAACTTCTTCTTCCTACAATGCGTCTCCGACAGCGGCGGACGGCGGGGTGGGCACTCGCTCAGAGGCCCCGCCCATCAAGCCGGTTATCATAGAGCCGGTTACGGCACTAAAGCGCCCATTTGCAGCATAGTTTTCCACAAGCTGATCAGCCGGCTGGTTTCGATCAATTGAACCCCTATGGTGACAGGCTTGTTGTGTCTGTTTGCGTTGTATCGCTTAGAGTGCTATTTATTTGCATTTGTGTTATTTTGATAAATTATCGGAAAGTAGACATTCTATATTTACATTCCGTATTTGGCTTTTGGCTGCGCTGTCGCAGCCAAAAGCTAAACACAGAATGTAAATAGTACTGTAGCTCACAGTACCATCAATTTTAGAGCAAAATGGAACAAAACGAGGGCGTACAACAGTTCTGCTGTGGATGGTATGAGGTTTGTTTTCGACATGTTAAGTGTCTTTTCTCACTGCCTGCAAGCGCAAACCTTTCTTAATGTGCTCCCGGGCTATTCCATTGGTGAAGATTCGCATGAACGATCTCCTCAGGAACCTTTGAGAAGGGGTTTTATCACTATCTCTTGATACGCAGCGCTCCCCTTCTCCATCTAATCGAACACATCACCTCCATGAGCCCTCCACGGCCGCAATGTCGCTTCGCTTGACGTTCTTCAACGCCTTGGTCAATGATTTCAGTTACCACAAATTGCTTTCAACTCATTCAATTTTCGCCCTGATCCCCGACTTTCTTCCACAGCATCCCTCTCGCCGATCCATTCTTAGGAAGCGCAAAGTCCCCATACTGGAGCACAGAACAGTACAGGAACGTATCTGTGAACTCTGCTACCCCATAAATAATCGCCGAAAATCCACAATGACTGTAGGAGAGCCTTTTCTCAAGTCGCTGATGTGCTTGGCAAACTATTCCATCAGAGCCTGTAGCATATTGACGGTAGGTCTACATTTACGGATTTTATCTCCAATGGAGGATATGGTATCTGCGTCTCGAAAGCTTATATAATTCCAAGTTTCTCGTATATTCCAAAAAATATTAAAATCGTGAGAATTATGGTATCAGCAAAGCAGCTTAGGCTACTTTATTTTTCAATAGCTCTTCATATTACATCATAAGTGCAAGTAATGCGCGAAGATAAAGCTGATGGCAAAGCATTCTTCACTAAGCTTCTGTTTTTAGCTGTACCTCAGCTGTTAGTTCTTTACTAATCGAAGAAGCCGCGAGCAATGACAGGTTATGACTGACACTGTCATAAGGAGAAAGTAAGTTAATAAATGGCAATCAGCTTCTAACACCTTTTTCGAGAATCATAATTTTTTAAAAATGATCTGGACGCCAGTCCCATCCCAGGTAAGCCCTAGGCAGGGTCAAGGGTCCAAATGAGGAAATTTTTCAAAAAATACGACCCCCCTCCCAAAAAAAGGGGCCTCAGTACGACCGCCCCCCCCCCTTTTCACTTATGTTATTGTTAGTTTTCATTATGCAATAAATAATAAATAAATGCAATAAATAATAAACGAAATATTTTCTATTGGTATATTAAAGAAATTCGCTTCATCTGGACTAAACAATCACTTGCGCGTGTTCGCCTATGCGTGCGCAAAGGGAATCTCCTTCTCCGAGACTTAGGCTAATACCAGGATAATAAAAAATTCGAATTTGCTTCATCAAAATCATTTCATTGCAAAATCCGAAACCAATCCGGTTAGTGCTACGGGCTCTCTGCGCTCTAACCATAGCGTTAGAGACCTTCTCTAACGCTATGGATAGAGCGCAGCATACTACTTTTTCCACCCTAAGTCCCTAAACACCGAAAGATTATTATAAAACAACGAGAAAACAAAAAGAGGAACGAATCGCCGACAATTATGCGCGGAAAGAATAGGTGCGGCTGCATCGCGATCTGAATGGAGCACGTTATCTCCCCATACTTCATTCCGACATTTTCAAAATACTTTAAACTTTACCTAAAGCCCATCCTTCAAACAGCTGTGAACTGTTTTCCTAATAACTTTCTTAGACCTATCTTTGGCCGCTTGCTCTCCCTAATGGTTGGTTAGTTCTCGATATGGGTTACCAGATGAGGATTAGATGAAGAAAATTTGGGAGTGTTTCATTCAAATGGCCATAACTTTCTTCAAACTTGACCGTATGAGTTCTTTTTAGTGAGGCGTGGTCTGCTAGGTTGTCGCTTGCGATTGACTACCTGAGCTATGCCATATCTTCAAAACAAAGCAAGAAAAATTCAGAAAAGCCAGGAATTTGCGAGATCTTCCTACGAATCTTCCCAAAAATCGATTCATTGTTACTGAAATTTTTCCAGCATGCATCCTTCGCTCTCGGAGGCCTAGTGGGAAGGCGAGAAGCGTCGGTCAGCTTTTCTGTGGAATGCGCCATGCATGAGAATTTTACCCACATTCCCGATGAATACAAAGGTTTTCCGGTCCGCATAATGGCCGCCAACATTAGATTGCGTACTTGCGATCGTAATAGGATATGCACAAAATCTGTATCAGCTAATTTTTGTTTTCATCCCAATGTTCCTGGAGTGACAGATATCGCTTTTCATGGTTAATCGGTGAATTTCGGAGGTGTCTCTGTACGTGGTTCCGGTGCCGGCGGACCAGTGAAAGGGTATTGGCATTGGTTGGCTTCGTTGTGGATCGCGCCATGGATGAGGTTTCCATGATGATTAGGTTAAATTAGCTTTGGGTTCAAACCGAGTTAGTCAGTTTTATCATTTCTCTCCTTACACTTTAGACCCTCAGCCTGAGAAATTCTGTTGATCAATGCATACCTAAACGACTACGACCCTCCCCCTTTTCTAGCGGACCAAATACGACCCCCCGTTAAGGTTTCCTCAACGGAGGCTTGACCCTGGCCCTAAGCCACTTTGGACTCCGGAATCACGTCAGGAACCGTCAGGGAAGTTTGGCGTTTGGCGCAGTACGACCCCTTTGGGTCTCAGTGTGACACCTCTCAAGAGATACCCTCTTGCTAACCTCCTACCCCCCCCCCCGTCCGCTCTTAGCCCCCTCCCCCCTCTCCACCTCGAAAAAAATTAGAGCCGAGCGGCTCGGGGAATGGGTGAAGGGTGTATTTCAGAATCAGGGATATGACAGTTATGGATATGGCACCCATCTCAAACACCAAATTTGAACACTTTCCTATTCAACGTGTATATAGCCGCTTGAAAATTATCAACTCAAGCTTCATCCTGTCTGGAACGCTTCAAAAAAGCGAAATGAATTGAGTGTCTTGGAAACATTGCGATTGTGCACCAGACCTTTTTGCTCTCTGAATGAGTGCAATCGGGATGCCGACCTTAAGACGATGGTGCGCTTTTATTTTGGAATGATCTTATTATGCTGGTAGGCACATTTAAAACTCTGCCTTAATGGCAAGCAATCGCCAAACAATCTCGAAATCAAAGAATCTTAAAATTTCACGATATGTCAAAAAATACGCGGTCTTTGAAAGCGATTCAGAGAAAAAACGTCCACGATCAGTGATTAAGCACGACTACTAGAAGGAGACATTGCTAGATTGGGATTCATCTACAGCAAAGCTGAACTACTGCATTGTTTTCAATGGTAAAAATGGACTTTTCCTTCAATTAATGAGTTCAAATGACAGATCCCTTAATTAAGGCACATTCCAGGATTACTGGGGTGTTATAGCTTATGCCGTGATCAGATAGTTCGACCCACAGTCAGTGAGCTGTACCTTTACCGAGGCGTGGATGTCAGTTCCTGGAGCTTGCAGATCCAAAGAAGCAAGCGCGACTCCACCCAGCACCTCACCCGAGACGTGATCGTTGGCAATGACAGTGACAATGGTTGCAACAACGTTGCAATGAGACCTACCATTTGTGTGATAATATAAGATAAGGAAGAGATCCCAATGATAAAGGGGACGACGACATGAGCAAACAGGTTATATTCCAATGATTAAAAGGCTCGTTTCCACGCGGTATTCTCGTCCAGAGCCAGATGTCAGGAGGCCTTATTTTTGCCCACATCGCGAGCTAATTTCGGATATTTCTTTAACAGCGTATTCCACAGCACCTCTGAATCATAATTTAGCGCTTCAACCCACTCAAGGTAATCCTGGAATGTGCCTTTAAACAACCAAAAGGAGAAATCCAAATCAAAAAATGTGCTGCCTTCCAATTTTGAATCCAATTTTCCGGAATGTGATGCTCTTCAGAAACCTGAGTTATCAGACTGCAGACTATTGATCGAAAAGGTTGTAACTAAAGATTCTGGGCCCTGCAGTTTTCAAATGTTCATGCCTGTCCAATACATTGTGTGGTATTACTGGTCACTTCATCAATTGCCATGCATTTTACAGAAAACCTCAGTAGCATTTAGTGAGCGTTTGACGTGGCATCAATGTCTGCGGAAGAGATAGGCGACGTGCCCACTCCCGTTAGACTTGTAATTGCCGATACACTTTGAAAAAAAAAACTTTCAAAATTTCAAAAAAAAAAATCAAAAATTAAAAAAGTAAAAAATTTTAAACTTCACCAAAGTGCATTTGTAAAGCAGAGAGAAGAATGCACGTGCCCCTTTAAATTGCAGAAGAAAGCCTCAGGAGATGAGGGTTCATCCGAGCTCCGGGCTGAGACGAGCTTTGCCTGAGCATTCTCATTAGCATCGCGATCTGCAGCAGCAATACCAGAAGCCCTTCAGCAAAAAATGGAAATAATTCAAAGGATCAACGGATCCGGACGCTCCTCACGTTTTTGTTGGCAGAGCGCTGTATGATGAAGCATAGAACTAATACATGCATTACATTATAATTTGCTCCTTCATCACTGTTGGGTTGAAAGTATTTTTATATAAGGTATTTCTAAGTGTCTTGTAGAAGTCGATTTTGTTTTTGCACGGGCCCTTGGACGTAAACCAAGCATTCAGCAATACCCTCCACTTGTACTATAAGTTTTGAAAGAGTATAAAGGCCCACGGCATTAAATTCAAAATCGAACAAACCTTCCTGAGAAATACCCCCACACGCTGCTTCCATTCAAAATAGCGCATGAATGAGTTTTGGACTATTGGGGGACTTGTGGCCTACGCAAAAATCAGTGGAAGGCACACTCAGCATAGAAGCTGTAACAGCTGATATCAATCCATTCCAGAGTAGTAATTGAAATCCTAAAAAGGAAATGTTTCAAGCCCAGATTTGCGCCGGAACTCAAAGAAATCGTCAAAGGAAAAATAAGCTTCTTCATCACCCACATACTTATGTTGTATTTGCCAAATAAGGGCTGAATGCAAAGTTTCACGCGAACAAATGAGAATTCGGGTAAGATACAGCTCCCCAAACACTTGGCCAGTTGGGCGGAGCCTCCCAGCCAAGTGTTTAGGGAGCTGTATCTTACCCGAGAAAGCTCCGTCTCATCGTCCGCCGCGGTGACGGAGAGTGGAACTGTCTAAGTAACTTTCTGTTCCTACAACGCAACTCCGACCGCGGCGGACAACAGGGTGGGCACTTGCTTGGAGGCCGCGCACATGCGGCCAATACTGTATGGTGCTGCATTTTGGCCGCATTTACATTTTTTTCACGTGAATTTTCGCATGCGACCCACATTAGGCTAATACAACTTAAATATATGAGCATCAGAAGAACTCATTTTTTCGTGGAGAGTTCCTTCAAGTGGACACCACCGAAACCATGACATTCTGAAGTAGACACCGGTCACTAAGACTGGACACACGAAAAAGCAGTAAAGCATGCTACCACTTACAACTCCGATATTGCATGGTTCTATAGATTCCTGAAAGCCAGTCATAGCAGAAAAAAAAGATTTCTTTGCAAAAAAGCACTTTTATTTTTCCAGAGCGGGTGTGACTTGCTGTGGAGCAAGGTACTTCTGTGGGGAGCACTGTTGCGATAATACCTGTGCCAATGAATACCTTTTTCATACAAGGAGTGTGGCTCCTGTGTTTCTCGCCTAACAGTCTAGTTGACTGGCCATGCGTACGATTTCATTGCAGAAACAGCGTTCTTTATTGGATATGCAATGTCACCGCAATCTACCGATGAGAAATCTCTGACTGACTTCCTCCTAACTTCTGTCGCCTCGGATGGGGATAAGACTCCTATTGATGGTGCAGGAATCCTATTGGTCGCTTTTTTCGATATTATTGATCCTACTGAGCCGATCAGAAGTCGAGCGCTTGGAGCTTCGAGAGCTCAGCTCTTAATCTGGCTGCCCTTTCACGGTATTGAGGCACAGCCGCGAGATAGAATGTAAGCATAATCTAAACGCATAAGCCTGATCAACCAGTATATAAGCTTTTCTCATTTGTCTTTACTTTCTTTCACTTTTTTATCGACAAAGAAATGAAATGAAATCCTTCCTGACCATTACTGTTGCGCTCGCGACAAGGAGGGTTTTCTACCCAAGTTGCAGTCATTGCTTTCTAGCTTGGCAAGTATCATTGAAGAACATCAAATATGCCACCTGCTGGTGTCCACACCCTTCTTCACGTGCGGCCTTAAAAATGGAATACAACATATGAAGTAGCATAACAATGGTAGTAACAGTGCGGGTTCGAGCCCAGTCCGAGACCAAAGCTTTCTCCTAAATCTCAGATTCCTGTAACAACTTACGGCGAAAATCAGCCGTTGACTAGAAAAAACAAAAATCAATACCAAAAGCAAAAATCAATAACAGAGACACATAAAATATATAACATACACCAAAGTGCAGTTGTGCAAACTTTGGTATTAGGTTGTTGCAAAATTAATTTCGGTTTTAAGGTATGTATAAATAAGTAGATTTTTTACCCTGAACTATTCCATCCCAAGGAACGCCAGGCACACCATTTGGTGGGTTTTTTTCTGCTCTTTCAGAAACTTCTATGAATGTCGCTCTAAGTTTTCCAGGCGGCCTTTTCCAGGGCTGCGTATAATCATGAACCGACGCGACTATCGAGCCATAATGCTTTATGAGTTTAAATTGGAACACTCCGCAGCGGAGGCAGCTCGTAATCTCAGCAGTGGTTTTGGAACGAATTGTCCTTGCGAACGGACAGTGGAGCTCTGGTTTAGAAAGGCGATTTTGATCTCGAAGAGAAGTCGGGTCGCGGCCGCAGGTCATCGCTTAATGATCAAGATTTAAGGAGAGCCGTCGAAGCAAATCCGGAGACGAGTACTCGTACGTTAGCAGAAGACCTAGGCGTACATTACTCTACAGTGGCCAGACATTTGCTGACAATCGGCAAGGTGAAGAAAATGTCGAAGTGGGTGCCTCATGACCTGACCGATGAGCAGCGTCTGGCACGTTTCGATACCTGCTCTAATCTCCTAGTTCGCCATAAAAATGAGCCATTTGTAAACCGTATTATAACTGTAGATGAAAAATGGGTTCTTTATGATAACAGGAAGCGGGGATTAGTCTGGGTAGATAAGGATGCTCCTCCAAAAACTTTTCCTAAACCCGACCTTCACCCTAAAAACTGTGTGGTGGTGTTGTAAAGGTGTAATCCATTACAGTTAATTGCAACCTGGTCAGACAGTCACAGCAGAGTCTTACTGTTGTGATCTGGAGCAAATGTATAGAAAGTTGCAAAAATTGTGGCCGGCGGTGGTGAATAGAGGAGGGCCGATCCTCTTGCAGGACAACGCAAGGCCACACACCTCACAAATCACTCGGCAAAAATTGACCCACTTGGGTATAGAAGTTCTCCCTCACCCAGCGTATTCTCCCGACCTTTCCCCAACAGACTACCACTTTTTTCGACCCCTCAATTCTCATCTGCGTCAGAAACAATTTACTAATTTAGACGATGTTGAATGTGCCTTCCTTGACTTCGTTGATTCTCGTGATAGTAGTTTTTATAGTGAAGGCTTAGATTTATTGCCTGTTCGTTGGCAAAAGTGTGTAGATTCTGATGGTTTTTACTTCGATTAATAAACATGTGTTTAAGCTGAGTTATAGTAGTTTGAAGTATGCGGTCCATTTCCAAAATTAATTTTGCAACAACTTAATAATGTGAACTAATTAACTAATTGTATGTACTATGTACTTCTTTATGTGTAGGATGGAATTACTGCTCAAACATACCCCATCATGTCCTTCGAGCGTTTTCCAGTTTTTTTTGTGTTTCAAATTTTCTTGCTCCACAGATAAAAAAATTGATTTGCGCCTCAACGCTTCATCGTTGACTAAACAAACAGTAAATAACAGTTAATCTCGAACAAATCCTCAAGCATGTACACACTCAAAAACTGAGCTGTAACAGCGCTTCTTATTTATTGAAAGCCCTTAGCATCTATGTGAGTTTTATACGATTTGATAGCTGAACTACTCTTTTCAAATCCTCCTTCCGTGACCGTTCTGTGTTGAACTGACGTCGTTCTCATGACAACGATCATTGCTGTCAACGGCGACAGCTCATGCCATTACGTTCCTTTTTATCCTGCGAACGCCAGGCTTTCCACAATTTTAAACTGAATACTTCCATTTGCTTCATATTTCGTAAAACCCCCTCCATTTGCCGAACAGACGAATTCTCTTTAGAATCATGACCACTTCAAAAAGAATTTATCAAGCAGTTTATGATTTTTAATTCTTTACAGGTGCTGATTTACGCAGCAGCCCGTAATGCTAAATTCTTATTAGGTTGCTGAGTTATGAGCAGAAGCCTTGATCGCGGAAAAGACTCGAACCCGACACTCCATGCTTTCCGGGCATATCTGCTAATCCATTACACTACCAAGACCCTTTCACCCTAACTCAGCTTCTGAATGGTATGTTTACCGCCGGCTGGTCAATTTTGGCATTGAACTGTGAAGCTTGAAGCCTCAGTATATAATGATTTCGCATCGCGAGCTGCGGCGAAAATCAGCATCTATCGACATTCAAAAATATCAAAATCAATCTACTCAAACTTACAGCTTCACGGTTCAATGCCGATAATGATCAACCGGCTCAGCACGTTGTACGTGTGAGTGCTGATAAGCCATGGTGAACATACCATTCAGAAGTTAGCTGATGTGAAAGGGGACTCGATAGTGTAATGGATTAGTACATATGTATGCCCGGAAAGCATGGAGTGTGGGTTCGAGTCCTTTCCAAGACCAAGGCTTCTGCTCATAAGGCCACGTCCATACTTTGCGGTGCCGGCGGCAAGCGTGGCTGCGTTTCTCTGCGTCTCCGCCTGTGCCACCCTCTCTCGTTTCCTGCGTCGTCCCTGCACCTTCCCCGTGCCACTCTGCCTCGCTGCCTGTGAACACAGCCACGCTCCACCGGCGGAAAGTTGAACGCGCTCTTATTCAGCAACCTAATAACAGTTACAGTAGCGCTCAAAACTCTTCGGCCAAATGGTTTTTTACTTGGTTTTTCACTTGTAACTTTTTTGCCACTGGACCGATCCAAGAGAAATTTTAGTATGTTGTACTTGGAGTGTTTTTCGGGAATCCTTACAGCCTCCACAGTCATTCATTTTTCAGAGTCAAAATAGGTGGGGGCGGTGCACTGGCTGCGCCAGCAGTACGACCCGCAGTATCGATTGCCCTTGAAAGTGTGCACTTTCACTCATTCCACTTGAAGGCTTCCATGCCCTGCCACTGGCACTCGCACCCACCGCGCCTCTCGTCGCGCGCGACCGCGCGAAAATTCGACCTCGTGACCCCCACCCGGTCAAATTAGCTTTTGTTTTCTCCCGCTATAGAGAACGATTAGATTCTAACACTCTAAAAAAGTTCTCTCTATAAAAGTAATCCTAGGGCAAAGGTGGTGTAGTCATAGGTGACGCCGCACTCCCACCATCGTAGTGCTGGGATCAAATTCCGCGTCAGTGCCCGCCCGAGCCAAACGTTCCATCCATGCGGGATAGGGGAATTGGTGCTGTCAGACTCATTTGGAATTAAAAGCCCTGACTCTCGCACCGGCTAGCCTCCGGGGGTCATTGTATAGGCCCATTTCCACATTTCTTCATTCCGATTTCACAGCAAATCGCATTCACCTGCCACCACTATTCTATATAGAACCACAATACATGGCGCATGCCGGAAATGAATTGATCAAGGCCAAAATTTTGCCCTTTGTCCTCCAGAGATGATACTAGAGAAGCTTTCCACATCTCTTTATTTCAAGTTCACAGCTCTTTGACCCTCCCTAAACCGATCGACCCCTTGAGCATCTTTTGAGGAATCGACTCATGGTCAGAGTTTGATAGCTTCTTATTATCAATTACCATCATCGTTTCACTTTCACATATGCACTGCACTATTTTCAAAAGAAACTTCCAGATCTGGTACCGAATCTGACGACAGTAGCTTCGCGTAAGCGGCTATTCGCAGTGAAATCTGTGGTAACCCATAATCATCGAATTCATGATTTGCTACATGACGTCAATGTTCGTCCACTTGTCCTTCCACCTACCTATGATGGATGGGAGTCTAATCTTCGTTTTATAAGCTCTCGAACAACGAAACTGGGAAATTTGAATCATTACCACCTTGAATTTTCTGAACTCTAGGATCGACATATGATAAAGATGGTGACCGCGTTAGGATTTTTTGAGTAGGATCCAAGAAGGCAGGCCACTCACCACCTCTCCACCTTCCCCCGTTGCAAAATCGGAAATAGCAGAACCTACATCCAAATGCAAAATGAAAGTGGAAATCGCATTCTCCTCTTTTTATAGAACCCTCACATAACCATAATTTTTAAGAGTCAAAAAATGTCGCATTTTTTAGGCTCCTCTCCCCAAACCCCCTATTCCGACGTTGGATCACACACTCGATCGCTACATCGAATATGCCGAAGTTGTCGCCGAGGGGCGTCATCAACCCCTTCAACGGACACAACGAGCTGTGCAAGATTTTAGAAAAGCAGGTCTTGTCTACCAAGAAAGACTGCTGCGACTGGCCGAAACTGAGGAGAACTGGGTGAGTTAGGCCCATTTCGCAGTCAGAAACTTTCCTGAGAACTGAAATCTTTTTAGATCAACCAATTCTGGCTACCTCAGGCGTATCTACGGTTTCGAACTCCACTACCAGTATATACAACTCCGGGATATATTTTTCCACATCAGCACTTTGAGGACGAGGATGATTGGCTGAGGTTTATTTATTTATTTATGCGTGATGTGGCACGCCATCATAAAATACAAAGCTATAGGTGGAACTGACGAGAGCAACGAATGAATAAGTGCCGCCATTGATCTACTAGACAAGAAATGTTTCTGATTTCAAAAACCTCACCAAATCCCATAAAACATAAATACTACAAATACTATAGATGAAAAATGTTCACGGGAATGAACTTGAGGCTTAAAAACAGTCCCGCTCTCGAAATCTGGTCCGAACGGCGATGCATATTAAAAGATTTCATTCATACCAAAGATCCCTTTATCTTCAGGTACACAGCACTTCTGATCAAAGGATTCGTAGAGTGTAAAAACAAAATTGACACGTGAGTATTTCACTGAATTTCAGCGACTTAGATTAGAACTCAAATTAGAGAATATAATAAATTAGTATAATAAATAAATTAAAATAAAATAAAATAAAATTTGTATAATAAATTGAAATAGATTAGAGACTTGAATCAGAATTAACTCAACTCTGATTAGAGGGACTCAGAACGACTTCTAATCTCCATTTACTAATTCCTTAGAAACTGCTGAATGCAGAGAGTGGTTTTAAAAAAACTATTCATGGCTATGTTTCAGAAAACAATTGGAGCGAGAGCTATCAACAGGGAAACTCAAAACTTATATGTGCATGCAACAGTATGACAGAGTCCTGGGAAGCTACAGGTACGAAACGCGTTTCTCAGATGAATGTGATACTCCCACGGAAGTGAAGATATTTTAGGCAACCCGCGACTGATGAAGATTTGCTTCTTTTGAAACCGAAGCGAAACACTGAAAATGAGCATATCCTCGTCATGTCTAGGAATCAGGTACGGCATTCTAGGCTTCTAATGTAGTTGGGAGGTAGGGAAGTGGGTGAAGGCACCCACTCTCGTGTTGTCGGATCTCACCTGCTCACCTGGTACCTTCCTACAGCTAGTTATCTGTTTGTACTCTAAGGTGCATACACTACTGTATTTTTACCTGATCCTTAATCAGTAAGATAGGAGTTTCCACTCAACAGAAGCTTCGACTATAAGCTCAGCACAACGTTGAGCGCAGTGAAGTGGCTCCCCCAACTACATTAGCACAATTCAATCAACCATTCTACAAATAGTTGTAAGTTGTTTAATTAGTTTGTGCCTTTTGAGGTTGATTAGTGGTAAATAAGGCGCTTGGTGGGTTTAGAGTTATGAATGTGAACCTTGTATCACGTTCAGGCTTCCGAAGGCGACGATTCAGTCGAAACGTTAGGCCGTTTCGATAAATGTTCCACCAATCAACCTTGAAAGGCACAAACTAATTAAACAACTTACAACTCACAATGCCGAGGTTGCAAGAAAAGAAATGCTGGAGAATTCTAGAGATAAACTGCTTCGATTTCTGGAGGCAGGGTGATCAACAGTCTGAACGCATCCTTCATTGCAAATATTATGAGAATATGGAAATTTTCACTGTAAATATAAGGATTGAGATATTTAAATATGAGAAGTGGTGCTAATGTAGTTTGAGGGCGGAGGGCACTTCACTGAATTCGGCGTCCGGCGCTATTCTTGCCTGGGCTTCTAGCCTAAGTCTTCGTTCAGCGGGAAACCTCTACTACCACAAAGTAAGGTTAGGTAAAAATTTACACTCGAGTACCCAAAGTGATGATTGTAGAACGGTTGCGAGTGATAAACAACAGCCGCCAATGAGTGCCCCCTCCTCAACTGCAGTAGCAGATGAAAAATATGACAATAAGACAGAATATCATACCCTATATATAAACCAGGGTTCGGTGTGTTTGTAACGTTGTCTGTCTGTCCACCCGCAACTCGACATAACCTCAGAAATTAGCGGGAAAGGTCGGTTGGGTTGGGTGGGACATGGTAGGGGACGTGCGGTGCGCACATCGACTTCGTCGGTATTGATTGAATCCATCGATATTAATTGAAAACGGTTTTTGTGAAGAAAGATGGAAACGGCTCATGGACCATACTGCTGATTAAGTGCCCTCATAAAAGTTGGAATTCTACAACATCATGCATTAAACCAGGAGTATGGTGTGTTTGTTCGTACGGATGTTTATCTGCCCGCTCGATTCTCGGTTTTGCCAGAAAGGCAAGTGGGTGAGGTCAGGTAAAAATTAGGTTTGTTGGGGCGTGGTCCAACATGTACAGAGCGCGCATGTGCAATGTGTGACTTCGCCTATTGTGGGCGGGGCTTGCGTCAGATTGGTCAGTGTGTGGGTGTGAAATTCCACAATTCGTCTCGAAATAGCTGGAACGTCAGGAAAAGTGGGTGAAGTCGAATGTAGGGTATGAAGCAATTAACAGAAGGCCACCTCCAGAAGGTGGAGCGAGGTCTAGGCTGTATTCAGCATATCGTCATCAGATCCTGTCATACCCTACTTATAAACTAGGAGTTTGGTGTGTCTGTCATTTTTTATGTCTGTTTGTCCGAAATTCAGTACTGCCTGAAAACAAGCGGGGAATCCGGGTCAAGTGTGGGTCAGGTAGGACATGGTAGAAGTTTGCCGAGTGCATATGGACTATGTGGGATCAAGCCTACGGTGGTGGGGTTTGCGGTCAAAATGTTCGCGTGTTTGGGTGCAAAACTGGTGCCTTCGCTATGAGGGACATCTCACAAAACACTGCATATCTAGGCATCTCGGGGGGATCCTTGAGGGGTAAATCGCCATTTGGGGATTTGGGCGCATTTTTTGCCTGAGGCTTGGTTGGAAGAGAGGATTCCTTTCTTCTTCCACGCTCAGTTCATGGTGGGATGCATCCCTCCTCTCTTTGCGACAGCTCGGAAAATTCTATATATCGTTCCAAAAGAATCCGACCCGAACATCGAGAAAATGTGTAAGCGCGAGGTGGTGGAGTTTGTATCTGTGTAGAAGAGAGGCCCGCTTCCAGTGGGCGGAGCGTGCTCCAAATAGGCGGTGTTCATCACAATTAACTCCTTAACTCTGCTACAGAGCAGTCTAGAAATCATAACCTTTCATCATGACCTATATTTAAACCGGGAAATTGGTTCGTCTGTTATTCTGTTTGTCTGTCCACCTGAAACCCGATGTAACCTGAGAAACAAGCGGGAGAGGTTGGGTCAATTTGGGTTGGGTGGGTCATGGTAGTAGGAGATGTAAAGAGCGCACATGGACCATGCGAAAATCCTCCGCTCACATGGAGGGGGATATGCGTTGAATTGTTCATGTGGACAATCCTATAAGTCGTTCCAAAAGAGCCCGGAGGTCGCCAAAAAGGGAAAGGGGTGGAGGTGAGTTTATGTGTTTGTTGCAGGTAAGAGAGACCCGCCTTCAGGAGCGGATGCAATGGACGAAGTCGTGTTCACTCACGAGAAATTACACTTCCTCTACATAGCGGTCTGGGGAACGGGTAAAAGCTGAGCAATATTTAACCGTGACAAAAAGATACCAAATTAAAAAGGTAGACGGAGCCTAAGCTGGGATATTGGATGAAAATATTGGTTTTCGGCGGAAGATTGATAATGGCTTATCAACTATACCATTGAGTGAGTGCCCAAAAAGATGAAATCCTCCAGTCTCAACCTGTCATACCCTATTTATAAACCAGGAGTTTGGTGTGTTTGTACTGTTGTGTGTCTGTCCGCTCGCTTCTCGGTTCTACCAGAAAAACAAGTGGAAGAAGTAAGGTCAAGTTTGGGTGGGGTGGGGCATGGTCCAAGATGTACAGACGCACACGGACTCCGCCCACAATAGGCGAGGCGTGGGCTGCATTGTCCTCGGGTCAGTGCCAAAATTCTGTAATTCGTCTCAAAATTGCCCAGACATGGGGAGAAGGTGGACCAGAGAGGATGAGATCCATGTATATGTAGCAACTGAGGGAGACACACCTTTAATGGGGCTTGCTCCAAGTGAGCGGTGCTAACCACAAATGTTTATAACATGGCTCCAGAGCAGTGTAGAGACTGAGGAAAAATCAGTGGATGTCCGCAAGATCTCAGCTGTGTTCAGCGTATCTGAAGTGAGTGTCGACCCTATCACAGTGGGCGGAGCATGTAAATGAAATCGTATTCACTCATGAAATATAATTCTTCTCTAGATCCATCAAGTAACCGGGTAAAAACCGAAGTAATGCGTAACAGCTCAAATGGCATAAATAATGCCAAATGACCACTTAGGCGGTGCCTTCGCTACGATGTTGACTGAAAATATCGGTTTCTGTGCAGGAGGCTGGGAACGGCTCAAGGACCATACTTTTGATCATGTACCCTCATAAAAGTTCAAATCCTACAAGATCATGCATAACTAATCGATATTGATTTAAAATACTGGTTTTTTGTGCAGAAGGTGTCTTTACTGCACGCTACTTTACTGGACCATGTCAGACTCCGCCCATTGTGGACGTGGACGGGGCCTGCGTTAAAATGTCCGGTGTTTGGATGCAAAATCCTATAATTTGTTCCAAAAGAGCCCAGGAGTCGGGATAAGGTGGGCAATGAGTGAAGGGTGTATGTAGCTGATAAAGAATCATGACCTATACATGAACCAGGAGTTTGGTGTGTCTGTCATGTTGTGCCTGTGCACCCGAAACTCAGTATTACCTGAAGAACAAGCGGCAAAGTAAGATCAAGTTAGGCTTGGGTAGGTCTTGCTAAGAGATGAACAGGTAGCATATGGATCATGTCAGACCCCCCCCCCCACTGTGGGCGAGGCGTGCGTTAAAATGTTCGGTGTTGAAATCTAGATTCTATAATTCGTCTTAGGAGACCAGGAGTCGGTATAAGGTGGGCAAAATGAGTTAAGGGTGTATGTAGCAGATGAAAAATCATCATGACCTATATATAAACCAGGAGTTTGGTGAGTCTGTTAGCTTGTGTCGTTGCACCCGAAACTCAGTATTACCTGAAGAACAAGCGGAAAAGTAAGGTTAAGTTAGGCTTGGGTGGGTCTTCTAAGAGATGAACAATTAGCATATGGATCATGTCAGACTCTCCCACTTTGAGCGTCGTGTGCGCTGAAATGTTCGGTGTTTAAATGCAAAATCCTATAATTTGCTGCAATTCCCTCCAAAAAAGCCCAGGAGTCGGGATAAGGTGGGCAATGAGTGAAGGGTGTATGTAGCAGATGAAAAATCATCATGACCTATATATAAACCAGGAGTTTGGTGTGTCTGTTAGCTTGTGTCGTTGCACCCGAAACTCAGTATTACCTGAAGAACAAGCGGAAAAGTAAGGTCAAGTTAGGCTTGGGTGGGTCTTCTAAGAGATGATCAGGTAGCATATGGATCATGTCAGACTCTCCCACTGTGAGCGTCGTGTGCGCTGAAATGTTCGGTGTTTAGGTGCAAAATCCTATAATTTGCTGCAATTCCTTCCAAAAAAGCCCAGGGGTCGGGAAAAGGTAGGCCAAAATAAGGTAAGGATATTTGTAGCAGATGAAGAATACCCGCCCCCAGTTGGCGGAGCACGCTCCGCTTAGGTGGGGTTTACTACCAGCGTTTATAAGTTGCCTAAGGAGCAGCCCAGAGACTGCGAAAATATCGATGGAGATCAGCGATGTCCAGGCGGTGTGGCACGTTATTGAGGTAGGTGGAGTCCCGCCTACAATGGGGAGAACGTGCAATCAATTATACCGTGCCCACTCATAAAAATATAACACCGCTCCAGAGCGGTCTAGAGCACCGAAGAAAGCTGAAGTGGTTCGAAGCTGCCAGAGTGACAAAAATGTCAACTGATCACGGAAGACGTTGTCAGGATATTGGTTGTGAAAATCGGTTTCTATGCGAAAGGCTGGAAACGGCTTATGGACCACAGCACTGAGTGAATACCCCTCACAGATGATGAAATTTTGGAAAGTGATCAGCGAGCCATACTAGTAGGTGACGCCGCTGCAGAACTTTGATGTAGTCCTACTGGTCGACATCGATCAAAATCATAGATCTCTGAGCAAGTAGCTGAAAACAGGTAATGGGATCCTTTTGAATTATTACAGTCGCAGAAGTTGAAAAACTGCAGCATCATGTGCCATGGGTCGTAATTATCGGTTTTCGAACGAAGAGCCGGGCAATGTGATGGACCACACCAGTGGATGGACACAATTGCAGAGGCTCACATTCTATAGAGCTTATTGCATGAATATCGATACCTACTGTATCGCTATGATGAGCCTTTGTGGTGAAGGCTGTTAATGGTCTACCCCTCAGCACAAATGTAAAATCTATTGATTGCCACCAAACCACATTGCTGTTAAATTTCTTTTACATCATTGTACCCACAGCCCGCTTCGCATTGGTATCCCGTAACGCGATGTAGATCGCGAAGCTCACCTGGTGAATAAAATATGAGAATATGAGAAAATAAATTCTCCTGGAGAATATGGAGAATCAAATTAATTTACGGCGTAATTTCAGGCGTTTGTGGTGCATACACGGGTAGACGGCAATCTGCTACCGTTCGCCGACATTTTCTTCCAATTACAGAAAGTATTACGGATGTCTGAAGCACGGAAAGGACTTGCCGTAGCTGTTGGTGCTGCAGGAGTTGGTAATCGTGATAGAGCGGCGCGCTTCTGGAGCGCTATGCAGGAGGGTGGGTACGATGCCTTTCGGAATGAATTTTTCTTGAAGAGCTGACACTTGGATCGAAAAGTTGTGAAATTCATGCCTGTTTAGTTGAAACGAATAGCATTTCGCTCACTTGGGCCCGTGATGCTTTGTTCGTCGTCTGCTTGGACGACGACGAGACGAAAGGAGCTTCTGCTCAGAATAGTGATGCTGATTCACAGTCATACGAAAGCAATATCATTCAGCAGGGAAAACATATCCTCACCGGTGGTGGTAGCAGCGGTCATGGCTTAAATCGTTGGTTCGACGCGACCATCCAGGTCAGGAACTAGCGCTTGCTATTTCGATACTAAAGCCTACATCAAAGTGTTTCAGCTAATCGTCAGTAGTAACGGCACCAACGGTATATGCCTCGAGCACTCTGCTGCTGAGGGTATCGCCACCATGCACGTGGCTGAAAGTGCCCTCCGATACGAGCGGGATAACCGGAAACGAACTACAGTGGGTTTGTTCACAAAAATCTGGAAAGGGTTCAATCACAAAGATAGTGCGGTGGCTCTGGGCGCTGCCACGGTCCACTTTTGTCCCAGGTATGAAAATAGCCAATCATACTTACCCTACTATAGCCTCACAACGAGGATCCATTTCCATTGCAATGCCCGCCCTAAATTTCGAGAGAAAACCCAGAAAATACGTATCAGCATTTTTTATCGTTTTTCGTTATCATTCCATTTCTCTGCGAGTTTACAGCGGAAAAGTGTAACATATACCTCAGCTTGGCGAGCGAAAATTTTCACTTTTGTTCCTTCGTTTGCTAAAAGTATCAAACTGCAAATTCGAAGTGCAATCGGGTTATAACGAAAAACTGAGAATACGAGTATCCACATTTTCTGCTTCCTAACAATTAAAGCATCTATTGCACATAGATTTTCGAAAGCGAAATTCCTAAGGTTTTTCTAGTACAGGGGTGGACCGATCTACAGGATGCGGAGAGAAACCTTGCAGTATTCCCTTTGATGCATACGCACTCTGCTTTCTATAGTGGAATGTAGCCTTACGTCAAATTTTTGCTTGGCGGCGTCACACGCGCGGCGCCATCAGTACGAATAGCCGCGATCGGTTGAAATTCGTTTCGGGACGCAAGGGGCTGGCGGAGCTCCTTCAAGAAATAGCTGTCTATCTCATCATATCTGAAAACAATAGCTTTTGTCATTTCCATGTGCGGCTTTGTATAAACCTCGGCGTAACTTGTTAATCTTCTTGACTATTTAACTATCCACGAGGTTGCTAACACACCTTTATTGGCCAACATTTCGGCGAAATCGCCTTCTTCAGAGCCTAAAAGGGTCAAGGTAATTCATGAATACCCGGCTAAACACATCGTCAAGAAAGAAACAGATTTTTTCTCTGATAATACATACCATCGCACCTCACCAATACCCAAATGCTCCTAGGCCATTTTCATGTGCTACGACTATACAGCACTTGTGTGATGGAATGTTGCGAAGTAGAAGCAAGTAGAAGTAGAAGTAGTAGTAGAAGCTATATGTAAGCAAACGTAAGCAACAATGCCGCGATGGAAACCATCTTCGAGCTTCCAAACCAGCACTTCAATGGAATCAATATGGATGTGCTCTCCGTAGGGCAACTCATGGCTCTACTACATAAATGCCTCATTTGCAGCGTTTTGAGAAAGTCGGAGAGATATTTTGCGCAGACCAGAGGCTTAGCAATAGGACAACGATTGGCGACTATATTGGAAATTGCTTTCATGTCTAAAATAGAAGCGCCTGTGCTGGAACTAAACCCTATGCTTTATTGCCGATACACTGATGACTGTTTTGTAATCTGCTAAACACAAGAGCAGATGTTTGTGTTTCGATTTTCTAAACCGACAAACAGAGCACATAAAAATAAAAGGGGAAAAACCCTCTAAAAGTTGGCTTCCTTTCTTAAACATCCAAATGAAAATTCGTGGAGACCTGCATTCAATAAAGTGGTACAGAAACCCAGCAGCAAAAATATCATTGTGCATTTGCGATCAGCCCATCCCTTTCAAACTAAGCGAGCTGTTGTTAGGAACTCCTTTAGAACAGCCGCGAAAGTGTGCATGGGAAGGAGCGTAAAGAATCACTGGAATGACATGCAAAATAGCTGCGCTCACTGGCTTCGAGACTGCTTGGACCTCATATGGATCCAAAAATGGAGTGCAGTCAACAGACCCAGTGGTAATTCACTCGAGGGAAAATTCTTTTCATGATGTCATTCGTCTCCGATGAAGTAAGCACATCCATAAGGAAGTGCCTGAGGAGATCGGGTTTTGAAAATACAGTTGCCACCGTAGATGTACCACCTTTAAATTTGAAGCCTCGCAATCGACTCTACGACCGATTGTGTTTGACCCTCAATGGTGTGTTATGTCCAACGAGTAGGGAAGGTGAATGCACCATAGGTGTAGTCTATAAAATTACATGTGACAGTTGTGGGGATGAGTACATAAGCGAAACGGCGAGGCTTCTGCACGTGAGATTAAAGGAGCATATTGACGGTAAAATCAGGTCATGCACATCAAGGGCTCTGGGAGCCCACCGACGTAAAAACATGACGGAGACGATTTCGAGGTCAGGGTTCAGGTGTTGGCAATCTTAACTCTTCGCGCAGAAATCGCTCGAGGCATTCTGGATTCAGTTAATACTTCCAAAAGTGAATCGGAGAAAAGAATGTCTAATGATAACACGGGAATTGATACCCTATATAAGGATAGCTTTCCAACAGTGAGGTTGGGCAACCACCAGTCCTGTCGCTGTTAACCGGTTGGTCTCCGGAATCCAAATTGTTGCGGTGGTTTGCTCTCTTATGCTTACTTGGTGTTTGGGTGATCTCCAATTGTAGTGGGTTGCGAAGTGTTTGGCCGGTTAGTCATGAATCACCTTTATCCTTTCACGTTCTGAAGAATGCGATTCCGCCGGAATGTTAGCCAATAAAGGTGTGATAACAACCTAGTGGATAGTTGAATAGCCAAGAAGAGTAACTTTTGTGCCCTAAAAGAACAAAATAGTAACTTAAAAAGCAAAAGAAACAATTACCACATGATAGCACTTCTAATCAAAAGAACTAATTAGTTCTGGCGTAAAACTTTAAAGGTACGAAATGTACACAATCACACGTGAGGAAATCCGCCGCTCGTCGTGCGCGGTCGCCCAAAAATTCGACATAAAGCTGCACTCCCCTTTCCATAGAAGAGTGGATCATTCTATCAACGTTTCAGATTAGTCGAGGTGAACGTGAAACGAACCCAAAATCTTTAACCTGGCATGTTGGGGCGGATGGCATGGAGATGCTTCGACAACAAGCATCAGAACTTGACGAGTGTGTTCCGATTTATTCTGTCCATTCCCTACATCAAGCCTACGGTATATGTTCTAATTCGAGGGTCATGGAATAACCTACAAACCATTATTATCGATTTCTTTGTTTTGGTAGTGGAAGACATAATGAAATGCCGTTTTCTGGAGTATGGCTGACGTCAAATTGATTGATAGCGAGCATTTTACTGCATAAAAAATCACAACATCCAAATTTCAGACTCACAAATGAGCTAGATCTGGAAGTATTGATATTCAACGATTTTGGACGGAACTTCATGAAGAAGTCCGGCTTCAGCCCCGATGGTTTTGTTCAGTTAGCGCTGCAACTAGCACACTATAAGTGAGTCTCAGGGAGGTTATTCAGCGTTCCAGGGAAGTAATTCTCGTGACAATAGAAATGGGAGCAAAAATTTATGATGTGCTAAATGATGATGCTCGACGAAACACCAACTGACCGAGCTCAGGTGATAATGTGGATGAGGCAGCGCTTCTCTGGCCCGAGAGTTTCAAGTCCGAGAATTTTTGGGCAAGTCACATTTTCAATATGGGGCGAGCATTATCGTGCAGGAAACAAAGTGTCATGGTTTGGACGTTTCTCTGGGATTTTCGCGGCCAGTCTATCCAGCTCCTCACAGTGTACCTCTGCTGTTAGTATAGTGTTGCGAGCCAGCACCCACAATCGTTCGTTGTCGACCTTCGATGGGCGTCCTGACTGGCCAGAACCTTTGACATTGTAGCTGCCTTCTCAAAGGCGTTTGAACCAAAGTTGTGCCACAAGTCCAGACATTGAACCTTCCCCAAATGCAGCGTTTATACGACGACTGGATTCTGTTGCTAAGAGGCCATATTTGAAATCATAGTAGAAGGCCCCGTAAGTACTCTCTTGAGTGTATGCAGGATGAATGGCCGAACAGACCACTTTTTTCAATACGCCACAACTTCGCTCAGACACAACATTATTTGTCGAAATAAAAACCTTCGAATCTACACAACTTTGCCAACGACCTTCTTGAGAAAATATGTCATCACGATGAAAATATGGATTGCGAGAATCGATAAAGTCAACAATGGCATTTTCAACCTGCATCGTGTCAGCGAATCCTTCTGGCGTAGGTTTGTATCAAGAACCAGGAAAACGGTAATCCGTTGAGGATAGGTGTGGGAAATAGGAGGGTTGAGGAAGAGTCTCGATGCCTAACGGCATCAGTTTTTGCGGGTGACTTGCGAAGTGTGGGGTTTTGCGTTGTTTAGCACACCCGGCAAAAACTGATGCAGCCAGGCATCGAGACTCTCCCTACCCCCTTAATTCCCAGTCATATCCCCAACATATTAAAACTTTTTCCGGATTCTCAATGCAAACCTACGCCAGATGGAGTTCGCCGATACGATGCAGGTTGAAAAGCCATTTTGACTTTACCAGTTCTCGCAATCCAAAATTTTAGCATGATGGCATATTTTCTTCACCAGATCGTTGGCGGTGGTGTGTAGATTCGAATGGCTTTTATTTCGACAAATAAAGTTGTGTCTAAGAGAAGTTATGGTCATTTATTCTGCATACACCTAACATTTATTTTGCCTAAAAAGGTTATCCGGAAGATGGGAGACGATGGTGCCTATAGATGCTTGTGAACTTGTACTACATGTATATGTACAGAGGAAAAAAAGCACGTTTTTAAAAAACCAAAGATTTTTTCCGACACCCTAATATGTAAATTTTCGCTTGGTGTAAAGCCTGGTGTACCGCCGTGGTGTTCATTCTCACAAACGGTGTGTAAGACGCCATTCGGCCGCTCGAATCCACTTTCTAGTAACACTCTGCCGTTACTTTGGTTCAGTTCAGTTTTATCGTTAAAGGCATCCACTCTTATTTGAAAGGGGAAATTAATACAACTGGGTTTATATATTATCATAAATACATCTGGAAACCTAATTACAATGCAAAAAGGTGAAAGATGATAGCTTGTCAAAAAAGGTGTACCTGTGGGACCGTGTGAGACAACGTCGCGTCACACACGGAGCGAGGAAAAATTCCACGCTGTCCCACGCGCCAGACAAGTGAAAATGCCGCGGTCGTCAATGGGTCAAAGGCACCGGAAGGGATTAATTTGGCACATTGTGGAATAACAGAGAATATGAGAGGGGGCTAAGCAGCGTTATAGTAGAAAAAGTACAAAATCAAACGACGAGAAGCCCGAGAAATAGGAACTCGAAAACTTCTCTTCCGCGTTTCTGTGCATCACTAGCCGATGGATAGATGCAGAAGGACGAGGGTCTAAGTCAGGTGGTCGCGAACGTTACCTCTGCAGGCTTGTCCCCGACGGATTCGTGGCAGTGCGGCTCGCATTGCGGCGGGATCGTGATAAGACCCCAAGCCGCGCTTATTCAACGCAAGGTTCGCCACACAACGCCTTTTCTGAACTGGAATCTTTGTTTTCAGGAAGATGTCTTCCCAGTTCGCGTTTTCTCCTTACCTCTGGCGGTACCTCCACAGATTTTATATGGAAACTGCATTGTAGGGTTCACGGCTACCTCGTCTCCACTTACGAATCAGCATCAATCCGACGATTTCGGGCTGGAAGGGTGGACATTATACGAGCAAATACGAGAGAAGCACTTCAGTGGGTGAAAGCGATGACAAAGAACGAATCAAAGGTGGCATAATGGAATTGTTAAAATTTGGTTTCATATCAAAATAGGCTGACTAATGAGACACTGAATCGGTCCCTCTTTTTTCAGGAGAACCGTCTTGTCCTGATGCGTCGAGCAGCCGAAAAACAGGCACTAATAACACAAGAAGTGAGTTGGGGATTAGTGGCTTCAGCGCTAGGGCTACCTTCATACAGGACGTGGGTGCCTTCACAGGTGACGAGGCAGATACGCAGAGACACGCAGTGCTGGCACCGCAGAGCATGAACGCGCCCTAAACGCTAAGTCCTTATGCGTCGAGCGCGATGTGGCAACGGCTGAGGCCTGAACTGAGAGCACCGGGAGGGGAACAAGGAAAGAAATCGCAATCCAGGGTGCTAAATTCAGATACGCAGAGACACGCACTCCGCCGGTACCGCAGAACATGAACGCGGCCTAAACGCTAAGACCTTATGCGTCCGAGCGCGATGTGGCAACGGCTGAGGCCTGAACTGAAGGCACCTTCAATTCAGAAAGGATAATGTGTAGCGAAAAACGCATTGGAAAACGCGCATTTGGGGAGCTCTTCGAACTTCACGCGCCTCACTTCGAACTGCACACTTTAGGCGGGCATACGCCATTATCATTTAATATAGCGTAGTGTGAGATTGATTTCATTCATAATGATGTCAGACTTGTGAAACAAAACACAGCAACAAACAAGTGCAACAAGTGCAAGTGAAACAATGAAAGAGATAAGAGACGAAAGAGTAAGAAAAAAAGTGTGCTTATATTTTTAAAAAACGGTAAATTCACACTCGACGTCTTGGTAAGTCGTCGTATGTGCAAAGTAACGAATTGTAGACCATCGCAACCCACACCATAATCCGAAATTGCCTCCTCGCGGTGTTTTTAAAGTCCATAAGACCACTGGCATGCAGGAGTCTTCGGCATAGTACAGCTATGAGACCTCATTCAGGCCATTCAGCAAGTAAACGTAAACTATTTCCAGAACCTGGTCGGACACGGTATTGACAATCACCTCATTGCACTACTCGCTCTGGCGACACAATCTCTGGAAAGTGGAGAAATCGAAAGTTTGCCGGATATCTTTCGGGATCCCCTATGGGAAGAAGTGTGGCGGTTTCCATTTATTACCAGCCAGGTGAGGAGAACTACATACATCGACTTTCTTCATATACTCGTTCGCTTATCTACCTTTCCAACTTTCCCATGTACCGTCAAAGTGCCTACCATGAAAGGAATGGCACTTTCAATGAATGTGTCCCTTTTTTGGAAAGCCAACAATGGCTCCAGTAGTCGGCGATCAGGTTTGATTCTTGGACGATCTGTTCCTGTGAACGGGTCGAAATCATCTTTCTTCCTTCTTTTTCTTTTTCTTATTCGGTTCTCTGTTTCCTTTTTGATTTTCTTCTTCCTTTTTCCTCATTTCAACTTGGTACTTATACCTTCGTTTCATTCCGCTTAAAGTTTCTGAACTTTTCATTCTGAACTACATTAGTTATACAATTTGTGGGTTGAATTTACAAAGTAGGAGTTTATAGTGTGCTTTAATTGGTCGGCGCAATGCGTCGTGTAATGTGCAAGAGACCCATGAGGTCATACACGGTATCAGTTTAAGGCAGTGGTAGGGGCAGTTCGGGCGGAATATGGAAGCATCATCAATGAATATGAAAGTCGAGGTGCTTAGTAGTACGAAAGTGAAAAAAACAGAACGAAACGGAGGATAGGACCTTCCACCCACACCATTAGTTTCGAAAGGGGCGGGCCAGATCAAAAAAGAGGTGGGCCAAGTTGAAATAGATGCTTCTTCGAAGCTCTAGGTTCATCAGGCCACATCCTGTAGTCTTCCTGAACCACCAGCTTTCATTTGGGTGACTCATTCCGGGGGTTTTCATCATTCCCATTACTCTCATCACTGTCTTTGAAGGATGCAAATATAGGCAGTACACCTCCTCAAAGTGAGTAGATTAAATGCCGTGGGAGACGCGTTTATTGGCTCTCAAGAGAACACTGCCTGTATCCTTCCCGATTGTACCCTTTTGTCTTCACCAGTTTTAGTTCCCTTTCTCCTAAGTTATAATTTAATTTTTTCAGGATTTTTCTCTTTTTCTGAAATTCTAGGTCACTACGCCTCCCGATGCTACTAACCGCCATCCGTGCTATGGTGCTATGGTTCGTGATGGATATGGTTGCCCGTATAACCTTCAGAATGACACCATCATCTTTTCACTGGCTGCATTCAAATCGAATCCACGAACAAATCTTGCTGCTTTTAAAGATTCAGTACGATCGGCACTTTATGATATGAGAAATCTTCTTGAGAACTGAACAACAATTGTGAAGAGTGCCGTAGCCCTTACTTGCTTCCATCATCGATTTTTCTTGAAATAATAGTTTGATTTATATATGTATGTAGATTATATATTCGTGAACAGTAACATGCTGTGAAGATTATGGTGAAGAGGTCTGATGGGAATAAAATTTTAGTCGGTATTCGTCTCAATACAGTTATCGATCAGGGAATAGGTGTGTATCGTTAGGCCAGGATTTCGCAACGCACCGCGCTAGGCGTTGCGTGCGTGCTACCGAAGCCGTTGGTAGTTGACTCCTGAGGCGATTCTTAACACACACACACCTGGGCGCAGCTATTGACTTCAAGGTACTCATGAAAGTGAACAGAGGGCAGGGAAGCCGGTTGTAGGGAGTGGAGCCTTTCCGCGGCGTAGAGAGCTTCAGGAGCCACATGACTAGGCCTCTACCAAATGCTATCCTTGCTCCTATCCGCCCTCAAATGGACGTCACGCCCATTCCGCCTTCGCCCGAGGGTAACGTCAGAGAGAACTCTTGCTCTGACGGATCCTCAGCGTTTCTTTCGCTTTTCTGCTCGTTCGCACAACACCTTTTTGTTTTTTTAGCAACAACTAATTATTCGAGAATCATCGGTTTCATATTATTTTTCTGCATGATAGACAAAAAGTGACTCCTCCTCAAACACATGAGTTTAAATCACTTTCAGGAGAGTTAATTTATTATTAATTAAATTAAATCTGACATCGTAGCAGTTTAAAGACAGAAAAGTCACATCACAGCAATGGATATGTGAAAATTTGGAGGAAGACATTAGCATAGAGTCGAATCGGTAAGTAATCTGATCTGAATCGAAGCAAAGTCACTTCTTTTTAAAGTTGTGGTTGCGATAATCTAGTTGTGAAAAAAGCTGTGACGCACTGCTTCATGTAATTCCAGTCGATACGGCAATGCTACAGAGTGATAACAATCTACTACCACTTCTATTCCCCAGCACCCCAACATTGGCCGGCGACCTCGATGCTTGGATGTCGAATTCGCGAACTGCAGTATTCGAACAAACAATATATTGGTTACTAGGAAGTGGGCGTCAGGACACCGTATGGGTCAGGTCACACGATGAATGACTGTCGCGCCGCTCATCCCCCGGTCTGTTTACAAAGGAACCGAATAGGCGCTCATGGTGCGCGGTGGCACACTCATGTGTTGTAGTGACCCATTTCGAGCGTCCTGATGCCCAACTGTCCGTGGCAGCTGAGATAAAGCCTCCCACCCCGAGTTGTGCAACATTCACTCCACCGACGCTTTTTGCTTTGGACATATAATGACTTCTTTTCTCGACGCCTAAATCATCGCAATAATTTTTGTTAATCTTCTCCATGAACTTTTTCACCCATGCACTGGGGACCACCTCCTTCCTTATTATGCGTTTTGCTATCTCTGAGTCGATAACAGGTATAAGCGAATAATTCGTTTGTTTCCGTCACAGTTTCTTCCGAAAACCCTTTGCTGAAAAAAGTGATTTTAAAGCACTTGGTAATTGGAAAAAGATAATGTAAAGCCAACGCCACACTCTGCGCTTTGCGATTTTGGGTGCGGTGACGCATCTCCGCACACAAAAACGCAAAGCGCTAACTCGCATTCTGAGGTGCGACACAAAAGTCGCGAAGCCTGGCATTGGCCTGAAAAGCAAAATTTAAAATCCATGCACAAGTTACAGTAGATTACTCTTCCTCAGGCGTTGCCGTTGTGGTGCGTTTTCTTTGATTCTAACGCGCCGAGGTCGACTGTGCGTTCGAAATTGGTGAATTGACGATACGCTCAACCGCGCTGAATTGGGCTTTAGCTCCCAAAGTCGCTGGATACGTATCATAGTGGCGGTAACTGCTTCCGGTCGTGTATGTGCACTGATGTCGAAGTTTCGCGCACGGCGAGCGGCGCCGCGGATTTCTTCGCGTGCGATTGCGTACATTTTTTAGAGCTTCACGCCCGAATTGATTATTTCTTGATCAGGATTGTTATCATGTAATGTTATAGTTTCTTTTACTTTTTATATCATTATTTCGTCTTTCCAGAGCAGAAAAGTTATTGTTTTTAGATAATGATGAGATTAACAGCTATTTCTCAAAGGACCTCCATGGTACCAGCCCTTGCGTCCTGTGGGGAATTCCAACCGACCGCGGCAAGTTGTGCTGATGGCGCCGCAAGTGTGACGTCATAGAGCGAAATTTTCAGATAATTTTACGCGCCCCTTCCGATCAAGTTCACATCCGCTGGCTGTCCAACCCTAAGACTCTGAATTGCGAACACATTGAGTGTAAAGTACTTTATGAAGGCTCGGATTACCTGCAATCCCGTAAGACACCCCTTAAATATCCGAGTTTGTTGGCATCTGTGAGGGTGTGTCGCACGCATATGTCATAGGCGAGGCCGGAGACAAGCACAACCGTGATACCATGGAATTTCAGAAGATCTTCTAGTTCGCGTCTAAGAACGAAAAAGATCAGCTACAGGGTCTTCATCCACTTTTGTTAATGCATATTTTCGCCATGCCCCTCTGCACTGCAAATGAACGGGAAGAGTGGAGGGGCGTTGCAAAAACATTCAACTGTGTATACTGAATACTCACAAACCATTGCTATCATTGAATGCTGAGTAGGAACCGATAAACACGTGAGTTCCTTTCCGAATGAAAGCTGTTTTCTGCGGAATTTTGAGATCAGGATGAATTTCCGCTCCCCAAAAGCCTTAAACACATTGTTTTGGATAAAGAACCTGAATTTATTCAACTTGAAGGTATTTACAGGGATATTTAGACTGAGGGATGATTCAGTTCCTAAAACTGATTGGTGCCAGAGCAGCCAGAGGATCGACTCACAGTCGCCTTCGAGATTGTGCCTGTCCTTCAATACATAATTGTAGGCAGTTTACCTGTTCCACTGGTGGAGCCTCGAACAGAACACGATCAAATGCTTTGGGCTCTTTGCATGATGTGTTTTGTTCGATTTTTCGACCAGAATCGCAAGCGGATTCCACAAATGAAATATGATTATGGGAATGCCAGTCCTGGAAATTCGCTTACTTTCTGCTACTGCTTACTATGTGGCACAGCAATGCACTTCCATCAAAGGAGCCTTCCTTCCAGTCAGTTCAGAGACGATGTAAACTCACCTGTGTGAAAAATCAAGTCCAGCGCACATTCGGCTATCAATTCGTTTAGAGGAGCAATCGCTTCTAGTAGTTGGTCGCCAGCGCCTCCTGCCTAAATGTGCAGCAATTGTAGCTTCCGGACTAGTAAAAGGAGGCCTTCTGTGTCAAGTGGGGGGGGGGGGGCTGTGGTGGTTTTCATAAGCTGCGAGGCTGCTGGCAGCAGCTACTGCGACGTTTTACATTAGCAACATATTACGCAATCTTGTTTTCATTTCATCGAATATCTCGAACCACAATGATAAAAAATGCAAATAATTAAAGTTCGTAAGCACTTCACAGAAGATGAGAAAGTTGAAATAAGAAATATAAGGAAGAGACCGTTGGACTGCATCATCAAATAAACCCTTAGGTACTCAGAGTAAACGGAGCTTGGCAAGGTTCTGAACGAGGGTGGCGAACCTAGGATTTTGCCGAGATGAGGTGGCACATCTTGTTCACGCAGGAGAAGCTCCCGATTCTGTTCGTGCAGAAGGGTGGTACGGAGTTTAGTGATAGTATGTAGCGTGGTCGTGAATTTGGAGATGGAATTACCTCGTCAGAATTTGCTGAAGTTCGACTGAAGTGAAGTTGAAAGGGGAGGAAAAATTTTTTTTTTGGCACCTCCTGTACATTTCAGCTTCCATTTCAGCCTTCTCAGTTGCCGAAACAGTCTTTTGACACTTAGTGTCGACTGAATCCATAACGTGATATGATGATCGAATTCATTTCTGCATTTATCGCAACAGTTTCAGCAATACAATTTTGCCCAAAATTATAATGAGGATGCTATACAATCAGCTTTTTACATAATTGATGTTCACGCAGGGAGTACGTTCAGGCTCTTGACATCACTATCAAAGTAGTGGAACGATTAGTAGGAGGTAACAATCCGTTTACGTTACCACTTGGAATTTTTTTAGTGGCGATACCTTCCTCTCGTGTCTGCTGAATGAGTTTAACGGTATTGGTTCAGCCTCATAGTGTAAAGTAGGAAGTTTTCAGCATATCCCTACTCCTCTATGGAGAATCCTGCTGTGTTGCTTAAAGAAGGTATGACACTAAATCGCATCATAGGTGCGTCTTATCTATATATTGGAATGTGTAAAAGAGTGGCGCATTCCAGATTAATGGATCACTGCCGAAGACGGTGGCTCTATCTTTCAAGATAAAGTGCACATTACTCAATGCTAAGCTGAGTGAATGGGGTGAAGCAAATGGAATCGTTTGGGATAAGCTCACAGAGCGCTCGTTCGCAATCCAACAAAACGTTTATGAGTGGATAGAAACAGATTACGGTAGAATGAATGACTGGTTGATGGCATAAATTGTCTTCGCCTTCGAGCACTCCATTAAAGCAGCATGATGCCTCATCATTAAAACTGCCAGTCCATATTTATAGCCATTTGTGTGCACCGATTGCCGATTTAGTCCAGTAGATATGACATAATTTCGTTTTTTCTGTTCTTTTATTATAATGATGATCAAGATCCCATGCGAACTACTTCAAAATTACCTTTTCACTTTTTTCTCAATTTCACATAGAATTGACACAGCCAAACACCTAAAGCAGTGATTAGTAACATACATATGTGTGTAGGATGAGTTTTATATATTCCTTGCCTGGCCAGGCGTACTCTTTCCAACCTCCACAGGGACCAACAGTTATGTTCGAGGATTCTCATTTTTTAGTTGGCCTTATGAAGTAGGATGTTTGCTACTTCAAAAGGGTCACGAGTTCTACAAAAGGTGCACCATTTTGAGTGTTCTTGCTTTCTGGAGTGATTTTTGCTAACGGTGGTTTCGAAAGGTGACTACATTACAGCATCATCAAAATGAGATCTCGGTTTAGATGTGCTCAGAATTTTGCGCATCCGTTTCCCAACGATCACAACCCATGGATAGCCCCTCGCTGGGTTTCGCGACTCTACGTCGAGATACCCGCTCTATTCACCTTATGTCCGCCCATTTATTTGCAAGATTAGGGAAAGACGCAGCAATAAAAGTAACAAAAGTTTTTGGCGTTGACCAAAGCCTTATTGGGATGCGCCACGCATTCTTGTACCGTTTGGAATCAGGGTAGCAAGTGTTTGCGATATGGGCTATCAATGAAATGCTGGGGCCAGTTGATATGGAAGTCAGTGCGTTTATCTTCTCAGACGAGTCGGGAACCAATTCATCAATCCCGGAGGGATGGAAGGCCTGAATGGCTTGGGTAGGGATCCCTGTACTGGGCGAAGGGGAGTGCGCCATCTGTCACCACACCATTTCCGCCCTAAAAAAAAGGTAAAATTCTGAAGTTTTTTGGCGTTAATCAATCCCTTCCGTGGGATGCGCCGAAGCCGATGTACAAGTCAGTGCTTCTATCCTCCCAGACGAGTCTGGTACCAATCCATTTACCCCTGGTTAGCCTGGCGGGCGTTGACGCTGGACTTGATTGCCGCACCATGAGAGTGAGAGTGTACACTACCGTCACTACACCGCCCCCGAAGCAGTGGTATCAGCTAGAAATGTTGACATTCGATAAATCTCTCGAAGGGCCTCATCTGTCCATGGCCAATTCAAAGTATACTGCACTGAAAGCTCTCATCGAGCTTGGACAATTTTACAGTTTTAGAAAAAAATCGCAGTGGTGGTGGCGGCATATACCACTGCCACAAGAAATCGAGGAATGCCCGGCGCAGAGGCGTGGCTTTATTTCCTTGGTCAAACCTTCAGAATCGTTGTTCTGTCTTCGTCTTTCCTGAAACATCCGGCGAAAAATAACGGCAATGAACTCAACTATTTACGACGCTGGGGAATATAGGCAACCAAAAGCATTTTGACTGAGTTTTCCGTTTGTTTCTTGACTCCAACTGATTCTGCGATTATCTGAATTTCAGAGTTTTGTTTCTCATCCAATAATTATTTAACTCCAAAAAAAGTGTCCAAGGAAGAGAATAATATCTGTCCGATCTGGGTCTGCAGTCTACTCAAGGCTACCGCTATGGGTTCGACTGTATTTCTATGAGATTTTTCAGTAACCATATTGATGGGACCGAGGTGACGCAGTAACTGGATCGTGTCATATTTTAGGACTTTATTAGGACCAAAAAATGTATCCCTGAAGACTGAGTGATGGCTCTCTTATCTTAAAGGTTCAGAACGCGGAAAAGAATAGGACTGGGCAAACCACTACAGGAAAGTATGTTTGATAGAAATAATAGAATTTATCGGCGATATTCCGGGAATTCGAAGAAATCGATTAAAAGCTCCAGGAAACAACTTAATTAGGGGTTCCAGATCGCATATCCTCACAAAGTACACTCTAGGACCACCCTTATGATGACTGTTACACCGAGCATGGGTTACCGGCTAATGCATGCTTATTGTGGTTTTTTCAATAAATTTCAGCCATCAAAAACTATAAAAATATTCAAGGTTTCCAACACGTCGTTTCATCGTATTTAACAAATAGGAAGAATCATCTGCAAAAAACTCACAGAACACCGGTTCCTTGAGGGAAAAAGGGCACAAGAAGGCGGCGTTTCTCGACCGTTTTTACTAATATATGCGATTGCTCTTTTGCAGTTGTTGGCTCCTCAGCGCCTCAACAATGAATATTATATTATTAAAGAAATCAGTCACAGAAAAATTAGTTGCTTAATTACCCATATATTCATGTTGTATCTGCCTTATTAGGGGCGCATGCGAAGTATCGCGCGAAAGCGAAAATTTAAGACACAGCTCCCCAAATTTTTTGTCTGGTGGACGGGACCTCCAAGTAAAAGCCCCGTCCCGTAGTCCGCCGCTGTTGGAAAGAGAGATGGACTGTTAACGTAACTTCTTGTTCCTACAATGCGTCTCCGACAGCGGCGAACAACGGGGTGGGCACTCGCTCGGAGACCACGCCCATCCGGCGGAGACTTTGTGGTGCTGTATCTTAGCCGTATTCACATTTTTCCGCGTGAAATTTCGCATGCGGCCCACATTAGGCAAATACTACATAAGCGTATGGGTAACAGAAAAACTTATTTTCCTTGGACGATTCTTTTGAGTTCCGATGTTTATTCATTTATTATTTATTTATTTATTTATTTATTACTTAGGTTACTTAGGTTACTTAGGCGACCCGTTCCTCAGCAAACGATTGACTTTGCGCGGGTCCCAACTTCTATTCCATTTGTAACGATCTTGCGCCACAGTCGTCCAATGGGCGATCTGCTGTAATGAAGCTGGATCAACGACATTGTTTCTGAGTGCGATCGAGTCGAACCATCGTGTAGGCGGTCGGCCGCGTGGGCGCTTGAGGTCTCTCGGGTACCAACGAATCGTGGCAGAGCTCCATCGGCCATCGGTGCGCCGCATCAGATGCCCTGCGTAGCGATGTTTTGATTCATCGGCGTATGCAAGCACATCCTTCACCCTAGACATAGCTCTGATGTCAGAGTTGTGCAGGCCAAGCTCCCGTTGCCGGGTAAGCGTGAACCCCAGCAGCCGCCGTTCGAGCGAAGCCTGTGTCGATTTCAACTGTTTTTCCATCGACGCCGTCAGTGTCCAGGTCTGGCATCCGTAACACAGCGCCGGCAGTACAGTTGAATTGAACAGCTCGGCTCGAAGTCTGATGCCCTTGGTGTCGTCGATCACACTCTTGATGCAATTGAATGCACACCAACCTGCCTTGCGACGTCTCTGGATCTCCGGCTTGAGATCGTTTCTCATATTTAGAGACCGGCCCAGATACACATACTCCGCTACCTCCTCGAGTGCATTCCCGTTGAGGCGCACTGAGCCTGGTGGAGCGAAAGTGTTCCTCATTACCTTCGTCTTTGAGACGTTGATAGCGAGCCCCGCCTTGGCTCCCTCGCGGTTGAGACTGCTTAGCATTTCCGATGCGTCCTTCATCGTATGCGTGATCAGCACCAGGTCGTCCGCGAACCGGAGATGGTTCAGCTGCCTGCCGTCTATGTTGATACCAAAATTGGTCCACTCACATCGACAAATGGCGGACTCTAAACACGCCGAAAACATGTTTGGTGAGATCGGATCTCCTCGCCGGACCCCCTTTTCGATTTTCACCTAGAGATCGTTTGCAAAAGGTCGAATGGTTGTTGTACAGCCAATATAGCACCGTTGTAGGGCACATATATACCGTCTTTCCACTCCCTGCTCCTCCAGCGATTTCCATACATACGCTGGTTCCACAGAATCCACAGAATCAAATGCCTTCTTATAGTCGATAAATGTGAAGACGAGAGGCATTTGATGTTCACGAGCTACCTCTATCAAGCGGCAACACGTGGTGATATGGTCCAGGGTGCTGAATGTTCGACGAAACCCTGCCTGCTCGACCGGTTGTGCCTCATCTAAAGTCCTTCGCACTCGGCTCAAGATACAGCGTGTGAACACTTTATATAGCACTGGCAGTAGAGTGATAGGGCGGTAATTTGACAAGTCTTCCTTGTCCCCTTTCTTAAACAGCAGAACTGTTTTTGATCGCTTCCAAGCTTCTGGTACCTCGCACTCCGTTAGATAGCGCGTGAATCTCGCTGCTAATGCTGTGTATAGCGGCGTACCGCAGGCTCGTAAGAGTTCTACTGTGATTCCATCACTGCCAGGCGACTTTCCTAGAGGCATGCTATCGATTGCATGGCGCACTTCCGAAGAC
The DNA here is from genome assembly GCA_963978905.1 of Trichostrongylus colubriformis. Classification (NCBI taxonomy): domain Eukaryota; kingdom Metazoa; phylum Nematoda; class Chromadorea; order Rhabditida; family Trichostrongylidae; genus Trichostrongylus; species Trichostrongylus colubriformis. The sequence continues at coordinate 58,603,265 of OZ022256.1, read as the reverse complement.
AAGATAAGCAGAACGTCCTCTCCAATATCCGAACTTGCCGGAGCGGATGCATGGCTTGTAAAGATCGGAGTAAAATCCGACAACCAGCCTTTCCATTTCCGGCCTCGACGAATTGTGGGTGCCATCGGGACCCTTCAAGCACGGAAGCGTTAAATGGTACTCAGCCAAGCTTCTTCTAGCCCTCCTTAGACTGCTTTTCTTCTCGGCTGCCCTCATCAGCCTGGTACGGGTGTAGTTAGTATGATCTTCGATGACTTTTTTCCTGCACAGCCTGCTAAGGATCGTGTACTCCACATGATTAGCGCTGCGATCCATTTGTCTCTGCTTCTCTAGCAGAGCCCGTGTAGGCGAGGAGATGCGACACCCGTTGTGAGTGGGAGCATTGTGACGACAGCGATTCCTTATTTCATTTATTGTGTTCACCAGCGATTCGTGGTCGTCGTCGAGATCCTCTTGCATCGCGAAACTTTCTTCCATTGCCACCGTGACTGCGGCAGCCGTATCGAGCACTGTTGTAAGCGGTCTTCTCGACAAGACGCGAGCAAGGCGTGTACGTCCGCGATCGAAGTGGAATCGAGCTCTCAACAGGCGATGATCGCGGCCAGTGTTGAACGAAGGAACAACGGCCACGTCTGTCATTGCTTTGCGATTGCAAAGGATGTGGTCCAGCTCATGGAGGTGCTGTCCGTTCGGCGAGATATGCGTCCACCTCTTATGTTGTGCTTTGCAGAACAGGCTGTTTCCGTGGTAGAAATGGAAAATTTCGCAGAAATTTGCCAGCCTCTGCCCAGCTTCGTTTCCTTCTTCGCCTGAGTGGGGACCGACAAAGATCTCACCAGCTTCCCGTGATCCTACTCTTGCATTGAAGTCACCACTGATGATGACATACGGGCACTTTGTCGACTTTGCAAGGTCGGCAAGTTCTTCGTAGAATTCCTCGTGCTCCACATCTTCTTTATCGGCAGTCGGTGCATACACTTGTATTATGGCTACGCTGGTATCCTTTGAAAGAGAGGCGGTCAGCACCGCTAGTCGATGTCCGTGGAACGTGACGTTAGTGACATATTTGGCGAACCGCGGTGCCACGATGAACCCGACCCCTCCAGATGTTGTACCAAATTTTCGTGCACCAAGGTACACAGCTGTTCCATCCGTCCAAGTGCACGACACAGGTTCCTTCCTCTTCGTCTCACTGAGTCCGATAATATCATAGTTAATCCGTTTAGCTTCATCAATAAGTGCCGAAAGCTGAGCGACCGAACTGATACTGCGACAATTGTATGTGCAAGCGATCAGATGGCTCGCTCTAGTCCGTTTTCTGTGGTAGCCTACAGACTTGAGATTTCTTCGCCTCTGGCTGTTTGCATATCCAGCGCTACCGGACTGGGCAGGGACAGCCTGCAGGGGACTAAGGCGATGGGTAGAAGTGGTTTGAGCAACTTTTGTCCCACAGGATAGCCTCGCCGGGGCGTTCCTGTCGCTCAAGGAAGCGGCCGTACTACCATGAGCTTGGGCAATTTGGGTTCTTTGGTCGCGAAGGCCAGTATGGGGTTCCGGCCCAACCCTACCCAGTAGGTATTCCAGCCTTCGCTACAAGCTCGTACACCACGGCAAGGTAGAACCCATAAACAAGATTTATTTATTTATTCATTTATTTATTTCAATGCACTCAGAGTTGCGCACAATAAAACAGAAGATCAAAGGTGTGAAAAGCACTGGCATGTAAACGGCTACACTTGGGCTTACCATTCTGTAAAAAAAATCAAATGGCATGAATATTGGATGGTTGTGCTCTTCTAGATGAGATGGCAAAGACTGATTTAGCAGAATTGAGGTCACCATTAGGCATATTCACAGGTGTATATTTTTTGTTCGCGAGGCATTCAGGAAAAAACAGTCATAGTATAAAAACATTAGCATAATCGAAATAACTGCCTAAGATAATCGAGTCTGAGGCCGCAGCATGTAGAGCGGACGCAGGTGGTTGCGCCATAGTAGTTCAGTGTCTAACTGGTGCTGTTGTGAACGCCTTTCGAACGTCTACAGTCCGATACTGTAACTGCATGGTATTTTCTATTTCTTTTCATTTACTTTTCGCCAACAAATCGTTAGCCGGTAACCGTTTATAAACTTTTCTTGCTCCAATACTTAACGCTGCAAACGGAAAAGATGCAGTGAATGAGATGTTGCTCTATGATACAAGAACGTAACTTTATATGATGTGAATCGACTGCAGGAGACTGTGAGCGAAAAACTGAATCTTGACTTGTCATACCTCAGAAAGACGGTAAACGTAGGCTCCCCTCCTCAACGCTCGTTGAGGGTAATGGGGAGTTCACCACCATAGAGATATGCTTGTGTTAAAGAAAAACTGAAGAGACGAGACTCGTAGTGAAGCTCGCGTTGAAAAGCTCCCCTCAGAACTCGCTGGGAACGTTCCGTCGTCCGGATTACAGCGGCCGAGCAGCTGTAGGGGGCGGCAGCGTTCAGCATTAACTGACGTAGCTGTCCTAAAAGTCTGCATCACACCCTTTAATGAAGCAGGGTGAGCGAAGAGACGTCCTCGATGATAGCAGCAACTTTATTTCTCGTGGTTTGACAGTTTCGGAGTGTTTGCACTACTTCGCACCTCTATCTTCATATTCCACACTCATCTGAAATAACCCTGACAGCGTCTTCAAAAACACTGAGTTGAGTTATAAAGTTATAGCTGCCGTACCGTTCAACGACGCTTTTCCTAGCTCCGACCGAGTTTTTGAGATAAATGCTAACAAAAGAGAGCCACTCGATCATCTCCCAAATTATATCCTCACAACACAACATTGCAACACATCTTACAAATTACTTCATTTTAATTTTTCCGAAATTCAGATGTTAGAGTCTTTATTCATTATCATCATTTTTAGAGCCATCATTATCCCTACCATATCTGTAATTTATCTGACATTTGAGCAATCAACATTTAAAAAATCGATAATCATATCAAGTCCTCTGATTGAGTACTTGCTTATTCTCCGTTGGTCCCTTGTTGAACCCTGGTTAACTGTACGATTCCATAGTGATTGAAATTTATTTAACAAAAACGGAAAAGTTTATCTCCGGCATCTCCGCGAAGTATAGTATGAGTCCTTGTTTCTTTATTTTAATCTACTAGAAAACATAACAAACTCTATAGTCGCTCTTCGCTCTTGATTAATAACCAAATTTAATTACTACTCCATTCCAAGTGGCTCGTTGGCTTATAATTGATTGGGCACAATAACTCCTGTGCCTCGAGTGCCTACATGTCATAATGGGTGCAATCGGTTTTGCCCTTCTCTTTCTGTGAGTGCCGTCCATGTCACAGATGACATGGAAATTGAAGCCTTTATCTTACCGTGCACTAGAAAGAGCAATGAGAGACGACCAGAGGTCTGCTTGCAAATTTCATGGTCGTGGGATGCATCCCAAAAATATCAGATGCTTTTCAGCTTTCAGAATGAGCAAGGGGCTGTACTTGCCTCAAGACGCATCATCAGAGTAGCTCAAAAGGGTTGTGGAGTGTCAAGTCAAAAAATCGCTCATAACGTGCATAGTGGGTCACGAAATGACGCAACCGGTTGAAATTGTTGCTACAATACCCGCCGTAAGTTTCCAAAAGTAAACGGGGTCTGCGTTTTTTTCGTTTTTTTCATTATCCATATCTTTGGTGGATTACCAAAGTTGTACAGGCACGTGTAGTATATGTTTACCAGTTGGCGGGCGCACACTACTGCGCGCGATTCATGGCGATGTTGTGCAAAATAGATTTGATCGGCACGGACACGGTTGTGTATGGAATTGAGCGGAAATTTCCTATCCTCTGATTTCAGCTGAGCTATTGAATTGTAAAACAGCAGAGAGGATGACGTGATAAAAAAAAGCATTCCGGTGCTATGATACTTCAGTCGCTTTGCATCGGACTCATTTTGCACGCTGTCAACATGAATCGCGCGCAGTAGTGTGCGCCAGCCAACTTGTTCAGGTCATATTTGGGAATTCGGGTAGTTTAGAGATCGATAAATTGTATTCGATCGCATCGATTGGTAACAATTTATTCACCTGCTGAGCATCTAATTCCTACACATTGATGGCAGATCCATATCCCGATTATCGATGTTTTTCGTTTTCGTAAACACGCCTCACTATTTGGAATTTTGCATTGTCTAGCGGTCGATACTCAGGGTTGCTGCCAGTACCGAGTTATAAAATGATTCCGAGTGAATCGCTTGCTTTGCTATCACAAATGTAGGTTGTATCATGATTATCAATGTAGACCGCAGTATCAAGAAGAAAGAACCATTTTCTGGAACGCTAGGCAGTTCAGCGGTCGATACATCGGCCAGTGATATCTGAACATAAACAGAATATGTTAACCCAATGACAATGAGCATCAGACGCGTTTGTAAAGCGGTCGTATATGTAGCAGTAGCAGCAAGCGATGTAAAGGATTTCATCCCTTTCAATTCCTAACGGTTCTTATCAGCCAGTGTAAGCCGTTATCAATTTCACTGAGGCCCGTGTAACCAACAACACCATCGAGGTCCCTGTACCCCACATTACCTGTGAATTTTAAGATTTCACTGTTAGCCGCAAAAGCGAACCGGCCTTGGTTACATTTCCGTCTCACGCTCCTTATCGAATCTTATCAACTATTATCAGTTTGGATCACCCACCATTGATGTGCCCGTCCCACCCTGCTGAACAGTTATGAGTGTCAGCGCTCTTGGACCAACGCGAAAGGCGAAACGAATTTGACGACATATGCCTTCTCATGCTCCTTATCAAATATTATCAACCGTCATCAAGCTGGATTACCCACCATTGATGTCCCTGGTCCACCCTCCTAAACACTCATGAGTGTCAGCGCTCTTGGATCAACACGAAAGGCGAAACAAATTTGACGACATTTGCCTTCTCATGCTCCTTATCAAATATTATCAACCGTTATCGATGCGGGTCACCCACCATCAATGTCCCCGTCCCATCCCTCAAAACACCTTTCAATGTCGGGGCTCTAGAATCAACCCGAAAGGCGAAACGGATTCAACGAATCTGGCCTTTTTACGATCCTTATCGAATCTTATCAACCGTTATCATGCTGGACCACCCATCATTAATGTCTCCGTCCCAACCCTCAAAACACCTATGAATATGGGCGCTCTGGGATCATTCCTAAAGGCAAAACGGATTTGGCAACATTTTCTTTCGGGGCTCCTTATCAGCCCTCATCAGTTGTTATCAGAACCGGTCCCTCACCATTAGTGTCCCCTTGCCATCCCCCACGTCACTTGCAAAAATCAAGGTCCCAGCTTTGCTGCGACGCGAGATATGAATTTCGTGACAGACAGACACACACACACACACACGGACAGACAGACATACTTAGCGGATTATATATAGTAGGATTACGACGTACCTTTTGTACAATAACCGACCATAATACATCGTAATAGGGGTTTATATACACACAAATGTGGGCGGTGCATAGATGTGGTCTGAATCCCAGACCGAAAAGGCCAGTGGTGACACTTCTGTTAGGGGATGAAAGAGTGCACCGCGCCAGGAGCAAATACCTAGGATACATAGTTGATTGCACACTTATGATACCGCGAGGTCATGCCTGCGGTATCTTTTCAATAGGTACTTATCTGAGTTATGTACTGGGGTAAACAACTTGAACTAACATGTTATCATTCAATTGTAGATGCTAGTTGATTAGAATTATACATTATGGTTGTGAATCCACAACAATATCTATCCTGAACTTCTACATTGATGTGTAAACCACAAAGCCCACCTCGTCAAGCTCTACAAAATGGTGGCTTCAAAAACCAGAAAATCTTAATTTTGAGCACTTTACAAACTCGAAGTGCCAGCGGGCACTCATCACCGAGCCACGCTCACTGCAGTTATAACCAGCAGTCTAATGGGTCCACTGACAGCGTTCCGCAACTGTGATAATACCTATACCGAGTAAGAAAAACACAGAAATTCATGTTTTTCTTTCGGGAAGTAAGACCTTTCGATAAAAGTTTTTACCGAAAAATCGCTTTCAGTTTCAGGACTTTTTAAGAAAATCGTTTGAAAATTTCCTGAGTGGATGAGGACCTTGGAAAATCTTGTACTTTGTACTCTAGTACGAGTTCCATTGCTCCTTAAAAAATCAATCTTTGAGACTTTTCAATCCACGGAAGTGATATAGTTCATCCCCCAAGTCCGACCTCTTGATCTCCTTAACTGACTCATTAGGAGGGGTGAGACAGTGTATCGATTGACCTCATATAATGACAACACCACCATTCTCAAGCAGCCATCGTATCTTATTGAAGAATCCCCGTAATATTAGGCAGGTTACAGCATCGGAATACAGTTTGCTTCACTTTCATTTCGTACCATTTTCACAATCAAATACTGAATGCTCTGCGAGCTCCACCCCAACATGGAGCCCACTGAATTTGCATCTGTTCTGTGCAATTTGTATAGCAGTGTGCAGTGACCCAACCAAGGCGTGCGTACAATCGAAGACCATAAAAAATTGCAGATAGAGCAGCAGAAGCATTTTTTTAATTCCCTCTTTCCCACTTTCATACTCACTCCTCAATATGAGCTATTTCGAAAAATTCAGGAAGCATCAACTGGCTGCATGAAATTTGTGGGAAATATTAAATACCAAGGTAACTTAGACCCCAATGATGTAAGCTGCTCTGTGCTATGGAAAATAGCAGATACGATACAATGGTTACGTGGAAATGAGGTTTCATCGCAAAAGGTCGATCAATGCACTGCCTTATCCTTACCAATGGGCCAACAAATTACGTGCAGATCGAGAGGTCGAGCAAGAAAATCGAGAGCTCGGTCAAGGAGATAAACTACATGGGTTTCAAGAAAGTCCTAAGGAGAATCTTATCATAACAAATGATTCTCGAGCCTGAATGGAATTCTCATCAAAATTTAAACTACAGGGCATTCCAGAAGTCTTCACTTTGGCAGACAAGTAGATTTGATTTTAAGATGAAGGTCTGAAAGCGAAGGTGGTCTTTCGAGAGAAGCCGGTATGGGAACGATCGTACCCTCTAGAGAACTCCAGGATCTGCATGGTTCTTATTCAGCGTGGCATACCTCTTCGACAATTGCGGAATGCTCTCATTGGACGCATTTGCCTGCTGGTTATAATTACAGCGAACCTGGCTCGCTGATGGGTGCCCAGTGGCGTTTTGAGAATGTGAATTATCGAAATTAAGACATTACAGACACGGAATTACATCTGCATAGAAATTATGCATTGAAATGAAGTTATAGTGAAAAAACGGAAAAAATGCGCATCCGCGTTTTCCGCGTTTATTTTTGAAAACTTAGGGCGGGTATTGCAGGTCATCAAGCCGGAACTCCAACAGAAAAAAAGGTCTCAGAATTTTAGCTATGTGATTTTTCAAACTTCGTTGTCCCCATAAGGGCGTCTTGAGCGAAGCCATAGGTTTTTTGGGAAAAATATTGGAATTTAAGGTTTTTTTTGAAGAATTCTGCTCTGTAATATGCAACTTAGTTGGCTGCAAGCAGTCAAATGCATCTGCTTTAGAAGTTTTCATTTAAAAATAAAAAGCATACTTATAGTAGTATCAATATCACCCAGTTGTGACTTGGAATACCATCACACGAGGTTTTGAAATGTTCTACACACTTTGGGTGTCATTTAAAAACTATTGTTCAGCGTTTGAAGACTTCGTTGGTACTAGAAACCTCCTCGCTCATGTTCTCTGTAGTTCAATTAACTTCTCAACATTAATTGCGTTTAGTCATCGGCAAACCAAATTGGCATTAAATCAATTACATCACATGGTAATTCTCTTTTTATAATTCCTATGATAAAAAAACCATGATAATCAAAGTTATAGTCGGGCATATTCTGTTACAAACTTAGACCCAAACCTTCAATTAAAAGTTGGAAAGCTGTCTTGTTACTAAATCGCAATCGCTGTTAGGTTGAGGTTTACCTTGAATACCTTGAAGTTCGCTCTTCAAGGACGTTCGCGGCATCCTTGCAGTACACGTCCATGCCAAGCGCAAAGAGGTTTACCCTAATATAAGGAATTCAGCTGAGAAAAGCTCAAATCTTGGAGGCCAGATTTGTGTTCTCCTTGATTTGTACACTTCATTGTTCCATTTCTATTTGAAAAATTCGTACAGATTAAATAAGAGCTCTTTGCTTGTTTTTGTTTGTAATCAAAATAGTAAACATGTAGAAAAACAGTGGAATCAGAATTCTCAATTCTCAGTTGTTTCTTCAGCAACAAGCCATGTGCATCGTCATCAACTCCTACGATTAGTTCTAAAGCATTGTCCAGAGCTCGCGATTCTTGCGATCAGGCCAAGAAAAGAATGAGTATCCATCAAGCGATCAAGCAATAGGCGTACGACGATCAGTCGCACTATTAGGTTGTACTATAATTCCTGTTACACTTTTTATTTTCCTTGGGGGAAACTGTGGAAGCCTCTGGAATACTTGGTAGTGGGGGTGTAGAAGTGAATCAAAAGCATTACTGATTAACACTGTCATATTCTCTATGGCTTCAATCAGCAGTGAATCTACGACAATTCCGCGAAAGGCCTCCAGCTCCCTCTACTTCACAATCAGCCTCGGTTCTTCAGCACGCAAGGCTGAACAATCTGGTCACCGGCGAACAAAAGTGGACCTTTCACGTCAACTACTACCATGGTCGGCAATGGCTGAAATCGGGCGAGACTGGAGATCCGACGCCAACAGCGATCTACAACCGAAGAAGATTTCTCTATGCGTCTGGTGGAGCGCAACTGACGTTAATCACTGGGAGCTAACGCCATCCAACACGATTGTCACTGCCAACCTCTACTACAGGTAATTGGACACCGTAGCTGCAAAACTCACCGGAAAAAGGACCGAGTCTTTTTCTTCCACGGCTACGCTCGCCCACATAAGGCAAAGTTGACGTGTCAAAAGATCCAGGACCTTGGTTGGTCGGAGCTCCTCCACCCACCGTATTCTACGAACATGGTCCCAGATGGCTACCACCTATCCCGATCTCTGAACCACTTCATCGACGGAAGGCATCAATGACGACGATGACCTCAAAATTGGCCTCCAGACTTTCTTCGACCACAAATCTCTAGACTTCTATAAGCTAGGCATCTATGACCACCCTATTCGCTGGCAATATATTGCTGATCATAATGGTACATATTCTGTTGACTGAAATTAGACATAAATAAAAAATAATAATTTTGAAATTTCGTCATTGTGTAACAGAAATTATGGTTCGACCTAATATCATCCATTAGTCACGTACCTTTTCCTATCCGCCTAATCGCCTAATCGCATGATCGCCTAATCGATTCGTATCGTATTCATTGTGCACAGTATGTAGCCTCATCGCCTGGCCGCCCAGACGACTTCGTTTCAGAATCGTATTTACCTCACTGGATCACTCGTTCATTGCCGTGTTTTAACTAGCAGGTGAGCACCTTCAAGCATCAATATTATAACAAAGAAGATTTCCTTCCGCTATGGGACCTATACCTGTGACTGAACTAGAGATGTAAAACCCTCTAAAAATCATAAAGGTGAAATCCATTGAAAATTTGCTCTTGGGTGCAGGAACGAATAAAAGGCGGCCGATTACTGAGCTGAAGAGGTCGCATCACGTTGTTAGGCCTGGGTTATGGCTTCGAACAGAATTCGTACTTAGCAAGGTGGTTGTAGTGCTTCGCGAAGCAGGCTGCGCGACTGATACACAGATAGCCGGTGGGATTCAGGACAGTTAGTGTTTCAAGGCAGGAAGTGGTCACGTCTTTGGTGAGCGCGACAGGTTCTGTAACGCACTTATCGCGCGCGCTTTTTCGGATGCGGGCCCCTCCAACCCATTGACGGCGGAGCCAGCGCTAAGGTGGTGATGGCTCCACAGAGTATGTAGCATGCCTTGGGGTCGAAATTACTTTGTGTCACTCACTCCTGTTGTAAAAGAAATTGTTTGGTGAAGCTGACCTCATCTACACTGCCTCAAGACAATCGTCCACTGAAAAAATGAGTTTCTCTATTACCCATATACTTATGTTGCATTGCTTAATAGGAGCTGCATGCAAAGTTTCATGCAGAAAAAAGAGATTTCGGCTAAGGTACAGCTCCACAAATTCCTGGCCGGATGGGCAGGCCTCCGAGTAAGGCCTCGTCCCGTCGTCCGCCTCTCATGGAAGCGGAGAGTGCGACTGTTTTACTTTCTTTTCTCTAATTTTCTAATTTTCTTTTCTTACAACGCGTCTCCGAAAGCGGCGGACTACGGGGTAGGCATTTTCTCGGGGGCCCGCCTGGAAATTTTATGGAGCTGTATCTTAGCCGGATTCATAGTTTTTCGCGTGAAAATTTGCATGCGGCCCACATTATGAGAATACAACATAAATATATAAGTAACAAAAAACTCATTTTCGCGAACAATTTCTCTTAAGCTCTTTTCTCAGTCATGTTGCATAGATTTGCTTCAGCGTACCTTCTCTAGTAAAAACCCTTTCAGAAGTAATGACACTGGAAGGGGAAATTTTGACTGTTTATGGAATACGAAAGTCGGTGAGAGGGGCACTGAGTAGTGCAACGGCAGAGAAAGAACTGGATGAAACTACTACTGCTACTAGAAATGAGAGAATTGAGATTCCTTGTCGCTTATCACCTTTTCCCCTCTTAGCTTCAATAGATTCGCTGAAGATTAGATGCAGGCGGCGAGGGGGTATGCCAGCCACATGCGAACGTTGCCCTTCTCTCGGGCCCAGTGCAGCGCGAAGGACACAACGCAGTAGAGCGAGACCGTGAGAAAGGCTCTAGAGCTCGCTTTTAAACGCCAATTTAACTACAGATTGTCCCTTCACAACTGGCCTTTTCATTAACCGAGAACATTCTTCTTAGTGCTTTCCCTACTTGCTTTGCTTTTATTTTTCACTTCACAATCCAACATGTTCACAGCGCAAAGCCAAGCCACCTCCTCATTTAGCCACATGTACAGCCTTCCACTATCCGACGATTATCCAGTCGTTCACCACTTCTTCAAGCAAATTCATGGATTTCACCTGAAAATACATTAGGAACACGTAAAATGCTTGTGTGTGTTTTTTTGTACGTCCCGCCCACAGACTATGTCATGTGTGTCGAAAGTACTGATAGCATATGGATCAGTGATCATGCTAGCGGTGGGCGGGACGAGCGTTGATCTGTATAAATGGCTCGGCTGTCACTGTTGCAGATAGCGCTTGTGTTGTGTTCTCGTTTCTCTCCGTGTATGCGCTAATCGCCCCGCCCATCGTTTGGTGCTCGCTGGGCTCGTACTCGCCACGTCGTGCTCTCCTACATTAAGGTCATCGTCGTTGTCATACCGTCATCGTTATCATCATGGGCTTCAACGTGCCAATTGTGAATCATGATTCGGAGGACGTTCGGGCGGCCACCAAACAATCGGTCGAGCAGCCACAAAATCAAAATAAACTCGTACTGGTCATTGTTTCTGTGGCCCTACTACTCGACAACATGCTGTACATGGTTATTGTGCCAATTGTTCCTAAATACCTTCGTGACATTCATGCATACTCAGTAGAGTTCCACGGCTATCACAAAGAGGCGGAAAAACTCCTTAACGGTACCGTTATAGTTCGGGCTATAGGAGGAAAAATCGACTACAAAGATGAAGAAATCGAACTCGGCTGGCTATTCGCCTCAAAAGCTCTCATTCAAATATTCGTCAATCCATTCTCTGGCTATATTATTGATCGAATCGGCTACGAGATTCCTATGGTTATTGGATTGGTGGTTTTGAGACTGCATCACTGTCCCAAAAAGTTTTGGTGGTTCTTTCGTCTGTTGTACTCATATTGAGTTACAGATTTATTTTACTACAACATAGAACACGCAATAAACCATATTACAACACGTACAGGCTATTGTCTACTATTCACCTACAACGACATTACTGAGCTCGTTCCCCTTGTTTCCCTTTCCTTGTTTCCGCAATTTCTCCTCTCCAAGTGTGGGTCCGCGAGGGAAGGAAGAATTGCCTTGCGCCCTCTTTCCACTACCGCCTGTTACCGTAACCGAGTACGAGCGACCCCCTTGAGGTCGCCGTCATGCCGGATTACAAGGAGAGCCGCCCGCTCGGCTGAGCTCTTTCCTCTCTTCTGAACCCTGTTGGAGGCCCCGCCTCCAACTTATCCTCGGCGCTGGTATGTTATCGATGAGTCATCGTGAACTCTGTTTCACGACAGGTGGTGATGTTCAGTTCGACGGCAATATTTGCTCTCGGCCACAGCTACAGTGACATGTTCTTCGCCAAATCATTACAGGTTGGCCTTTCCGCACGATTTTTCTGCAAATTTTAAATCACTTCAAATTCATTCATGTATCGAGCCGGGACAGGCTAAGGGAAGTAGATGCCGTCAACGTTACCCCATTAGGTGATGTAGAATAAGGTAGTTTGGAGTTTGGCACCTAGTTAACGGGGGGAATAACAAAAATCTGAAAAATTCCGGCGTCTGCCTTATCGTGGAGGATTCGATTTTAAAGACTGAGCCGGCCAAGAATCCTCTGGAGTATCGTGCCTGATTTCACGTTATCTTCCGAGAGACCTAAGACGTTTGTTTGGGCTTTGAACTCTACAAGGGGAGCATACAGGTCAGGTTGTAGAATTTCTGCGGAACCTTTTCCGGAAGTTCCTCTAAGCTTCCAGAAACGGTGCTGTCACAGAGAGGGGGAAAGGGGAATCGATAAATAAGTCGTAGTATTAAGCAGCTAGAGGCATCTTCGAAGGGTGGATATGAGAAATTTTTAAAGGGTCAATCTGTACACTCATCAATTGTCTAAGCCCAAGTGAAGGAGTGAAGGGTTCCATTTCTCCTCCAAGGCTTAGGCAAAATAGCTTCCATGGTGGAATACCCCTTGCCATTGAACCCTAAGAACTTCTGTGAATGAGTTTCATAGTGAGGTCACCAATACCCTCAACAATTAAAACAGGCCTCATAAAGTCCTCATAGGAATAAAATTCTCAAAATTTGCCTTCTATAAAAGTAGCTGAAAGTCAAGCATTTCAGGGATTTGGCTCAGCTTTCGCTAACACCTCTGGATTAGCGATGATCCCCGACCGTTTCAAAGAAGAAAGTGAACGATCAGCTGCACTCGGTATAGCCGTCGCCTTCATTTCCTTCGGCTGTATCATCGCACCACCGTTTATATCGGTGCTTTGATCGTTGGCTGGCCAACAACTACCATTTCTGATCCTCTCGTTCGTCTGCCTCGCCGATGCACTGGCCGTGTTCATGGTGATTCAACCCCGTCGTCGTGTATGGCTCACCAATGTGGCGCCTGTTCTTGGACCCGATGATAGCCGTCTGGTCTGGGGCGCTAATCATGGCGAAGGTTTCATTGGCGTTTCTTGAGTCCACCATCATCAAGTGGATGGCGGAAAGTATGCCGAACACACCCGTGTGGTTGGTTGGTGTTATTTGGTTGCCGTCTTTCTTTCCCCATGTACTCGTTGTGTACATCACGGTCAAAATTCTGAAAGCTTTCCCCGATCACACATAGGAGATCGCTTCCTTTGGCCTGGATCAAAGGTATTTCGTGCTTTGCCGTGCCCTACACGTTTTCAGTATTTCAGCTGATCATTCCATTGAGCTTGTGTGCTTTGGCATCGCCCTTATTGACACGTCGCTTCTACCAACGCTTAGATTTCTCGTGGACACACGCTATGTACCTTTGTACGACTCAATGTACGCAATTGCAGACATCTCTTATTCGTTAGCCTATGCATTCGGACCAATTATTGCCGCTTGGATTATGGGCAACATGAGCTTCTTAGCTTTGAATATCATCATCTTCGTTTTTAATATTGTCTATACACCAGTCATATTCATGGTGATGCTGAAAAAAGTACACGAGTATGACTCTGTTACGCCAAAACAGGAAATGACGTCATCGAAAAATGACAATTATGGTAAAATCGAAAAAGATGGTAATGCGATGGAGACGACATCAGCAGTACAAGCCGGTTACATGGAACCGGTTACGGTACTCAAGCGCCCAATTTCGAAAATAGTTTTCCGCAAACTGAATAGCCGGCTGGTTTTGATCGGTTGAACCCCCTATAGTGGCAGGCTTGTTGTGTCTGTTTGCGTTGCATCGCTTAGAGTGCTATTTATTTGCATTTGTGTTATTTTGATAAATTATCAGAAAGTAGACATTCTATATTTACATTCCGTATTTAGCTTTTGGCTGCGCTGTCGCAGCCAAAAGCTAAACACAGAATGTAAATAGTACTGTAGCTCACAGTACCATCGATTTTAGAGCAAAATGGAACAAAACGAGGGCGTACAGCAGATCTGCTGTGGATGGTATGAGGTTTGTTTTAGACATGTTAAGTGTCTTTTCTTACTGCCTGCAAGCGCAAACCTTTAGTAAAGGTGAGCATGACAGTCTCCTCAAGAACTTTTGAGAAGGGGTTGTATCACTGTCTCTTGCCAAGCAGCACCCCCTTCTCCATCTAATCAAACACATCACCTCTATAAGCCCCACGGCCGCAGTTCGCTTTGCTTGACGTTCTTCAACGCTTTGGCTATTGTTTCAGGCACCACAAATTGCTTTCAACCTATTCAATTTTCTCCCCGATTCCCGACAAGTGCTGTACACTCACCGCCTTTCGGGAGAACCCGTGCACCGTGAACGTGATTTTGAGCCGATTTTTTTTTTCTGGGGCGACGGCTTGACCGCTCGAATATAGACTCTGTCGACCGAGGGGATGGTCGGACAGGAAGAAATAGAAAGGGGTCGTATTTTTAAAGAAAATGTGGAAAAGCAGAACTGGAGACACCTTTTTGAGGGATCGTAAGTTTTAATATTGATCTGGACGCCAGTCCCCACCGAGGTAAGCCCTTAGCCACTTTGGACTCCGAAATCCCGTCAGAAATCGTCAGAGAAAGTTGGCGTTTGGCGCAGTACCGCCCCTTCGACCCCTTTGAGTCTGCAGTTTGACACCTCTCAATAGATACCTTCTTGTTAACCTCCTTCCCGTTCGCTCTTAGCCCCCCCCCCCTTCCCCTTCACCTCGAAAAAAAATTAGAGCCGAGCGGCTCAGGGAAGGGGTGAAGGGTATATTTCAGAATCAGGGATATGACAATTATGGATGTGACACTCATCTCAAACACCGAATTTGACCACTTTCCCATTCAACGTATATATATCCGTTAGAAACTTATCTACGCGAGCTTCACCCTGTCTGAAATGCTTCAAAAAAGCGAAATGAATTGAATGTCTTGGAAACATTGCGATTGTGCACCAGACCTTTTTCCTCTCTGAACGAGTGCAATCGGGATGCCGACCCTAAAACGATGGTGCGCTTTAATTTCGGAACGATCTTATTATGCTTGTAGGCACATTAAAACTCTGCCTTAATGACAAGCAATCGCCAAACAATCTCGAAATCAAAGAACCTCAAAACTTCACGAGACGTCAAAAATACGCGGTCTTTGAAAGCGATTCAGAGAAAAAATGTCCAGGATCACTGACTAGCGACGATTAGTACTATTAGGTGCGTGCAAAATAATTGGCCAAAACACCAATTTTTTCAAAACGCCATTACTTCGCTCAGACACAACGTTATTGGTCTAAATAAAAATCATTCGGATCTACACAACCTTCTCAACGATCTGGTAAAGAAAATATGCAATTATGATAAAATTCTGGATTGGGAAAATTAATAAATTCAACGATGGCATTTTCAACATGCATAGTATTGGCGAATTTTTTTCTGACGCAGGTTTGCATCGAGAATCCGGAAAAAGTGATAATCCGTCAGGGATAGGTCTGGGGAATAAGGTGGGTGAGGGAGAGTCTCGATGCCTAACTGCATCAGTTCCTGCCGGGTGACTTGCGAAATGTGGGGTTTTGCGTTGTTCTGCGCACCCAGCAAAAACTGATCCAGGTAGCCTGACGGATTACCACTTTTTCCGGATTCTCGATGCAAAAGTGCCTCAGACAAAATTCGCCGATATTATGCACGGTAAAAATGCCATTATTGACTTTATTAAGTCCGCAATCCAGAATTTGATCACGATGACATATTTTCTTTACCATATCGTTGACAAAACTCTGTAGATTCGAATGGTTTTTATTTCGACAAATAAAGTTGTGACTCCAAGTTATGGCCAGTTATGTTTTGGCCATTTATTCTGCAAACACCTAATATTAGGTTGTAGGGATAGTTCTTTCGTTTTTTTCAAACATCTTTTTTCTCTCCAAACTGCTTTCCGGCAATTTCTTTTGTACATATGCATGTAGTTCAAGTTCACACGCATCTATAGGATTATTGTCTTTCATCTCCCGGATAACCATTTTCGGCAAAATAAACATATCAAAGGTCAATGTCATCTTCACTATCAAAAGATTTTCTTTGTATGGCGTTAGATAAGGAAAGGAAAAGATGATAATCCCAAGATCAGGACTATAAGGTGGATGGGGCAGCACTTCCAATTCGAGCTCGAGAATTTTTTGGCGAGTCACTTTTTCAATATGTGGGAAGATTCCCAAAAAATTGACTCGCCAAAAATTCTCAAGCTTGAATGGGAAGTGCTGCCCCATCCACCTTATAACCCTGATCTTGCTCCATCGAACAATCATCTATTCCTTTCCCTATCTCACGCCATTCAAAGAAAAACTCTCGATAGTGAAGATGACATTGACCTTTGATATGTCTATTTTGCCGAAAAAGGGAAATGAAAGACAATAATACCTATATGCGTGTGAGCTTGTACTACATGTATATATACAGAAGAAATTGCTGAAAAGCAGTTTGGAGGGAGAAAAGCACGCTTAGAAAACGGAAGAACTTCCCCTACAACCTAAGAGAGGGAGACATTCCTAAACTGGGATTTACATACAGCAAAGCTCAACTGTTGCATTAATTTTGATGGTAGAAATGGATTTTTTCTTCGGTTAATGGGTTCAGATGACAGATTCATTAATTAAAGGCACATTCCAGGACTACTGGGGTGTTACAGCTCAGATCGTGGTCAGATAGTTCGACCCGCAGTCAGTGAGCTGCACCTTTACCGAGGCGTGGATGTCAGTTCCTGGAGCTTGCAGATCCAAAGAAGCAAGCACGACTTCACCCAGCACCTCACCCGAGACGTGATCGTTGGCAATGACAATGACAATGGTTGCAACAACGTTGCAATGAGACTTACCATTTGTGTGATAATATAAGATAAGGAAGAGATCCCAATGATAAAGGGGACGACGACATGAGCAAACAGGTTGTATTCCAATGATTAAAAGGCTCGTTTCCACGCGGTATTCTCGTCCAGAGCCAGATGTCAGGAGACCTTATTTTTGCCCACATCGCGAGCTAATTTCGGATATTTCTTTAACAGCGTATGCCACAGCACCTCTAATTTATAACTGAGCGCTTCAAGCCACTCAAGGTAATCCTGGAATGTGCCTTCAAGCAACCAAAAGGAGAAAGCCAAATCAAAAAAATGTGCTGCCTTCCAGTTTTGGATCCAATTTTCCGGAATGTGATGCTCTTCGAAAACCTGATTTATCATACTACAGACTTTGATACTTTTGATGTTTGATAGCTGCTGATTATCGCCGCAGCTCGCGATGCGAAAGTTACTATAAGGATTACCTTGAGACTTTTGCTCATAACTCAGCATCCTTATGCTATAGACTATTGTTCGAAAAGGTTGTAACTAAAGATTCTGGGCCCTGCGCTTTTCAAATGTTCATGCCTAACCAATTCATTGTGGGTTATTGCTGGTCACTTCATCAATTGCCATGTATCTTACAGAAAACCTCAGTAGCATTTTGTGAGCGTTTGACGCGGCATCAATGTCTGCAGAAGAGTGAGGCGACGTGCCCAATCTCGTTACATTTATAATTGCCGATACATTTTGAAAAAAATACTTTCAAAATTTCAAAAAAAAATCAAAAATTAAAAAAAGTAAAAAATTTTAGACTTCACCAAATTGCATCTATAAAGGGGAGAGAAAAATGCACGTGCCCTTTTAAAATGGAGAAGAAAGACTCAGAAGACGAGGGTTGATTCGAGCTTCGGGTTGAGACGAGCTTTGCCTGAGCATTCTCATTAGCATTGCGATCTGCAGCAGCAATACCAGAAGCCATTGAACAAAAAATGGAAAAAATTCAAAGGATCAATGGAGTTGAACACTTTTCACGTTTTTTTTGCACAGCGCTGTAGGATGAAGCATAGAACTAATACGTGCATCACGACTTTAACTCCTCATTCGATGATAGTTGGAAATAGGGTGTATAGGTGGCTATGATTCTGCTCAATGCACGGGAAGCTATCACCTATATCATCTGACACCTGTCGTTCCGTTGCACATGGAAAGTGCTGAGCGGACCTCAGCAATGTCCATGAATGAAGTAGTTGCTAGATTTCTTGAAAACTTGAATTTAAAAGACAAATGGAATATTCCATTAGGTCTTGATTTGCTCCTTCATCACTGTTAGAGGTAAGGGTAATTTTATATAGGTATTTCTGAGTGTCTTGTAAAAATGAGTCAGCCTGATTTTGTTTTTGCACGGGCCCTTAGACGGTAACCGAACATTCAGCAATATCCTCCATCTATATTATAAGTTTTGAGAGAGTATAAAGCCCCACGGCCTAGAATTCCAAATCGAAAAACCCTTCCTGAGAAATACGCCCCGCACGCTGCTTCCATTCAAAATAGCGCATGAATGAGTTTTGGACTATTGAGAGACTTGTGGCCTAGGCAAAAATCAGTGGGCGGCACACCCAGCGTAGAAGCTGTAACAGCTGAAAATTCCAGTGTGATAATTGATATCCCAAAAAGGAAACGTTACAAGTCCAGATTTTAAAAGAAATCGACCAAGAAGGAATAAGCTTCTTTGTTACCCACATACTTATGTTGTATTTGCCAAATAAGGGCTGCATGCAAAGTTTTACACGAAAAAATGAGAATTCGGGTAAGATGCTCAAATTTTGGCCAGGTGGGCGGGGCCTCCCGGCCAAGAGTTTCAGGAGCTGTATCCGAAGTCCCGTGCCGAAAAAGTCCCGTGCCATCGTCCGCCGCGGTTGGAAACGGAGAGTGGGACTGTCTACGTAACTTTCTGTTCCTACAACGCAACTCCGACCGCGGCGGACAACAGGGTGGGCACTTGCTTGGAGGCCGTGCACACGCGACCAATACTGTACGGTGCTGTATTTTGGCCGCATTTTCATTTTTTTCACGTCAAACTTTGCATGCGGCCCACATTAGGCTGATACAACTTAAATATATGAGCAGTAGAAAACTCATTTTTCCGTGGAGGATTTCTTCAAGTGGACACGACCGAAACCATGACATGCTGAAGTAGACACCAGTCACGAAGATTGGACATACGAAAAAGGAGTAAAGCATGCTTCTTCTACTTCCATTCTTCATATTTCATGAAACATGCTCCATTTGCCGAAATGCCGAAGCTCTCTAGTAGAAACATGACCTCCTCAAAAAGAATTTATCAAGCAAATAATGATTTTTATTTCATTATAGGTGCTGATTTGCGCAGCAGCCCGTAATGCTAAATCGTTATTAGGTTGCTGAGTTATGAGCAGAAGCCTTGGTCCCGGAAGAGACTCGAACCCACACTCCATGCTTTTCGGGCGTATGTGCTAATCCATTACACTACCGAGACCCTTTTACCCTAACTCAGCTTCTGAATGGTATATTTACCGCCGGATGGTCAATTCCGGCATTGAACTGTGAAGCTGAAAGCCTCAGCAGATAATGATTTCGCAACGCGAGCTGTGGCGAAAATCAAGCATCTATCGACATTCAAAAATATCAGAACCAATTTACTCAAACTTACAGCTTCACGGTTTAATGCCGATACTGGTCAACCGGCTCAGCACGTTTTACGTGTGAGTGCTGTTAAGCTATGGTGAACATACCATTCAGAAGTTGAGCTGATGTGAAAGGGGACTCGGTAGTGTAATGGATTAGAACATATGCCGGGAAAGATCGAGTGTGGGTTCGAGTACCCTCCAAGACCAAGGCTTCTGCTCAGAAAGCCACGTTCATATTTTGCAGTGCCGGCGGCAGCTCGTGGCTGCGTTTCTCTGCGTCTCCGCCAGTGCCACCCTCTCTCTTTTCTGCCTCGTCTCTGCACATTGCCCGTGCCACTCTGCCTCGCTGCCGGTGAACACGGCCGCGCCCTACCAGCCGAAAGTTGAACGCGCTCTTATTCAGCAACCTACCAGGTTGAGTCAATATGAACCGGGCAAACTGACAAATTTTTATTTTATCGAACAACTTTTTAACGACAACAGGCATCCACTTGAAATACAGTGGCGCTCAAAAGTATTCATCCAAACAATTTTTGTCATAATTTTTTTTCTACTTGACCAAATTTGACAAAATTTCAATATGTGGTGCCCGAACCTATTGTCAACATTTCCTTCTAGTTGAGTGCCGCTTGACTCTTTTCATGGTTTTTTACAAGAATTTATTACAAGACCACCGAAAAAAAGTAAAAGGCTTAGTCAAAAAATGGCTTTCTTTACAAAAACAAAACGAGCAAGCTTCAGAGAACAATAATATTTTGTAGAAAAATCACGACTTTTGATGACAGCGGCACAGCGGGACGGCATAGCGATGGCACTCCAAAAACAAAAAATTTCATATAACCACGTAAATTACACCGTTGAGCGCCAAAATAGTATATCATGTATGCAGTATCTCCAAGTACAACATACTAAAAGTTCTCTCAGATCAGACCAGTCGCAAAAAAGTAATAAGTGAAAAACCCAAATGAAAAACATTTGGCCGAATACTTTTGAACGTCTACTGTATGTCCCATCTCCATCGATAACCTTCTGCCACCGGTTTGTCAGATCGTGGATGCCCTTGCTCCAGAAGGCCGGGGGCTGGGCCTCGAAGAAGTTTTCGAGTGTCTTCTTGACGTCGTCGCGAATTTCGAAGTCTTGGCCGTCTGGGGGGCGTTGGAGGTGGCAGAAAAGGTGGAAATCCGAAGAGGTCAGGTCTGGGGAGTATGGTGGGTGAGGAAGCACCGTCCAACTGTACGACATCAGCTCGGCCTCGGTCGATCTTGCAATGTGTGGTCTCGCGTTGTCGTGCTGGAAGTAGATATGTGACCGCCGTCGTTGCAATTTTTGGACATTTGCCTTCAATTCCCGTAGTTGACGAGTGTAGACGTCGGTAGATACTGTTGTACCTTCATCGAGCAGCTCCCAATACTCTGCGTCGTGTACGCTCCACCAAATGCGGTCTTCGTCTCCGATGGATTAGCCGCCTGAAGCAAACTTCGAATGCCCTAAGTACAGTGTACTTCTGGCGGGGACATGCTATCTGTAAGCTTCCTCTAGGCGTCTGTCGATATCCACGGGTTCTTGACCAGATAGCGATAGAAATTGTATGATATTGCAGAAGTGGTCTCTGGACGGCTTGAAATCGTGCGGCATGGTGGCGGAATGAAACCAGTGTGGAGAGTTTGTTTGACTGAACTTCGAAGAGTTTTTTATACTCATTCTAACGGCACGTCCATTTTCGTTAACTCCTTGTTGAGTTATGATCTCTAGAAATCATCACTACCATTTGTCCGAGCCATATCGACTCAACCTAATAACAACAGTTATCTTGTAGTATTGGGTCGTTCCATAAGTAATGTCGTTTTGCTTTTAAGCGAAAATTTATCCAATAAAGTGACAAGTTTTTGCCACTTCTTATATATCATTTGAAAGAATTTTTTTGCTCTACAAAAAAATGATGTTTAGTTTTTGAGCATTCTAGAATGGAGCCGATATTGTGGCTCGTTGAGAGGTAGGTCCAGCTGAAGAAAGTTGGCTGAACCGGCATTCAATTAAAACACTGTTTCATTTTAGAAAAATCAACCGTCACGTGTTCCGTACCCAGCGCTGACCTCTTCTGCAATTTCCAAAATTCGGTTGATCAAGAAGTCGCGTCGTTCTTTTTCCAAGTTCCCTTTTCCGAAAGCACTCACGTTTATTCAGAATGAAATTTTTCTTTTCAAATTCCTTACTTAGCAATGCTTTATGAGCCATTCGGAAGGAGTTTGTCTGCTCTATCTGAATGTGTTTCGTTTTTGTTCTGGCTGTGATTCATATTGAATTTTAAAAATATGGAGTAGCGGCCCAGTTGACATCATTGCACATTCTATTTTTTCAACAGAAACTCAAGAAATCTGGTCAGTAATGTTTTCTGGTCCCTACTCAATACCTGTACTTGACGCTTCACCATTCGTTTAAAGGAACCGGAAGGGGGTCCGAAACAAGAGAAAGATGCAAAGAAATGAGCAATTTGTATTGAACACAGAAGGTTAGAAGCGATAATAGGTGAAAAAACCCGGATTCAAGAGCGCACCGCTGCGGTGTGTATTCGCATCCAATTCGCATCAGCGCATCCATTCCAAGTTGTCCGCTGTAGGAGACGGGCCGTGGGCCAACGTTAGTTGTAGCACCTGACTCCCAGCGCAATGGGGTGGCCATTCCTAACTACATCAGCATTCGTGTAAGCACATCTAGAAACAATATAAGAAACAACAATGTAAAAAGTTGAGGAAAAAACAAATTTATAATAGAAACATCTTCTTTTGGCACCATGCCAAGGCGTCAAATTGGCGAGTTTGTGCAATGGCGGCCACTTGAACTCGTCCACACTACGTCTGTTCTACAGTAAGCCAAAATTACCCCCTTCTGGTGTCTTTGAGTGGGTTGTTAAGGAAAATTCTTCTGCCTTGATTCGAAAACTTGCCAAAAATCATCGAGTTGGGGCGGAAAAATAAATGTGAACAAAAGAGCGAGGTGACTTCCCAAGCAACCAATTGGTGGGACTTGCAGAAGAGGTTGGGGCTAAGTACGAAACACACGATTGATTAGCTTTCATAGAGTAAAACATAGTGTTTTAATCAATTGACTGTTTTGTCGATTCCAGTCATTTGAATCAACCACTTCGCCAGCCCGAAAACGTTCCCATTATGACGATCACAGAAACTAAACATGACCTTTATAGAGCAGAAAAATCTCTTCCGAACCATGTACGACATGCTGCAAAAATTTGTAATTTTATAGGAAAGATTTTGTTTGAAAAAAAACGATACTGCTTACGGAATGATCCAATATTTTCTGAGCGTGCTTACAGCCTCAACAGTCACTCCCTTTCACCATTCAAAATAGCTTTTGTTTTCTTCCGCTATGGAAAATGATCAGATCCTGACACTCAAGAAAAGGTTCTCTCTATAAAAGTAATCCTAGGGCAAAGGTGGTGTAGTGATAGGTGACGTCGCCCTCCCACCATCGTAGTGCTGGGATCAGATCTCGCGTCAGTGCCCGCCCAAGCCAAACGTTCCATCCTTGCGGGATAGGGGAACTGGTGCTGTCAGACTCTTTTGGAAAACTAAAAGCCCTGACTTTTGCACCGGCTAGCCTCCGGGAGTCATTGTATAGGCCAAATCGCATTCACCTGCCACCACTGTTCCATATGGAACCACAATACATGGCGCATGCCGGAAATGAATTGATCAAGGCCAAAATTTTACCTTTTGTCCTCAAGAAGTGATACTAGAGAAGCTTTTCACATCTCTTCATTTCAAGTTCACAGCTCTTCGACCCTCTCTAAACCGATCGACCCCTCGAGCATCTTTTGAGGAATCGACTCAAGATCAGAGTTTGGTAGCTTCTTATTACCGATTACCGTCATCGCTTCACTTTCACATCTGCACTACACTATACTTTAAAAAAACTTCAAGAGCTGGTACCGAATCTGACGATGGTAGCTTCGCGTAAGCGACTATTCGCAGTGAAATCTGTGGTAACTCATAATCATCGAATTCATGATTTGCTACATGACGTCAATGTTCGCCAACTTCTCCTTCCACCTACCTACAATAGATGGGAGTCTAATCTCCGTCTTACGAGCATTCTAACAACGAAATTGGGAAATTGGAATCACCATCACCTTGAGTTTTCTGAGCTCTAGGGTGGACATATGATAAAGATGGTGACCGCATTATGAATTTTTGAGCAGGATCCAATAACGCAGGCCACTGACCACCTCCCCACCTTTCCCCGTTGCAAATTCGGAAATAGCAGAACCTACATCCAGATGCAAAATGAAAGTGAAAATCGCATTCTCCTCTTTTTATGGAACCCTCACATAATGATAATTTTTAAGAGTCAAAAAATGTCGCATTTTTTAGGCTCCTCTCCCCAAACCCCCTATTCCGACGTTGGATCACACACTCGATCGCTACATCGAATATGCCGAAGTTGTCGCCGAGGGGCGTCATCAACCGCTTCAACGGACACAACGAGCTGTCCAAGATTTTAGAAAAGCAGGTCTTGTCTACCAAGAGAGACTGCTGCGACTGGCTGAAACTGAGGAGAACTGGGTGAGTTAGGCCCATTTCGCAGTCAGAAACTTTCCTGAGAACTGAAATCTTTTTAGATCAACCAATTCTGGCTACCTGAGGCGTATCTACGGTTTCGAACTCCATTACCAGTATATTCAAGTCCGGCGTATATTTCTCCACATCAGCACTTTGAGGACGAGGATGATTGGCTAAGGTTTATTTATTTATTTATGCATGATGCGACGCGCCATCATAAAATACAAAACTATACATAGATGGAACTGACGAGGGCAACGAATGAATAAGGGACGCTACTGATCTACAAGACAAGAAATATTTCTAATTTCAAAAACCTCACCAAATCTCATGAAACATAAATACTACAAATACTATAGATGAAAAATGTTTACGGGAATGAACTTGAGGCTTGAAAACAGTCCCGCTCTCGAAATCTGGTCCGAACGGCGATGCATAATAAAAGATTTCATTCATACCAAAGATCCCTTTATCTTCAGGTACACAGCACTTCTGATCAAAGGATTGGTAGAGTGTAAAAACAAAATTGACACGTGAGTATTTCACTGAATTTCAGCGACTTAGATTAGAACTCAAATTAGAGACTATAATAAATTAGTATAATAAATAAAATAAAATAAATTAAAATTAGTATAATAAATTGATATAGATTAAAGACTTGAACCAGAATTAACTCGACTCAGATTAGCGGGACTCAGAACGACTTCTAAGCTCCATTCACTAATTCTTTAGAAACTGCTGAATGCAGAGAGTGGTTGTAAAAAAAACTATTCATGGCTGAGTTTCAGAAAACAATTGGAGCGAGAGGTATCAACAGGGAAACTCAAAACTTATATGTGCATGCAACAGTATGACAGAATCATGGGATGCTACAGGTACGAAACGCGTTCCCCAGATGAATGTGATACGCCCACGGAAGTAAAGACATTTTAGGCAACCCGCGACTAATGAAGATTTGCTTCTTTTGAAATCGAAGCGAAACACTGAAAATGAGCATATCCTCGTCATGTCTAGGAATCAGGTACGGCATTCTATGCTTCTAATTTAGTTTGGAGGTAAGGAAGTGGGTAAAGACACTCACTTTCGTGCTGTCGTATCTCACTTGCTCACCTAGTATCTTCTTACAGCTATCTGTTTGTACTCTAAGGTGCATCTTTTACCTGATCCTTAATCAGTGAGATAGGAGCTTCCCTCAGGGGAAGCTTCGGCTATAAGCTCAGCCGAACGTCGAGCGCAGTGTAGTGGCTTCCCCCAACTACATTAGCACCATTCAATTAGCCATTCTACAGATAATTGTAAGTTGTTAAATTAGTTTGTGCCTTTCGAGATTGATTAGTGGAAGATGAGGCGCTTGGTGGATTTACAGTTATAAATGTGAACCTTGTACCACGTTCAGGCCTCCGAAGGCGACGATTCAGTCGAAACGTTAGGCCATTTCGACAAATGTTCCACCAATCAACCTCGAAAGGCACAAACTAATTAAACAACTTACAACTAAGAATGCCGAGGTTGCAAGAAAAGAAAAGCTGGAGAATTTTAGAAATAAACCGCTTGGATTTCTAGAGGCAGGGTGATCAACAGTCTGAACGCATCTTTCACTGCAAATATTATGAGAATATGAAAATTTTCACTGTAAGTATAAGGATTGAGATATTTAAATATGAGAAATGGTGCTAATGTAATATGGAGGGGGGGGGGGGGGGCACGTCACTGAATTCGGCGTCCGGCGCTATTCTTGCCTGGGTTTTTAGCCTAAGTCTTCGTTCAGCGGGAAACCTCTACTCCCACAAAGTAAGGTTAGGTAAAAATTTACACTCGAGTACCCAAAGTGATGATTGTAGAACGGTTGCGAGTGATACAACAGCCGCCAATGAGTGCCCCCCCTCAGCTACAGTAGCACATGAGAAATATGAGAATAAGACGGAATATCATACTCCATATATAAACCAGGGGTTTGGTGAGTTTGTAACGTTGTTTGTCTGTCTGCCCACCCGCAACTCGACATAACCTCAGAAATTTGCGGGAAAGGTCGGCTCAAGGGTGGGTTGGGTGGGACATGGTAGGGGACGTGCAGAGCGCACATCGACTTTGTCGGTATTGATCGAATCCATGATTGAAAATATCGGTTTTGGTGAAGAAGGCTGGAAACGGCTTATGGGCCTTACTACTGATTGAGTGCCCTCACAAAGTTGAAATTCTACAACATCATGCATCGCCGACCAATCATACCCTATAAATAAACCAGGAAATTGGTGTGTTGGTTTGTACGGATGTTTGTCTGTCCGCTCGATTCTCGGTTTTGCCAGAGGCAGTGGGGGAGGTCAGGTCAAGCTTAGGTTGGTTGGGGCATGGTTCAAGATGTACAGAGCGCACATGTGCAATGTGTGACTTCGCCTATTGTGGGCGGGGCTCGCGTCAGAATGGTCAGTGCGTGGTTGTGAAATTCATAATTCGTCTCGAAATAGCTGGAACGTCAGGAAAAGTGGGTAAAGTTGGGTGCAGGGTGTGGCAATAAAAGATGGCCACCTTCAGAGGGCGAAGTGAGGTCTAGGCTGTGCATATCGTCATCAGAACCTGTCATACCCTATTTATAAACGAGACGTTTGGTGTGTCTGTCATTTTGTATGTCTGTCTGTCCGAAATTCAGTACCGCCTGAAAAACAAGCGGGAATTCGGGGCAAGTGTGGGTCAAGTAGGACATGGTAGAAGTTTGCCGAGTGCATATGGACTATGTGGGATCACGCCTACGGTGGGTGGGGTCTGCGGTCAAAATGTTCGGTGTTTGGGTGCAAAATTGGTGCCTTCGCTATGAGGGACATCTAACAAAACGCTGCATATCTAGGCATCTCGTAGGGATCCTTCAGGGGTAAATCTGCACATTGGGGAGCATTTTTTGCCTGAGGCTCAGTAGGAGAGAGGATTCCTTCCCTCCACTAGGATCACTTCATGGTGGGATGCATCCTCAACTCTTTGCGAAAGGGGCGAAAGTTCTATATATTGTTCCAGGAGCTTCCGAGCGTCGAGAAATCATGGGTAAGACGAGGTGAAGGAGTCTGTATCTGTGTAGATAAGAGGTCCACCTCTAGTGGGTGGAACGTGCTCCAAGCAGGCGGTGCTCACCACGAATAACTTCTTAACTCGGCTACAGAGCAGTCTGTAGCCGAGTTAAGAAGTCAGAGAGATTATAATCTCTCATCATGACCTATATTTAAGCCAGAAAATTGGTTTGTCTGTTATTTTGTTTGTCTGTCCACCCAAAACCCGACACAATCTTAGAAACAAGCGGAAGAGATTGGGTCGATTTGAGTTGGGTGGGTTATGGTAATAGGAGATGAAAAAAGCGCCCATCGACCATGCGAAAATCCTCCGACCACATAGGAGGGACATGCGTTGAATTAATCGGTGTTTATGTGAAGAATCCTATAAGCCGTTCCAAAAGAGCCCGAACGTCGCCAAAAACGGAAGGGGTGAAGGCGAGTTTACGTGTTTGACGCAGGTAAGAGAGACCCGCTTTCAGGAGCGAAGCATGCAATAGCTGAAGTCGTGTCCACTCACGAGAAATTATACTTCCTCTACATAGCGGTGTGGAGACCGGGTGAAAGCTGAGCAATGTTCAACCGTGACAAAAAGATATCAAATCAAAAAGGAGACGGAGCCCAAGCTGGGATATTGGTTGAAAATATTGGTTTTTGAGCGTAAGGCTGATAACAGCTTATCGAAAATACTATTGAGTGAGTGCCCAAGAAGTTGAAATCCTCCAGTCTCAACCTATCATACCCTATATATAAATCAGGAGTTTTGTGTGTTTGTACTGTTGTGTGTCTGTCCGCTCGCTTCTTGGTCCTACCAGAAAAAAGAAGTGGAGGAGGTTAGGTCAAGTTTGGGTTGGTCCGTGGTCCAAGATGTACAGAGCGCACACGGACTCCGCCCACAGTAGGCGGGTCGTGGGCTGCATTGTCCTCGGGTCAGTTCAAAATTCTGCAATTCGTCTCAAAATTGCCCAGACATCGGGAGAAGGTGGACCAAGATGAGGTCCATGTATATGTAGTGTAGGGAGACCCACCTTTAATGGGCGGAGCGTGCTCCAAGTGGGCGGTGCTAACCATGAATGTTCATGACCCGGCTCCAGAGCAGTGTAGAGACTGAGGAAAAATCATGGATGTCAGCGAGACCTGAGCTGTGTTTAGCTTATTTGAAGTGAATGGCGACCCGAAAAATCGACGGAGATCAGCGATGTCTAGGCGGTGTTGCACGTTATTGAGGTATTTGGAGGCCCCCTACAATGGGCGGAACGTGCAGTCAATAATATCGTGCTAACTCATAAAAATATAAAAAAGCTGAAGTAATTCGAAGCTGCCAGAGTGACAAAAATGTCAGGTGATCACGGAAGACGGAGCGTCATCGGGATATTGATTGAAAAACACGGTTTTTATGCGAAAGGACGGAAACCGCTTATGGACCATACCACTGAGTAAATACCCTTATAGAAGATAAGCTTCTGGAAAATGATCAGCGAGCCACACCAGTAGGTGACACCGTTGCAGAACTTTGATGAAGTCCTATTGGTCGACATCGATCAAAATGATAGATCTCTGAGCAAAGAGCTGAAAACAGGTAATGGGATCCCATTGAATGATTACAGTAGCAGCAGTTGAAAAACTGCAGCATCATATGCTATGGGTCGTAATCGTCGGTTTTCGTACGAAGGGCCGGGCAATGTGAGGGACCACACTAGTGGATGGACACAATTGCAGAGGCTTACATTCTATAGAGCTTATTGCATGCATATTGATATGAACTGCATCGCTTCGATGAGCCTTTGCAGTGAAGGCTGTTGACGGACTACCTCTCAGCACAATGTAAAATCTATTAATTGCCGCCAAACCACATTGCTGTGGAATTTCTTTCACATCATTGCGCCCACAGCCCGCTTCGCACCGGTATCCCGTAACGCGATGTAGATGGCGAAGCTCACCTGGTGAATATAAATATGAGAATATGAGAAAATAAATTCTCATGGAGAATATGGAAAATCAAGTTAATTTACGGCGTCATTTCAGGCGTTTGTGGTGCATACACGGGTAGACGGCAATCTGCTACCGTTCGCCGATATTTTCTTCCAATTACGGCAAGTATTACGGATGTCTGAAGCACGGAAAGGACTTGCCGTAGCTGTTGGTGCTGCAGGAGTTGGTAATCGTGATAGAGCGGCGCGCTTCTGGAGCGCTATGCAGGAGGGTGGGTACTATGCCTTTCGGAATGAATTTTTCTCGAAGAGCTGACACTTGGATCGAAAAGTTGTGAAATTCATGCCTGTTTAGTTGAAACGAATAGCATTTCGCTCACTTGGGCCCGTGATGCTTTGTTCGTCGTCTGCTTGGACGACGACGAGACGAAAGGAGCTTCTGCTCAGAATAGTGATGCTGATTCACAGTCGCACGAAAGCAATCTCGTACAGCAGGGAAAACATATCCTCACCGGTGGTGGTAGCAGCGGTCATGGCTTGAATCGTTGGTTCGATGCGACCTTCCAGGTCAGGAACTAGCGCTTGCTATCTCGATACCAAAGCCTACAACAAAGTGTTTCAGCTGATCGTCAGTAGTAACGGCACCAACGGTATATGCCTTGAGCACTCCGTTGGTGAGGGTATCGCTCCCATGAACGTGGCTGAAAGTGCCTTCCGATACGAGCGGGAGAATCGGAAACGATTTACAGTGGGTTTGTTCACAAAAATCTGGAAAGGGCTTCATCACAAAGATAGTGTGATGGCTCTGGGCGCTGCCACGGTCCACTTTTGTCCCAGGTATGAAAGTAGCCAATCATACTTTCCCTACTATAGCCTTTAAACGAGGATCCATTTTCATTACAATGCCCACCCTAAATGTTCGAGAGAAAACGCAGAAAGTACGTATCAGCGTTTTTTATCGTTTTTCTTTCGTTCCCTTTCTCTGCAAGTTTACAGCGGAAAAGTGTAACATATACCTCAGCTTGGCGAGCGAAAATTTTAACTTTTGTTCCTTCGTTTGCTAAAAGTATCAAACTGCAAAGTCGATCTCCAATCAGGTTATAACGAAAGACTAAAAAACGAGTATCCACATTTTCTGCTTCCTAACAATTGAAGCATCTATTGCACATAGATTTTCGAAAGTGAAATTCCTAAGGTTTTTTCTAGTACAGGGGTGGACCGATCTGTAGGATGCGAAAACAAACCTTGCAGTATTCTCTTTGATGCATACGCACTCTGCTTGCTATAGGGATATGTAGCCTTACGTCAAATTTTTGCTTGGCGGCGTCACACGCGCGGCGCCATCAGTACGAATAGCCGCGATCGGTTCAAATTCGTCTCAGGACGCAAGGGGCTGGCGGAGCTCCTTCAAGAAATAACTGTCTATCTCATCATACCTGAAAACAATAGCATTTGTCATTTCCATGTGCGGCTTCGTATAAACTCGGCGTAACTTTTTAATCTTCTTGCTATTTAACTATCCACGAGGTTGCTCCTTTTTCAGAGCCTAAGAGGATTAAGGTAATTCATGAATACCCGGCCAAACACATAGTCAAGAAGCCGAAACGGTTTTTTTATGATACATACCATCGCACCTCACCAATACCCATGTGCTCCTAGGCCATTTTCATGTGCTACGACTATACAGCACTTGTGTGATGGAATGTTGCGAAGTAGAAGCACTATATGTAAGCAAACTTAAGCAGCAATGCCGCGATGGAAGCCATCTTCCAGCTTCTAAACCAGCACTGTAATGAAATCAATATGCATTGGCTCTCCGTAGGGCAACTCATGTCTCTACTACATGAGTGCATCAATTGAAGCGTTTTCAGATGGTCGGGGAGATATTTTGCGCAGATCAGAGGCTTAGCAATGGGACAACGATTGGCGCCTATATTGGCAATAGCTTTCATGTCCAAAATAGAAGCGCCTGTGCTGCGACTAAACCCTATGTTTTACTGCCAATGCACTGATGGCTGTTTTGTAAACTGCTTAACACAAAAGCAGATAAATTTGTTTTTTGATTTACTAAGCCGGCAAACACATAAAACTGAAAGGGAAAACCCTACAAAGGTTGGCTCCCTTTCTTAAACATCCAAGTGAAAATTCGTGGAGACCTGCATTCAACAAAGTAGTACAGAAAACCCAGCAGCAAAAATACCATTGTGCATTTTCGATCAGCCCATCCCCTTCAGACTAAGCGAGCTGTTGTTAGGAACGAACACCTTTAGAACAGCTGCGAAAGTGTGCATGGGAGATAAGGAGCGTGAAGAATCACTGGAATGACATGAGAAAAAGCTGCGCCTAATGGCTACGAGACTGCTCGGACTTCATTTGGATAGAAAAGTGGAAGTGCAGTCAACAGACCCGGTGGTAATTCATTCGAGGGAAATTCATTCGCCTCGTACACAATCGACTCTACGATCGATGGTGTTTGACCCTCATTTGTGTGGTATGTGTCCAACGAGTAGGGAAGGTGAATGCACCATCGCAGGTGTAGTCCATAAAAACACATGTGACAGCTGTGGGGATGAGTACATAGGCGAAACGGCGAGGCTTCTGCACGTGAGATTAAAGGAGCACATTGACGGTAAAACCAGGTCATGCACATCAAGTGCTCTGGGAGCCCACCGGAGTAAAAACATGACGGAGACGACTTCGAGGTCAGGGTTTAGGTGTCGGCGCAAGAATCTTCAACTATCTGCGCGGAAATCCCTCGAGGCATTCTGGATTCAGTTCATCCATCCAGAAATGAATCGGAGAGAAGAATGTCCTATGATAGCACGGGAATTGATACCCTATATAAGGACAGCTTTCCAACAGTGAGGTTGAGCAACAAGCAGTCCTGTCGCTGCTGACCGGTTGATCTCCGGAATCCAGATTATTGCGGTGGGTTGCTCATCTTATGCTCACTTGGTGTCTGGGTTATCTCCAATTGTAGTGGGTTGCGATGAGTTTGGCCGGGTAGTCATGAATCGCCTTGATCCTTTTAGGCTCTGAAGAAGGCGACTCCGCCAAAACGATTGCCAGTAAAGGTGTGTTAACAATATCGTGGATAGTTAAACGTCCAAGAAGAATAGCTTTTGTGCCCTAAACCAACAAAATAGTAACGCAAAAAGCAAAAGAAACAATTACCACTTAATAGCACTTCCAATCAAAAAAAACTAATTAGTTCGGGCGTAAAACGTTGAAGGTACGAAATTTACACAATCACACGTGAAGAAATCCGCCGCGCTGCTCGTCGCCCGCGGTCGCGCGAAAATTCGACATAAGGCTACACTCCCTTTTCCATAGAAAAGAGGATCATTCTATCAACGTTTCAGATTAGTCGAGCTGAACGTGAAATTAGCCCAAAACCTTTAACCTGGCATGTTGGGGCGGATGGCATGGAGATACTCCGACAACAGGCATCAGAACTTGACGAGTGTGTTCCGATTCATTCTGACCATTCCCTACATCAAGTCTACGGTGATTGTTCTAATTCGAGGATCATGGAATAAACCTACAAACCCTTATTATCGATTTCTTGGTTTTGGTAGTGAAAGACATAATGAAATGCCGTTTCCTGGAATATGGCTGACGTCAAATTGATTGATAGCGAACATTTTACTGCATAAAAAATCATAAGTTTCAGACTCACAAATGAGCTAGATCTGGAAGTATTGATATTCAACGATTATGGACGGATCTTCATGAAGAAGTCCGGCTTCAGCCCCGATGGCTTTGTTCAGTTAGCGCTGCAACTAGCACACTATAAGTGAGTCTCAGGGAGATTATTCAGTGTTCCAGGGAAGTAATCTCGTGACAATAGAACAATAACTTACATTAACTCATTGACGACCGTGTGACACGACGTCGTATCACACCATGTTGGCCGCGTGGGACCGTGTGACAATATGTCGTGTCACAGTCTTGTAACTTATATTTCGAGCCTCTTTTGAAACATTTGGTTCACTTCAGACATAAATATTGCTGCACAAAGCATGGTCCAAGAAAATAACTTCCTATTCTTGAATTATTGAGCTTCTTAATGAAGAGGTAAATCATATTAGGTTGTCGGGAAAATCTTTGGTTTTTTGAAGTTCATTTATTCAGTTTTTTTCAATCACTTCATTACAAAACACAGAGCATGCTATGAAACAAGGTTATCACCATCTTGTTCTACCACTCTTTGCAACCTTTCAGGCAAACTTGCTATGCCATGCGCGTAGTATTGATCTGGCTTTGATTTGAAAAAGTAGCACAACCACCGTTCCATGTCTCTTCATTATCGAAAACTTCGAAAGGCGTTAGATAGGGAAAGGAAAAGTTGATGAGCCGATAGAGCAAGATCAGGGCTATAATGTGGATGCGGCAGCAATTCCCATTCAAGCTCGAGAATTTTTTGGCGAGTCACTTTTTCAATATGTGGACGAGCATTATCGTGCAGGAAACGAAGAGTCATGGTTAGGACGTTTGGGATTTTCATCCGTATTCTCGATGCAAACCTACGTCAGAAGGAGTTCGTCGATACAGTGCATGTTGAAAATGCCATTGTTGACTTTATTAATTCTCTCATTCCAGAATTTTATCATGATGGCATATCTTCATCACCACATCGTTGGCGAAGCTGTGTAGATTTGAATGGCTTTTATTTCGACAAATAAAGATGTGTCTAGGCGAAGTTATGGCCATTCATGTTTTGGCCATTCATTCTGCATACACCTTACATTTATTTGCCGAAAAAGGTTATCCGGAAGATGAAAAATGATAATACCTATAGATGCGTGTGAACTTGTACTACATGTGTATGTACAGAGGAAATTCCTAGAAAGCAACTCAGCGGGAAAAAGCACGTTTTTAAAAAATGATAGATTTCTCCCGACAACCTAATATTCAAATTTTCGCTTGGTATAAAGCCTGGTGTACCACCGTGGTGTTCATTCTCACAAACGGTGTGTAAGACGCCATTCGGCCGCTCGAATCCACTTTCTAGTACAGTCCATTTCAATTACGGCTGGCGGGGCGAGGCCTACAGACTTGTATCGATCTCTCTGATCCCGCCACACACTCTCACCCAACTCTGTGGGCCACGCCCCGTCAGCCTACGGGAACTGGACTGTAACACTCTGCCGTTACTTTGATTCAGTTCAGTTTTATCTTTAAAGGCATCCACTCTTATTTGAAAGGGGAAATTAATACAAATGTGGTCTATATATTATCATAAATATGTACATGTGGAAACCTAATCACAATGCAAAAAGGTGAAAAATGATAGCTTGTCAGAAATGTGCACCTGTGGGACCGTGTGAGACGACGGCGCGTCACGCGTAGAGTGTGGGAAAACTCCACGCTGTCCCACGCGCCAGACAAGTGTAAATGCCGCGGTCGTCAATGGATTAAAGGCACCGGAAGACGTTAATTTGGCACATTGTGGAATAACAGAGAATATGAGAGGGGGAGAAGTTATGCAATAATAGTAGAAAAAGCACAAAAATAAGCGACGAAAAGCCGGAGAAACAGGAACTCAAAAACTCCCCTTTCGCAATCCTGTGCATCACTAGCCGGTGGGCAGATGCAGAAGGGCGAGGGTCTAAGCCAGGTTGTCGCGAACGTTACCTCTGCAGGCATGTCCGCAACGGATTCGTGGCAGCGCGACTCGCAATGCGACTCGCAGTTTCGCCACACAACACCTTTTCTGAACGGAATCTTTGTTTTCAGGAATATGTCTTCCCAGTTCGCATTTCCTCTTACCGCTGGCGGCACCTTCGAAGCTTTTATACAAACACATCCAAAGCTGCATTGCAGGGTTCACGGCTGCCTCGTCTCCTCTTACGAAACAGCATCACTCCGACGATTTCGGGCTGGAAGGGTGGACATTATACGAGCGAATACGAGAGAAGCACTTCAGTGGGTGAAAGCGATGACAAAGAACGAATCAAAGGTGGCATAGTGGAATTGTTGAAATTTAGTTCCATATCGAAATAGGCTGACCCATGAGACATTAAATCAGACCCTCCTTTTTCAGGAGACCCGCCTTGTTCTGATGCGTCGAGCAGCCGAGAAACAAGCACTGATAACGCAAGAAGTGAGTTGGGAATTAATGGCTTCAGCGCTAAGGCTGCCTTCGTACAGGACGTTGCTGCCTTTACAGTGACGAGGCAGGGTGCCATAGGCAGATACGCAGAGACACGCAGTCCGCTGACACTGCAGAGCATGAACGCGCGCTAAACGCCAAGTCCTTATGCGTCGAGCGCGATGTGGCTGAGGCCTGAACTGGGGGGCAACGGAAGGGGAGCGAGGAAAGAACGCGTACTTCAATGCCCTTTGTGAACGAACTTTTCAATTCACAAAAGATAATGTGTAGCGAAAATCGCACTGAAAAACGCGCCTTTGGGGAGCTCTTGGAACTTCACGAGCCTCACTTCGAACAGCTCGGTTCAGGCGGGCCTACGCCATTATCAGTTAATGTGGCGTAGTAGAGATTGATTCCATTCATAATGATCTCAAACAGTACACAGCAACAATTAAGTGCAACAAGTGCAAGTGAAACAATGAAAGGGATAAGAGACGGAAGAGTAAGAAAAAAGTGACTTATATTTTTAAAAAACGGAAATTTACACTCGACGTCTTGGTAAGTGGCGTATATGCAAAGTAACGAATTTCAGACCATCTTAACCCACACCGTAAGCCAGAATGACCTCCTCCCGGTGTGTTTAAAGTCCATAAGACCACTGGCAAGCAGGCGTCTTCGGCATAGTTCAGCTATGAGACCTCATACGGCCATTCAACAAGTAAACGTAAACTATTTTCAGAGCCTGGTCGGACACGGTATTGACAATCACCTCGTTGCACTATCCGTCCTGGCGAGACATTCTGTGGAAAGTGGAGA
This sequence comes from Trichostrongylus colubriformis, assembly GCA_963978905.1. NCBI lineage: Eukaryota > Metazoa > Nematoda > Chromadorea > Rhabditida > Trichostrongylidae > Trichostrongylus > Trichostrongylus colubriformis. The sequence continues at coordinate 58,566,926 of OZ022256.1, read as the reverse complement.
AATCGAAAGTTTGCCGGATATTTTTCAGGATCCTCTATGGAAAGAAATGTATAGGTTTCCATTGGTTGCCAGCCAGGTGAGGAGAACTCACATGATTTTATACAATGGCTCCAATAGTCGGCGAGCAAGTTTGATCCTTGGACGATCTGTTCCTGTAGCCGGGTCAGAATCATCTTTCTTCCTTCCATTTTCCTTTTCTTATTCGGTTTCCTGTTAACTTTTTCATTTTCTTCTTCCTTTTTCCTCATTTTTACTTGGTACCTATACCTTTGTTTCATTCCGCTCAAAGCACTTTCCGAACATTAGTTATACAATTTGTGGGTTGAATCTACGAAGTAGGAGTTTATAATGTGCTTCAATTGGTCGGCGTAATGCCTCGTGTGTGCAAGAGACTCATGAGGTCATAAACAGTATCAGTTTAGAGGCAGTGGTAAGGGCAGTTCGGGCCGAATATGGAAACATCATCCAAGAATAGTAGCGTAGGTCGAGGAGCGTAGTAGTACGAAAGTGAAGAAAAACAGAATGAAACGGGGGATAGGACTTCCACTCACCCACACCATTAATTGCGAGAGGAGCGGGCCAGATCAAAAAAGAGGTGGGCCAAGATAAAATAAGTGGTAGTTGTTGAAATAGATGCCATCGAAGCTCTAGGTCCATCAGGGGTCTTGCCACATCTTGTTGTCTTCTGAACCCCCAGCTTTCATTTCGGTGGCTCATTCCAAGGGTTTTCGTCACCCCCATTACTGCCTTTGAAGGATGCAAAGATAGGCAGTACACCTCCTCAAAATGAGTGAATTAAATGCCGTCGCAGACGCGTTTATTGGCTCTCAAGAGAACACTGCCTGTATCCTTCCCGATTGTACCCTTTTGTCTTCACCATTTTAGTTCCCATTCTCCTAAGTTATAATTCAATTTTTTCAGGATTTTTCTCTTTTTTTGAAATTTTAGCTCACTATGTCTTCCGATGTTACTGACCGCTATACGTGCTTTGGTGCTATGGTTCGTGATGGATACGGTTGCGCGTATAACCTTCAAAATGACACCATCATCTTTTCACCGTCTGCATTCAAATCGAACCCACGAACAAATCTAGCTGCTTTTAAAGATTCAATACGATCGGCACTTTATGATATGAGAAATCTTCTTGAGAACTGAACAACAGTTGTGAAGAGTACCCTAGCCCTTATTTGCTTCTGTCATCGATTTTTCTATTATAATAGTTTGATATATATGTATGTAGAAGATTTGTGAACAGTAACATGGTGTGATGATTTTGGTAAAAATGTCTGATGGGAATGAAATTCAAGCCTGTATTCGTCTCAATACAGTATCGATCAGGCAATAGGTGTGTATCGCTAGGCCGGGATTTCGCAACGCACCGTGCTAGGCGTTGCGTGCGTGCTAGCGACGCCATTGATAGTTGGATCCTGATGCGATTCTTATCACACACACCCACACACCTGGGCGCAGCTATTGACTTTAAGTACTCAGGAAAGTTGTTCATTCCTGAACATATACTAAAATTGGAACAATAGAGAGGCGATTAGCATGGCCCCTGCGCAAGGATGACACGCAAATTCGTGAAGCGTTGCAAAATTCTTCATTGTGCCTGCCTTGCCGGCGCGCGGTCGGTTGGCCATCGTCTCTGAGATAAAGGGTCATTCTATGTATTTCTGGGCTAGACTCTACTTTCTGCTGTCTGCTATTCTGGTACAATTGCCGAATAGAAGGATTTCTACCTGTGAGTACCCCTGTGGCAGGGTACCAAATTATAAGAAGAATTCGTGCCACTTGTACAAGTCATTCTTGAATTTTTTTTTCATTTTAAGTCGATGTCGGTCTGTATTGATTCCACTCTCAGTTGATCTCATATGGGTCGGCGACACTTCTAGCGGCTGGAAGTGATATTTACTTTTTTGAAAGCCACTTATTAGGTGTGATACAGTTCTTGGGTAGAAGGATGCCTAATGAAACCCGGTGCTCCCCTGCAAAATTCAGGAAGTATTGAAAAAGTGGCGACTCGAAATCGAAACTTCACCATCGACGGATTTTCTGCTCTCCGCTGATCAGCTCACCAAGGACGAGACTATCCCCTTGCATATTCGGACAATTTTGGCGTTTCTGTCAACACATGATGGGCTTTCAAAGGTTCTTTTGCCGAGTTCGTTTTTTGCGAGTCTAGTGTTGAGGCGTCCACCTGAACTTAGATACTTTCCGCCCAAAAAGGGGGTCTTTATAAGGCCCTTCCTCTCTAAAGGGGAGAGGGAGCAGATTCGCATCGAAAGAGAGGCCCCATCTCAACAAAAGGGTTGACGGTAAAATGTCGCCTGTCAGTAATAGGGGTTCCACGCCAATGGAACAATGCTGTACTTCACCCCGCAACCTTGTCGAGGGGATGACTGATACCAAACCTATTTCGCCTCATTCTTTGAATATGTCAAGCGTGTAGTTTTTCCCCGGGTTTCAGGTGCTTGTCCATGCTGTCTTCTAGCAAATATTCGTTCTCTTTCCAGAAATGTTGGTGGCCTCCTCTATCTTATGCGGGATGTCAGGTGCAGTGTAATCCCTCTCACGGAAACATGGCTGTCTGAAAATACTATCACGGAATCCCTATTTGGGGAGTGGTGCAACCAGTATGAGATCTTCAGGTGTGACCGTTATAACAGGCGCGGTGGAGGTGTTGCCGTTATAGCGAAAAGAATGTACAGCCCTCGACTGATATTTAGGGAGTCTGTTGCTTCGTCATATGAATTGATATGTGTAGACCTCGACATGGCTCAAACTAAGGTTAGAGTGGTATTGGTCTACAGAGCTCCTTCGTGTTCGACTTCTGCACTAGAACAATCACTAAAGGCAGTCGGAGATTTGGTGGCTAGTAACTGTTCGGTAATTGTGCTAGGTGATTTCAATCTTCCAGAGATTTCGTGGTCTAATGAAGAAGTTTCAGTAGCTGATGGTGTCCGGGCACGTCGTTTCATCGACTTTTTGCATAGTCTCAATCTCCACCAAATGGTTATGAGAGGGACTCGAGGGCTAATATCCTAGACCTCCTATTAACCAACAATAAAGAGTTTATAAGGGATGCGGCTATTCGGTCTGACATTGAAAATAGTGACCAAGCTTCTATTTCCCTCTCACTGCAGTTAAAAACTGATGATATGAGGGGGCAGTATTGGTGAGAGACTTCAAAAAAGCCAATTTTGATGCGATTACTGCCTATCCAAATAGTGTTGACTTGTACGGATCCCTAAGCAGTGCTGTTACTATTGATGACAAGTATGAGATGCTTTTAGGAATCCTCCATCATTCCTTCGATTTATTTGTTCCTCTCAGAATACGAAGACGTCGGATATTCAGCTACCTCCACATTTACGCACTCTTAATCGCAAGAAGAGTAATGCATGGGACGAAGCTTTGAAGGCGGACAACCCTTGTGATTGGAAGAGTATAGGAAGCTGCGAGTGACTTTTAATAAAAAATTGAATAGGTTTTACAGCCAAATTGAGAAAAAGGTTATATATTCGGGGAATAAGAACATGTTCTAAACTAGGGTCTTGGTGTTTCAATCGGTGAGAATGGCAATGTATTACAGTACGCCGTGATCAGGATAAGGCCAAGCTTTTTGCCTATGTTTTGGAAGAGCACACATGAGAGATAAAGATAACAGCGACTTAAATATCAGTCCAACGTCTCCTGTTATGAAAGATTCCCTTTGGTTGCACAGTGATGAGGTTTATAAGTTATTAATCCGATGGCCCACATCTCGCTCAGATACACTTGACCACATACCGCTCTACTTCATCGAAAATGTAGCACACATAATCTACGGCCCACTTGCGTTTATTTTTAGCTTGAAGACATCATTAGGGGTAGTGCGGTAATGGAGAAATCCCTACAAGAAGTCACTTACATGGTAGTCCTGGACCTAAGAAGGCTATCTGTGGCGAAATCCCGGTGAAAAAGCGCCCATCCAAGCTGTAGAAACCCTGCAAAACGCCGCAATCATGCAGCGGTTCCGCCTCTTGGACACAGTGGTCCCGCCTCCCGATGACGTAATTCCCGATTGATTGGGATGGGAGCGGCCAAGGAAATGAGGCAGGATCGGGGGTTTTGCGGGGCGCTTTCGCAGTTTTAGCTTGAAACTCACTCAAAAAAATAGATGTTGTCGTATTTCCAAACATTCCCCCTGTGTTTACTTGGCAACATGCCAATGGAAAACAAGATCAGACTACTTTCCTTTTGACGGACACGTCGTCCGCGTCGAGTATCAACAGTGGAAAGGGGGTCCTATCTCTCGGGTTTTGGGCCATTTCCATCCGTTTTTTCTCCACTATCCTGTTACTAGGCATCTCGACTTTCATATGCACTATTTCTTTTACTTTTCGTCTGGCTTTCCCCTAATGCTGCGTTTGAGTTTTATGAACGCAGAAGTTCCCAAACGGTGACGTGTTTCATTTGTCACCCCTATTCCGAAAAAGGTGCAGCATTTCTGCCCACGCAATTACAGACCCGCAAGCATAACTTCACTTCTGCCAAGTTATTCGAGAAAGTCCTCAAAAAGAGAATTGCAGCCCACGAAGAAGAATACAACATTATTTCGGATTGTCAACACGGTTTTCAAAAGAGTGAATCCACCATTATCGCTATGCTGCAGCCACTTAAAGGCACAGTTCCAATAATATGAGTACCTTGGTTCCATCAGCGAGCAGATAGTCCCTTCCACAAGGGAAGCGTGTGCCATCATCACGGCGCGAGGGTGGGTGCTTAACGCGTAACGAACGTGAAAATAAGATGGCGGACCGTCTCGATGGCCCACACCCATCTTTAACTCAACCAGCTGGTAAGCGGTGGTTTTTATGTGTATGGGAATCATGATATCGACTGCGATAAGAAACGATAGAAAATACTCCCGTTGTAAAAACAACCTCATCGGATGATATGATCACGTAAAAACTTGTCCAAATATTACTTGCTTTTAAGCTGCAAACTCGTCAAGAAACACATCATTTTCAAGATTTTCGGAAAGTTTCTCCGTTTTTTCTCCACACTTGTGTTCTTTAGCACTCCCAGAGTCTTTATGGCGCGCGATGAGGCACGAAAATCAGCGTGAACTGTGCCTTTAATGACTGGACTTCATGCCTTGATAAAGGTGTGGGGACGAACGTCGTATACTTGGATTTCGAAAAAGCTTTTGACAGAGTTTCTCATCCAAAGATTTTGAAAATCACCATGAATGGTTTTCATCCACAGATAGTAGCTCGGATCAAGGCCTTTTCATCCACAGATAGTAGCTTGGATCAAGGCCTTTCTTACCGATAGAGTTTATATGGTGCGCGTAAACTCGAAGTTCTCTGAAACCAAGTCGCTGGTCAGTGGGGTTCCACAGGGCGGAGTGCTGTCTCCAATCCTTTTTGCCGCAACTAGTAATCGACAAAGTAATCAAATGTGTCGGTTTGTGGTTTTGCTGATGTTTTCAAGCTGTACCACCCAATTCCATCCGAGTCTGACAAAAAAAATCGTTGCAGGAAGCTATTAATGATGTCAGAAATTGGGCCATCCAATGGAAACTACCCATATCTATTGAGAAAAGCAAGATTTTACACTTAGGAAAGGTTGCTACTAGCTCGTCGTACTTTATGGGTGGTGTGCAACTGGAGGAAGTGGAAGAAGTTAGAGACCTCGGATTTGACATTCGAAGTGACCTCAGCTTCGATGACCACTGTCTTAAAATTGCTGCTAAAGCCATGGCGTCGCCGTCCAACATGTTTAGAGCTCTCTCAACTAGGGATTCGTTGGTACTTCTCAGGGCTTGCAAAACATACATTGGGCCATTGTTAGAGTATGGAACAGTGGTTTTAACCCTCACAAAGTTAAAATGATCAATGCTGTTGAAAAGGTTCAAAATAGTCTTACAAGGAAAGTATTTGTGGGAGCTGTCAGGTTCAATTATGATCAGATACCTGGTGCCAGGAAACGCAATGCCAATCTCGGCCTTGAGACACTAGCTCTTCGAAGAAAGAAAATCGACTTAATCACCTATTTCAATTTGTTCTGCGGTCACTCTAAACTAAAGTCTGACAGCTTTCTAACAGTCAGAGAGTCAAGAGCTAGAGGTGGGTCCAGTGAAATTTCTGCTCGTCGTGCTAAACACCATATTAGACACCATTTCTTTGTGAACAGGACTTGCATGCAGTTTGACAGACTGCTCAGGTCAGGAGTTGTCACAAATAAATTAAATTCCTTCAAAGCGGCACTGGGCAAGCATTTAAAATCATAGGACACACATTCGTCTTCTTTCTCAGTGCATTTGTTCACTTCATTCATTGTCTCCTACCCTTCAAGTCACTTTTTTGTTGTTGTTCTGAGTTTGTTATCTGAATTTTTCCGCATAGGCTCAGGCCCATGCAATGAACAATTACAACAAAAAAGTGAACAGAGGGCAGGGGAGCCGGTTGTTAAGGAAGTGGAGCCTTCCCGCGGCGGAGGGAGCTTCAGGAGCCACATGACTAGGCCTCTTCCAAATGCTATCCTTGCTCGTCTCCGCCCTCAAATGGATGTCACCCCAGTCCGCCTTCTGAGGGTAACGTCAGAGAGAAATCTTGCTCTGACGGATTCTCAGCGTTTCTTTGGCTTTTCTGCTCGTTCGCACAAGACCTCCTTTTTGTTTTTTTTCAGCAACAACTAATTATTCGAGAATCATCGTTTTCTTCTTTCTACGTGAGAGACAAAAACTGACTCCTTAACAAACACATGAGTTTAAATCACTACCAGTAGAGTTAATTTATTATTAATCAAATTGAATCTGACATCGTAGCAGTTTAAAGACAGAAAAGTCACATCACAGCAATGAGATATGTGAAAATTTGGAGGAAGACATTAGCATAGAATCGAATCGGTAAGTAAAATCTGATCTGAATCGAAGCAAAGTCACTTCTTTTTGAAGTTGTGGTTGCGATAATCTAGTTGTGAAAAAAGCTGTGACGTCATTGCTTCATGTGTTTCCAGTCGATACAGCAATGATACAAAGTGATAACTATCAAGCTACTGTCACTTCTATTTCCCAGCACCCCAACCATTGACCGGCGAACTCGATGCTTATATGTCGAATTCGCGAACTGCAGTATTTGAACAAACAATATATTGGTTACTAGGAAGTGGGCGTCAGGACACCGTATGGGTCAGGTCACACGATGAATGACTGTCGCGCCGCTCATCCCCCGGTCTGTTTACAAAGGAACCGAATAGGCGCTCATGGTGCGCGGCGGCACACTCGTGTGTTGTGGTGACCCACTTCGAGCGTCCTGATGCCTAACTGTCCGTGGCAGCTGAGATAACGCCTCCCACCCTGAGTTGTGCAACATTCACTCCTCCCACGCTTTTTGCTTTGGGCATATAATGACTTCTTTTCTCGACGCCTAAATTATCGCAACCCTATGGGTTTTTAAAGCTATACCGACAATCAATCACATACAAAGAAATATAGATACAGCCATGGCCCATGGGTAATCGCTAGAAAATTTACTCGCTATCATCAGGAACTTAATTTTTGTTAATCTTCTCCATGAACTTTTTCACCCATGCACTGGGGACCACCTCCTTCCTTATTATGCGTTTTGCTATCTCTGAGTCGATAACAGGTATACTTTCGGAAGCGAATAATTCGTTTGTTTCCGTCACAGTTTCTTTCGAAAACCCTTTGCTGAAAAAAATGACTTAAAAGCACTAGTCTTAATTGAAAAAGTGAATGTAAAGCCAACGCCACACTCTGCGCTTTGCGATTTCGGGTGACGCATCTCCGCACACAAAATCGCAAAACGCTAAGTCGCATTCTAAGGTGCGACACAAATATCGCGAAGCCTGTCATCGGCCTGAAAAGCAAAATTCAAAATCCATGCACAATTTAGAGTAGAATACTTTTCCACAGGTGTTGCCGTTGTGGTGCATCCTCTTTTATTCTAACGCGCCAAGGTCGACTGTGCGTTCGAAATTGGTGAATTAAGCTTCGTTCATACCAAATTAATATGAGTTTTGGCGCATTCGCGTCATGCATGAGATACGTATCGATCAGAAAATGAGAGTATTGGCGCATTCCGATTTGAGAGAATTTGCGGATCGGCACATCGGCGCATCCGCGATTTGAGAGAATCGACGCATTCGCGTGGAGGATTTAAGATAAGTATTGATCAAAAAATGAGAGTGTTGACGCATCCGCGATTTTGGATATTTGCCATAACAGATATCGACTTTCGATAAGATATGGAAAATCATGAAATGGAAAGAGGAGAAAAAGAAGTCAGCCGCACGTTGGCACGCGTCGCGTTCAACAGAGTGGCGTGGCCACGCCGAAAATCTCAAATCGCGGATGCGCCAAAACTCTCATTCATTCTGATATGAACGCAACCTTAACGATGTGCTCAACCATGCTGATTGGGCTTGAGCTCCCACAGTAGCTGGTATCATAGTGGCGATAGCTGCTTCCGATCGTCTATGTACACTGATGTCGAACTTCAGCGCATGGCGAGCGGCGCCGCGGATTTCTTCGCGTGTGATTGCGTACATTTTTTAGAGTTTCACGCCCGAATTCATTATTTCTTGATCAGGATTGTTATCATGTAATGTGTGATGAGATTAACAGCTATTTCTCAAAAGACCTCCATGGTACCAGCCCTTGTGTCCTGTGCGGAATTTCAACCGACCGCGGCAAGTGTGCTGACGGCGCCGCAAGTGCGACGTCACAAAGCGAAAAGTTGACATAATAGTACGCACCCCTTCCGATCAAGTCCGCCTCCGCTGGCTGTCCAACCCTATGACTCTGAACTGCGAACACATTGAGTATAAAGTACTTTATGAAGACTCGGATTACCTGCAATCCCGTAAGACACCTGATAAAAATCCGAGTTTGTTGGCATCTGTGAGGGTGTGTCGCACGCATATGTCATAGGCGAGGCCGGAGACAAGCACAACCGTGATACCATGAAATTTCAGGAGATCTTCTAGTTCGCGTCTAAGAACGAAAAAGATCAGCTACAGGGTCTTCACCCTGTAGCTGATCTTTTTCAATAGAACTCACAATGTATGACCATTGTTATCATGAAATGCTGAGTAGGAATCGATGAACACGTGAGTTCCTTTCCGAATGAAAGCTGCTTTCTGCGGAATTTTGAGATCGGGATGAATTTCTGCTCCCCAAGAGCCTTGAACACAGTGTCTTGGATAAAGAACCTGAATTTGTTCAACTTGGAGGTATTTACAGTGATATTAAGACTGAGCAATGATTCAGTTTCTAAAACTGATTGGTGCTAGAGCAGCCAGAAGAGAGGTCCGACTTAGAGTCGCCTTCGAGAGTGTGACTGTCTTTCAATACATAATTGTAGGCAGTTTACCTGTTCCACTGGTGGAGCCTCGAACAGAACACGATCAAATGCCTTGGGCTCTTTGCATGACGTGTTTTGTTCAATTTTCCGATCAGAATCGCAAGCGGATTCCACAAATGAAATATGATTATGGGGATGCCAGTCCTGAAAATCCGCTTACTTTCTGCTACTGCTTACTATGTGCCACTGCAATGCATCTCCATCAAAGAACCCTTCCTTTCAGTCAGTTCAGAGACCGAGTAAACTCACCTGTGTGAAAACCACTAAGTCCAGCGCACATTCGGCTATCAAGGCGTTCAGAGGAGCAATCGCCTCTAGTGGCTTTTCGCCAGCGCTTCCTGCCTAAATTTAGAGCATTCGTAGCATCCGGACTAGTAAAAGGAGGCCTTCTGTGTCAAGTGAGATGGCTGAGGTTGCTTTCATAAGTTGCGTCGCCGCTGTCAGCAGTTTTGCTACGCTTTGCATTAACAACATATTACGCAATCTTGTTTCCTTTCATTTCATCGAATATCTCGAACCACAAAGATAAAAATTGCGAATAATCAACGTTTACAGATTCGTGGTACTTCTGCAGGAGATGAGAAAGTGTAAAAAGAAATATAAGGAAGAGACTGAAAAAAAATGTGCCGGACTGCATCATCAAATAAAATGCCACTGACAAGGGAAGGACCCAGGTCGAAGTGGCCATTCGGAATGAGGTACATATAGATTGATGTATTTTCGGACGCTGATCTCGAATCTGCATCTCATATTTGCAGAACGATTCTCTGATCACAGTTTTAAGGCCGTTTTCCGACGAAAGTCGGCTCAAATACACCACGAACGACTCGACTATCTGCGGAAAGCTGGTGGAGAGCTAGTGTCTCGCTCCATAGGCTGAGGACGATGGTTCGGATCCTTCGGAGAGCCTCGCTTTTGCAATTTGTTGAACTTTTTCTACGACTACAGAAGACACTTCTGTTTTGAAAACACCTAAATTTCATCATCTTCCTGGATCACACATGTTCAAATGGTAACCACTTTCCGCAAATATAGTGTTCCCTCACTACTTTGGATGCTTCGATATTTCCCTTTTCATAATCCACTTTTATGTCTAGGAAACAAACCCGAAAGTGTTGTCATGTACAGTAAGTGTTATATTCCTTTTCTGTGTACCTCACTATTCTTATCTTCAAGATCGCAGAAAACTCTGCGATCCAACTTTTTTGATTCAGCAGACTCCCATAGCCTGTTGATTGCGAATTTGACGTTATTTCGCAAAACGAATATGATATCGGCATTTTGGAGGCCGAATAACCCCTCTTTGCAAATTTTAGCCAGATTGAGTTTTTGGCTCAACTTCGGAAGGTTAAGCGTGGCTATGTTGCAAGCGATGCTTTTTTTGAAACTTCCTTTGAAGAAGCCATTAAGCATGACAAAGAGAACCTAGACTTATCTATTGGGTGCATGCAGAATAAATGGCCGAAACGGACCACTTTTTTCGAAACGGCATAACTTCGCTCAGACACAACTTTACTGGTCGAAATAAAAACCACTAGAATCTACACAACTTTGCCAACGATATGGTGCAGAAAATATAGAAAATATGCCATCATGATAAAATTCTGGATTGCGAAAATTTATAAAGTCAACGATGGCATTTTCAACCTGCATCGTATCGGCGAACTCCTTCTGACGCAGGTTTGCATCGAGAACCCGGAAAAGGTGGTAATCCGTTGGAATGAGGTCTGGGGAATAAGGGGAATGAGGGAGAGTCTCGATGCCTAACTGCATCAATTTCTGTCGGGTGACTTGCGAAAAGTGGCCGTTTGCGTTGTTTTGCGCACCCAGCAAACACTGATGCAGATAGGCATCGAGACTCTCCCTCACCCCACTTATTCCTCAGACCCATCTCCAACGGATTACCACTTCTTACGGGTTCTCGGTGCAAACCTGCATCAGAAGGAATCCGCCGTTCTTTGCTGGGTAAAAATGCCATTCTTGACTTTATCAATTTTTCACAATCCAGAATTCGATCACGTTAGCATATTTTCCCCACCAGATTATTGGCGAAATTCTGTAGATTCGAATGGTTTTTATTACGACAAATAAAGTTGTGTCGCGTATGCGAGGAACGCTCCGCGGGATCCTGGGTGCTCCGACGCCCGTGGGGAGATGCCGTCCCATCTACATTATGACCACCGCGCGATCTGGCGGGAAGATGCGGCTTGCAACGGCTGGCATCATGGCCGAGGGGCATTCTCCTTGTGTACATTTTTGTGGACGGTCGACTAATACTCGAACTCTCTTGGCGACGGCTCCCACAGGGCTCCGGCCCTTAGAACTATTCACTGGAAAAGTTAAGTTTACCTGCTGATTAACATTATTTGAACTAATTCATGTGGCCATAGGACTGACCTCCGAAAGGAAAGCTGACGTGAGTCCAAATTTGCGTCTCATTTTCATGTAATAGTTCATTGTGTTTGAGTTCAGTTATAAAACTATGTTACTACCTTGTGTTCTAGTACTATTCACGAGTGCAAGCCCTTGGTACTTGCTGTTTTTTGCCGTTGCTTCAGTTGCTGATTTCGTTTCTCCGCTCATTGACAAGCTTAGAATCTAAGATATCGCGTCTAGTTCAGTTGAGTTCCTTTAGTTCGTAGAAAGGGCCATCGGGGGTAATCGCCCGACGGGTACCGCCGAAATGCAACAAGCTGTGTCTGAGCGAAGTTATGGCCAGTTATGTTTTAACCATTTATTCTGCACACACCTAATACAACAGATGCCCATGGCAGAAAAATGTACGTAACAAGCGCCCAACAACAGCATTTGCTCAGCTAAGGTCAACGAATTCTCCTTTGTTTTGGATTGCCACCCAATAGGCCACGAATTTTTCCGAAATTTGCTCATATTCTCGAATTGGCTAAAAACATGTTCCATGGGGTAGCTTGATCCTCTGAACACGAAAATCGCACTGGTTACGAGCGAAAACGACTGGCTCGCGTGCTATGGGCTTCCAAACCTACCGCATAATATTAGATTGGCAACTAAGTAATTGCGGATTTTTGTTAGAAAATCAAAAACCTTTTTCCATAGAAATAAATCACCTTATACTGTAATGTATTACCCGTTTTTATCAATGACCTTCTGCCATCTTTCAGGTAGCATCATAATTCCGCGTTTATAAAACTTCTAGTTTTTATCAGTAAAAAACTGAGTCAGGCGCGATTTGACCTCATCATCGCTACTGAAATTTTTACCACTCAAAGAGTTTTGCAATGATCGAAACAAAAAGTAATCCGATGGTGCAAGGTCAGGACTTTATGGTGGATGTGGCAAAACATCCCAACCAAGCTCGAATAATTTTTGCCGAGTGGCCAAAGATGTATGTGACCTTGCATTGTCATGACGGAATACAACACTTTTTCGGTTAATTAATTCGGGTAGCTTTTCTTGAATTGCATTGCTTAATTTCGTTAATTGTGCAATGAAGACATCAGAACTGATCATTCGGTTGGGTGGTAGGAGTTCAAAGTAGACAATTCCTTTGTAATCCCACCAAACTGACAACAAAACCTTCTTTTGATGAATCCCAGCTTTTGCTCTTGTTTGAGCTGGTTCACCTGGGCGGCTTCACGATCTTTTTCGCTGGACATTATTGTAAGCAACCCATTTTTCATCGCCAGTGATGATTCTTCTTGAAATGGATCATTTTTACTACGTTCCTTTGGCAAATCGCAGATGTTAATGCGTTGCATTAAATGCGGTCCCTTCAGTTTCTGAGGATCCCATATATCCAGTTTTGACACGTACCCAATTTGTTTTAAATGCTTTTCAATACATGTATGTGATACCTGTAGTTTCTCTGAAATCTCACGTGTTGTACTGTGACGATCCGAGTCAAGTATTGCCTTAATTAGGTCGTTGTCAACTCCAACTGGACGACCGGAGCGTTTCTCATCTTTGAGAGAAAAATCACCAGAACGAAATCAGGCGAACCAATTTTGGCACTGCCGATCTTTTAAGGCTTCAGCACACAACTTTTTGTGAGCTTGCGATGCGTTTTTCCCTTTAAGGAAATAATAAAGCAAAATATGACGAAAATGAATGTTTGATTCTCCATTTTTCAGCCTACGCCAAACGAAAATAATGCAACCGACCAAGAAACTTTCTTTACTGATTGATAGCAGGACTGCCTACTATTAGATAACAATATGTGTTTATTATTTGGCCTACGCCAGTAAAGCTAAATATTCAACTAAAGCCATCTATGAGTGAAATCCGCAATGACTTAGTTGCCTACCTAATAGTATTGTTTTTTTCAGAAAACCTCCATAACTCCGCTCAGAGAATCGCTCTCCAAATTTGGAGTGCAGATTCGAGATCAGTGTTCGAAAGTACGTCGGACCGTATGTGTCCCATTCCTAAGGCTGCATTCCAAATGAATGAGAGTTTTGGCGCATCGGCGCAAAGTTATATATACGAATCGATTGAAAAAAATGAGCGCATTTGCGCATCCGCAATTTGAGAGAATTGGCGCATTCGCGTCATTCACGTTTGCGTCATGCATAAGATACCTATCGATCAAGAAAATGATAGTGTTGGCGCGTCCGCGATTTGACAGAGTTGGCGCATTCGCGTGAAGGATAAGATACGTGTTAATTGAGAAATGAGAGTATTGGCGCATCCGCGATTTTGGATATTTGCCATAACAGAGATCGACTTCCGATAAGATATGGAAAATCATGCAATGGAAAAAGGAAAAAAAGAAATCAACCGCACGTTGGCACGCGCCGTGTTCAACAGAGTGACGTGGCTACGCCGAAAATCTCAAATCGCGGATGCGCCACAACTCTCTTTCAATTTGGTATGAACGCAGCCTAATGGCCACTTCGACCTGGGGTCCTTTCCTTGTGAGTCAAATACAGTGCGTCCTATCAAGCACCGCCGGCTGTGCCGCAGAGTATGGCCGCGTTCATACTCTGCGGTGCCGCCGGCTGGGCGTGGCTGCGCGTCTCTGTGTCCTCGCCTATGTCTCCCTATCTCGTTGCCTGCGCCGTCTCAGCAGCTCCTCCGTGCCACTCTCCCTCGCTACTTGTGAGCGCACCCACGCCTTACCGGTGCTGAGTATGAGCGTGGCCTATGAAGACAATCTATCCAACCAACCACTTTGAGATATGATATAGGGTGGAAATGAATGCTAGGCTTCCCATCATCACCTGCTTCGCCCTAAATCAATGACTGATTGCAGCAACGGTGACCCAAAATGACCCAAAATACGACTCCCCTCCCATCAACAACAAGCTGGGTTACGTGAACGTGAACAATTATGCTGCAGTTCCACAGCAAGCGCATCACACATCGCGCTGCGTCGATTCTCCGGTTCCTTTTGGCCAAATAAATGCTCCAGCAACATCTCCTTTCTATTTCAAATTTTTCTTTTCTTTCTTTTCCACTCTTTTCATGATCAATGAGATCTGTGTTCAGTGAAACCTGCTGTTCTCATTCCTCAACCACTTCGCCTTTTCTACGTTACTTTTTGAAAGAAAAGAAAAAATTGAATTGAATAAAATGAACTACTAACCTGAACACTAAGAGATCCGCTGACGAAATCGTTTTGGAAGTCAACAACAATCAATGCGATTTTCAGCTTTTTAAACTCTTCGAAAATCGTATGTTGTAATCGATGCAAATCATTCTCGTTCAGTTGTGGTGTTAAAGGCTGCAAGTATAAAAAAGTAACGAAACTCTTAATCAGTGTTCGTTCCAATGAGAAATTAACAAAATGACAATGATATTAATATTTCGTGAACATTATTACACTTCATTTCGGAAGGCTCGGTAGGGCGTGGCCTAGGGACTCGGGTGGTCGCATATCAAACTCTCTCACCCCGCCACACAATCTCGCTCTCGCCACTCAGGCCGCCCTATCACGCGCTCCGAAATGGACTGTGAATGGCCATTAAATCTTTTCCGTCTTTAATTCACTCTCAGTCCCACTGGATAAATGGAGAAACAGCTGCCACAGTTTGTGGTCACCGAGCTTATCTACCCATTCCGCCACTGCGGTTGCGATTGCGCGATTCACGCATATCATTCAATCATTCCTTTCCTAATAGATAAGTATTTTGTTCTCTCCACCTAATCGCATATGGGTGTATATCGCTAGGACAGAACCGTCGCGTGGCCGAACACGGCCACGCGACGTTTCTGTCCTAGCGATATACACCCATCGCATATCTCGCAAGTCGCACGATCGCCTGAGTAGCAAACTATGAGTAATACTGAAGCCCCTTCCCCTCCCTAAACCTAGACTAAGATTCGCATTCCTTTTCTCTCAAATGAGAAAAAAAAAACTTTGCTATTGTATGATGCAGACGTAAAGGAACCGGAAGGATTCCGAAGAAATAGGAACATGCAACGAAATTATCATTTTGTAACGAACATCCTACTTTATATAATCGGCTGCGTCTGTTGGTGTGTGTGCGTGTGTTTGTGTGTGTGTATGTGTGTGTGTTTGACCGGAAATTCATATCTCGCGTCGTAGCAGTGATGGGATTCTGGATTTTAGATATGATATAGGGGGTGGTAATGGGATCTCAAAGGTGGTGGACCGAAAGTGATAGCAGCTGATAAGGGCTGACAAGGAGCCCTGAAATGTTAATGTCACTAAATCCGTTTCGACTTTCAGGTCGATCCTAGAACGCCGACACTCAGAGGGGACGGGCACATCAATGGTGGGTGATCCAAACTGATAACGTTACTACAAGGATGCTGACTTATGGGCAAAAGCTTCGGTGCCGGACGGGACTCGAACCCGCACTTCATCCTTTCCGAGGATATCTGCTAATCCATTACACTACCGACACCCCTTTCACCTTAAAAGCACAGTTCACGAAAATTTTCATGCGTCTTCGCGTTCCGTAAAGACTCTGAGGGTGCTGAAGAACACATAAGCGAAGAAGCAGCCAAAGAAATTTCCGAAAATGCTCAAAATAAGGTGTTTCCGACCTTTTGCTTCGTCGAGTTTTCAACTTAGAAGCAAGCATCTGAACAAGTTTTCGCGTGTTAATATCATTTGATAAGGTTGCTATTACTATGGGAATCCTCCCTATCTTATCTTATCGCAGTCCATATCATGCCTCTTATCCACGTAGACGCCACCGCTGCTCTGCTGGCTAAGTCGTAGAACGGGTGTGGGCCATCTTGAGACGGTGGCCGCCAGCTGACTTTCGGGTTCTTCACGCGTTTGGCGCTCAACCCTCATGCCGCGGTGATGGCACACGCTCTGCCGTTGGGGTAGGGCCTGTCTACTCGCGGATGAAACCAAGACACTTGTATTATTGTGAACTGTCCCTTTAACTCAGCTTTTGAATGGTATATTTACCATGGCTTATCAGCACTCACACGTATAACGTGTTGAGCCGGTTGGCCAATATCGGCATGGATGTAAGGAATCGAAAGGATGAAGTGAGGGTTCGAATCCCGTCCGGCACCGAAGCTTTTGCCAATAACTCAGCATCCTTGTAGTGACTTTCGCATCGCGAGCTGCGGCGATAAATAGCGGTTATCAAAAATCAAAGCATCAAAATCAGTACTAAAGCTTTCAGCTTCACTGTTCGATGCCGACATTGGCCAACCGGCTCAACACGTTATACGTGTGAGTGCTGATAAGCTATGGTAAATATACCATTCAAAAGCTGAGTTAAGGTGAAAGGGGTGTCGGTAGTGTAATGGATTAGCAGTTATCCTCGGAAAGGATGAAGTGCGGGTTCGAGTCCCGTCCGACACCGAAGCTTTTGCCCATAACTCAGCATCCTTGTAGTGACTTTCGCATCGCGCGCTGCGGCGATAAACAGCACTTATCAAAAATCAAAGTATCAAAATTTAATAACGGTTGATAAGGGCTGATAAGGAGCCGCGGAAGGCTCCTTATCAGCCCTTATCAACCGTTATTAAATGTCATCAAGTTCGTTTCACCTTTCGGGTCGATCCTAGAGCGCCGAAACTTATAGGTGTCTTGAGGGGTGAGACGGGCACATTAATGGTGGGTGATCCAAACTGAAAACGGTTGGTAAGATTCGATAAGGAGCGTCAAAAGGCTAATGTCGCTAAATCCCTTCCACTCTTCCGGCTAACAGTGGAATGATCGCACTCAGGTATCACAGGATATGGGGAGCTTGATAGTGACTTTTCGAAACTGAAAAAGGCTCACGGGCCAGACAAGAGCCATTGGGATATGGGGAAGGGATGAAATCTGGTACATCGTTTGCTATTACTCTACGACTTTGTAGTAAATGCGTCTGATGCCCAGTAACTTGGGTGAACACATTTTGTTTATGTTCCGATATCCGCTGCCGACGCATCGACCGCTGAATTGCCTGGCGTTCCAAATAGTGGTGCATGTCTTCTGATATCGCGATCTACATGGATGGTTAAAAAGGATCTTGATTTGTGATAGCGAAGCAAGCGATTCATTCTTTATGCGGTGCCAGCAACAATATGGGGTATCGACCGCTTGATTATGTCAAATTCTGAATAGTGATGCATGTTTACAAAAACGATAAGCATCGATAACTAGAATACGCATCTACCACCTATATGGAACATGCTCAGCGAAAAGACAACATCGACCGCTTTTTCATTACATAATTCTATTGAGTTAGATAAATAATGAATAGTTCGCACAGTACTGTGCGATAGCCCAACTGGTTCAAGGTTAGAAGTGATAATCGGTGGGAAAACCCGGATTCAAAAGCGCGACGCTGCAGTGTGTGTATTCGCATCACCTCCCGATGCCCCTGAATCAGGACAGTGTCTTTTGCACATCCCAACGTACATATATGTGGGGCATGCGGAAACGTGAAGTCGCACGTCTTCCCCCCCCCCCCCCTCCCTTTCCGACCATTGAACCGAAAAAACAAGAGAGGTCCTATTTTTCCTCACTGCTTCTCGAAAATCGGGAGACGAGCTAGAATCGTGGGTCGGTTTCGCACGTACCACGCAGCGTTGAAGTCGTCCGAGATTTGACGTGCGACGGCGATCTACGATCCTAACGCTACAAGGGCGAACAGCTTCAAAAGAATTCAATTTCTAAGTCTCATACTCCGGCAAGGTGGCTGATCCTTTTGTAGATACTTCGTTCTTCAAGAGGTACGAGTACATCAGAGTGATCATCGAGAACATGATTTGTCGTTTGTTGAAGCATTCCAACAACCTTGAATAGAATGTGATGAATTTTAGACTATAAAAAACATAGTGGTTTGAAATAATCCTACTATATATAATTCGCTAAGTATGTCTGTGTGTGTGTGTGTCCGTCTGTCTGTCACGAAATTCATATCTCGCGTCGCAGCAAAGCTGGGAAGCTGAATTTTACAAATCATATAGGGGGTGGTAAGGGGACCTAGGCGGTGGTGGTTCGAAAGTGATAGCAGCTGATACACGCTGATAAGGAGCCATAAAAGGCGAAAGTCACCAACGTCGTTTCGGCTTTCGGGTTGAACCTAGAGCGCTGATACTCTTGGGTGTTCTGCGGCGTGGGGCGGGAACATTAATGGTGGGTGACCCGCATTGATAACGGTTGATAAGATTTGATAAGGAGCCTTAAAAGGCAAAAGTCACCAAAGTCGTTTCGCCCTTCGCATTGATCCTAGAGCGCTTACACTCATAGGTTTCTAGAAGGGTGGGCCAGGGACATTAATGGTGGGTGATACAAATTAATAATGCTTGATAAGATTTAATAAGGAGCCTTAAAAGGCAAAAGTCACCAACGTCGTTTCGGCTTTCGGGTTGAACCTAGAGCGCTGATACTCTTGGGTGTTCTGCGGCGTGGGGCGGGAACATTAATGGTGGGTGACCCGCATTGATAACGGTTGATAAGATTTGATAAGGAGCCTTAAAAGGCAAAAGTCACCAAAGTCGTTTCGCCCTTCGCATTGATCCTAGAGCGCTTACACTCATAGGTTTCTAGAAGGGTGGGCCAGGGACATTAATGGTGGGTGATACAAATTAATAATGCTTGATAAGATTTGATAAGGAGCCTTAAAAGGCAAAAGTCACCAAAGTCGTTTCGCCCTTCGGGTTGATCCTAGAGCGCTGACACTCTTGGATGCTCTGTAGGAACATTAATCGTGGGTAGCTCGCATTGATAACGGTCGATAAGATATGATAAGGAACGTGAAATGGCTAGAGTTGTTGAATCCGTTTCGCCTCTCGCGTTGATCTAAGAGCGCTGACACTTATAGGTGTTTAGCAGGATGGGTCAGAGACATTAATGGTGGGTGATACAAATTGGTAATGGTTGATAAGATTTGATGAGGAGCGCAAAAGGCTAGATTCGTCAAATCCGTTTGCCTTTTCGCATTGGTCCCGGAGCGTTCATACTTACAGGTGTTTTGCGGGGTAGGACGGGGACAGCAGTGGTGGCTGATCCAAACTAAGAATGGCTGCAGATTTGATAAGAGCATGAGAAGGCGAATGTCGTCGGATTCGTTTCGCCTTTAGCGTTGATCTAAGGGTGCTGACACTCATAGGTGTTTAGCAGAGTGGGATGGGGACATCGATAGTGGGTGATCCAAACCGATAAGATTCATGAGAATTAATTAGGAACGTGAGAAGGAAAATGTCACCAAGGCCGGTACGCTTTCGCGGCCAGCACTCGAATGTTCACATTCGCAGGTATTGTAGAGTGCAGGGACCCCAATGGTACTGTTGGGTATAGGGTCCCAGTGATAACGGCTTAAGGTGGCTGATAAGAACCGTTAGGAATCGGATGGGATGAAATACTTTACATCGCTTGATACTACTATACGACCGCTTTAGCAAAAGCGTCTGATGCTCAGTGTCAATAGGTGAACATATTTTGTTTACGTTCTGATATCACTGGCAGATGTATCGACAGCTGAATTGCCTTGCATTCGAAAAAATGATGCATTTCTTTTAATACTGCGATTTACATTGATAACCATGATGCAACTTATATTTGTGATAGCAAAGCAAACGATTCACTCGGAATCATTTTCTAATGCGGTACTGGCAGCAACACTGGGTATCGACCGCTAAACTATGCAAAATTGCAAATAGTGAAGCAGGTTTACGAAAACGATAAACATCGACAATCGGGATATGGATCTACCATTCATGTGTAGGAATTGGATGCTCAGCAAGTGAACAATTTGTTACCGATGGATGCAATTGAATACAAAACTATCGATGTCCGAACTATCCAAACTCCAAATGATGACCTAAACCAGTTGGCTCGCGCACACTACTGCGCGCGATTCGTTTCGATGACGTGCAAAACGGATTCGATGCAAAGACTCAAGTATAATAACACCGAAATGCTTTTTATCACGCCGTTTTCTCTACTTTTGTCTAAATAAATAGCTTAGCTGAAAGCAATGGAAAGGAAATTCCCGCTCAATTTCATACACAACTGTGGTCGGGCCGATCAAATCCATTTTGCAAAACATGGCCATGAATCGCGCGCAGAAGTGTGTGCGAGCCAACTGGTATAAATATAAATGGAATAGAATAAGATTTGCCCACAAATAATGCTGCCTGTTCCAAAAACATAATAAAAAAAGGGGTGGAGATATAGTGTTATGCGACCGTTCTGATTAACACACTCTAGGAATTTAAGACCGATATCAACACCCTCCGGCCAGCTGAATCTTTCATTCACTCAGGGTAGCTGTATTAGTACCAAACCCGTCTGGGAGGATAAATTTCGATGGATTGTGCATTGACCGGCCTCTCAAGTTATTACATAGACTGTATCGTTTTCCAGCACAATCACTCGAAAGAATGCGTGGCGCATATCTAAAAAACAGTTGATGACTCCTGACGTCCCCCTCCCCCTTCATAATGACGTGCGATGACTCTTTACAGGGGAACTACCCCATGCAAGCCACTGAAAAGGCCATACAACAGCGGCCACTGGTGCACTGAATAGAACCATAGATTGTGAATGACGCAAGCACATCCCAGAAACAGATTTATTGACGCGCGCTATAAGCTTCATCCCACCGTACAAAGCATGGTGGTCACATCGAAACAGACAAGTTTAAATAAAAATATTGAAATACAAAATAATTTTAGTCAAATGTATCTTAGACGGGAACTCATGCTAATTCAAGACAGTGATGGAAGATGTGGGTAAATTCTGAAGTGAGTCATCCAAATGAAAATCAGGATCTAAAAATTACTATATGTGGCGCAGTTCCCGGTGAAGGACGCGCCCCTGAGATTTAATGGGGGCTCCGCCTTTCTTAACGTGGTCCGCCTCATGGGGCGGACCTTGCTGGCGTAGAGTGATAAGTAAGATAGCATACTGAAGCTTACAGTTTCGTATTGTTGCCGTTGATTGATCGAAATCAAGTAATGCTTGATCTCTCGGCTTCCGTGGTGGAAATATGCACCAGTCAGTACCAATGATTGAAATGAATAATACAATCGAACCGTACCACTGGCCTTACGTTTCAAGCTTTGTTTGGCATTCCATGGTTTATGAAAAATGAAGCGGCATGTATAATACCACAGCGAATACATTATTACTAGGAATATATGGTTGTTTATGGAGAGATTTGAGTGGAAATGGAACAGAAATCACACTGTAAAGGAGAGAGTGGTGACCGGTTTCAATAATGCTGAAAATATTCATACTGCCATCGCTCGACAAGTGCGCTATAACTCATGAATTGTGGGATTATTGGATGTTTCGGTTCTGTAAAGCGTTGACATGTTGAGAAAAACTCATTGGACGGAGCGAATCTAGAATGGGGATCAAATCTCGCTTAGAAGATAAAAGTGACCCTGCTTGGATGGGTTGATCGAGGACAGTATGAGGAGGTTAGGCTACGGAAAAAATAAGTGCCCAGAAGATGTCTGAAAAGAGAGGAGCAGGATCGCCTAAGCGCACGCATCACGTACATTTCAGGACAAAGACTCTCGATAGGTGAAATAAAATCTTGGTACTCCTACTGCTCAGTTCGAAGCCACGGAACCGTCACAGCTCTGCGGTTATCGATCGGTCCATCTCATCCATGGAGGGTATGAATCTGTTAACAGTCGTGCCCTTTTGATGATATGATCATGCCGCTCCCTTGTTGAGTCGATGAGGTCGGTTTAGTGGCGAAGTGCAGCTACTGACATGATGCAACGTCGGTCAAGGAGTAACTGGTGATGAGGACGTTTCCGAATTGTACGCGTGGGGCCATTACACCTACTGTTTCTTCACGATTAGATACTCTACATAGATAGCCTCGTCGTGGCTACACAACGTATGTAACCCTCACTCAGCCGTCAAGATTTTGATGAATGAAATTTTTGAGTGATACGACCCCTACCTGACGACATCTTTCTTATACTGAAACCAGTTGGCGGGCGCACACTACTGTGCGCGATTTATGGCGATGTTGAGCAAAGGTTTGATCGGCACGACCACAGTTGTGTATGGAATTAAGTGTTAATTTCCTTTCCTCTCTTTCAGCTGAGCTATTTATATGGATAAAAGCAGAGAAGATGGCGTGATAAAAAAACACATTTCTGTGTTATTATACTTCAGTCGCTTTGCATCAAACCCGTTTTGCAGGCCATCGACACGAATCGCGCGCAGTAGTGTGCGCGAGCCAACTGGTTTGGGTCATCACTGGGAATTTGGATAGTTCAGACATCGACAGTTTTGTACTCGATTGCATCGATTGATAACAATTTGTTCACTTGCTGGGCATTCCTACACATTGATGGCAGATCCATATCCCGATTATCGATGCTTATCGTTTTCGTAAGCATGCTTTACTATTTGGAATTTTGCATAGTCTAGCGGTCGATACCCAGTGTTGCTGCCAGTATTACATTAGAAAATGATTCCGAGTGAACATCCTGCTCGCTATCACAAATTTAGGTTGTATCATGATTGTCAATGTAGTAGACCGCACTATCAAAAGAAATGCATCATTTTTTGGAACGCTAGGCAATTAAGTGGTCGATACATCGGCCAGTGATATCAGAACATAAACAATATATGTTCACCCAAAGCCATTGAGCAACGGACGCTTTTGCTGAAGCGGTCGTATAGTAGTAGCAAGCGATGTAAAAGATTTGATCCCATCCAATTCCTAACGGCTCTTATCATTTAGTGTAAGCCGTTATCAGTTTCAATGAGGCCCCTGTACCCAACAACACCATTGAGCTCCCCGTACCCTACAACATCTGCGAATATTAACATTTCACTGTTAGCCGCAAATGCGAACCGCCCTTAGTGACATTTCCCTTCTCAGGCTCTAATCGAATCTTATCAACCATTATCAGTTTGGATCAGCCACTATTAATGTCCCCGTTCCACTCTGCCAAACACCCATGAGGTCAGCGCTCTTGGATCAACGCGAAAGGCAAAACGAATTTGACGACATTCGCCTTCTCCTGTCCTTATCAAATCTTATCAACCGTTATCAATGCGAGTCACCCATCATCAATGTCCCTGTTTCACTCCGCAAAAAGCCTGTAAGTATGAACGCTCTAAGATCAATGCGAAAAGCGAAACGGATTCGACGACTCTTGCCTTTTTGAGCTCCTTATCGAAACTTATCAGCCGTTATCGATGCGAGTCACCCACCATTTATGTCCCTGGTCCACCCTGCTGAATACCTGTGAGTGTCAGCCCTCTTGGAACAACGCGAAAGGTGAAACGGATTTGGCGACATTTGTCTTCCGAGGCTCATTATCAGCCCTTATCAGTTGCTATCACTTTCGGTCCACCGCCATTGGTGTCCCCTTGCCAGCACCTACATCACTTGTAAAATTCATGGTCCTAGCTTTACTGCGACGCGAGATATGAATTTCGTGACAGACGGACGAACACACACACAGACATACTAAGCTGATTATATATAGTAGGATGGTCTCTCTCGAAAGGAAAAATATCGTGAGTTAATAATCATGACACTGTTAATTAGTACACAATGTGGTTATCGATTAACTTGTCCTTTTCAAGGACCACCTCATCAGCTGGCAAATTTTTGACAAGTCGTTAACACATTAAAAAAGTGTTAGTTCATTAAGTCTGCTTAAAGGCACACCACGTGATAATCAGATTAGCGATTGACCGTGTTGGGTTTAGTAGATAATTGGATTCCTGAGGTTACACCCATGTTGAGGTGTCACCCACGAGTGCTCACATCGCTATGCTCCTGCTCGAGTCCCACCAAACCGCGCCGGGTGGCGGGCAAGTGTTGCGACCAGTGTTCCAGGAGGAAAAAAACACATTTCTGTGTTATTATACTTCAGTCGCTTTGCATCAAACCCGTTTTGCAGGCCATCGACACGAATCGCGCGCAGTAGTGTGCGCGAGCCAACTGGTTTGGGTCATCACTGGGAATTTGGATAGTTCAGACATCGACAGTTTTGTACTCGATTGCATCGATTGATAACAATTTGTTCACTTGCTGGGCATTCCTACACATTGATGGCAGATCCATATCCCGATTATCGATGCTTATCGTTTTCGTAAGCATGCTTTACTATTTGGAATTTTGCATAGTCTAGCGGTCGATACCCAGTGTTGCTGCCAGTAAGCCACCAGTGTTGTGTGGAAGGTAATTCACTATAGAAACGACGAAACTAACATTCCTGTAAGACTAAAACTTTGTATTATGGACTGTTACAGTAACTAGCTTCCACCTTCAGCAGGAAACAATTCGTCTCGTGAAGTGAACCTACCCATGGGTGACCTGACCCCACACTAATCACCGGATCACTTGCAACTCACCCAACCGCGCCCACCCAACTGAATCACACCTGGCACTGAACGTACCAATTTCGAACGTGGCGAAGGCTTGCGAACTATCATGATAAGTTACGATAGAAATTCTAGTGATGAAGGCACAGTTAGCAAGGTGATATGTTCGAAAATCGAATAGTACCAGCAAGGAAAAACTCATTTCCAGGCTGTAGGGCTCGTACGAGATTTCTATTGGATGTACCTTACTTTTGACGTTTCTGGGTTTTTTATTCGTTTTCTTTCTTTTCTCAGTAAATGAAGAAGAACTTCTGCTTTCGATTGGGCGCCGTAGGGCCGCTTTCATACTTTGTGCTGGCAGGACATGGCTGCGTCCACACGGGCGGCGGTCAATAGGTAGAATTTTCGCTTCGCGGCGTCGCACTCGCGGCGCCGTGAGCACGACATGCTGCACTCGGTTCGAATTCCGCACCGTATGCAATGGACTGGTATCGTGAGCGACCTTCAACGATTGCAGATGGAAGCTTCGAAAGTTCATATATGTTGTGTTTGCTGCTGTTTGAACGGATAAAACTACAACAAGTCGTACTCGCCGCGGGTGGCTGCGCGAAAATTCGACCAATCGACCCCGTCCACACAGCCGAGGCAGAGTGGCACGTAATAGCTAAGCGCTGTCGCTGACATCGCAAGGTATGAATGTGGCTTAACGCTTACCATTACGATCTTCATTTTCCAATACAAAAACGATATCCCGTAAGAATTTCTCAAAAACGATATCCCGTGAGAATTTCTCACATTATACTTGACCCTTCTGTATCCCACTCACTTAAAGGAAGGAGAGAGTGCTACTAATTACTGTGTGATAATTTTCTCAACATTCAATGTAACCTGCTTTTCTTACGGGCACCCAGGTGACTGATAAAAAATTATGTTAAGACTTTTGCACCCTCTTTATCATTCACATTGAGGGTGCCTTGAGTGGCGATAGCATACAACTCGATTAACTTTAACTTCCAAGAAAACAAAAGGGACGAAAGTTTTGTAAGTTTAAACGAGGTACTCTCCCAGCAACATAAAAAGATTCCTCCGTGCTTGGATGGCTTGCTGGAATGGGCACTCTGAGTTCCTATTTCACAGAGCCAGCCATCACAAGTAGCCATAATTTCTTGGCATGAAAGTAAGGTTCGTTAAAAAATACTCACAAAAACTATAAAACACAGGAGATTCGTGTGTGACATGAAAAACTGCAAGCGACGTAATTCGATATGCTCTCGACACACGATGCCTTGGCAACGCAGCTCTCAAATCAAAGATCACGTCTAGACCCGGTCGCTCAGAACATATTCGAATAGTCGAAACAATTCCTACTCTATATAAAACGCTTCGTCTGTGTCCGTCCCTACGTCCGTCCATCTGTCGCTCAGTCAGTCCCTCATCTGTCACGAAATTATATAAAAACAACCTGTGGAAATGGGGACAAGTTCAATATGAGTAGGGCATGGGAAAAGAAGTAAAGTTCACACATGGACCAAGTTAAGCTCCACCCACAATGGGCGGAGCGTGATGTGGTAATGAGTCTGAGAAAATTTCTAAAAAGAATTACGATCGACCCACTGACGCCTATGATATTACGCGCGCAGTAGTGTGCTCTAGCCCAACCAGTAATTATTCGAAAACATTGAAAATCACAAATAGTTTGAATTAAAAAGAAAATAAGAGTAAATTTGGAAAGGATGAAGCATCATTATTTTAACGGTAACCAATTTTCGCTGAAATGCGCGGCTCCTTTTAATTGTGGCAAGTGAATGCGATGTGGCCTACCAATAATCTGCGGGGACCAGCCGATGTACAAGTCAGTGCTTTTATCCTCCCAGACGATTATAATGCTAATTCACCTTCTCGGAAGGGTGGAAAGCCTGGTTGGCATGAACGTGCTTTGATGTGGGAATTGATCCCCGCACAGTGAGCACGGGAGTGCCCGCCACCTGTCACTACACCACCACCACCCTAAAAGTAAACTAATTAACCAGAAATACACAAACAGTATACAACCAGAAGTATACCAAATCACTAAAAAAGTGATACAACAAGTCACTGAAATAAAGAAATTTCCTGAGAAAGGTCTCAGCGTCCATACTATCTTTCAGTAACCGCTGAGGAAATGTTCGCTCTCGTTACAGATGGTTCCCTACCATTACCCAACGAAAGATGACCTCTATTGAAAGCAAAAAACACAAAAAACGAGACAGCCTTGAATCTTATCGGCGAATGTCATTAATGGTGTTTCAGGGTATTTTACGATCTTCAGCCTTATCATTAACAAAACCTGTTGGTCAATGACTTCTTTACTGTTCCAAATTTTTTACACTAAAAAACTCTTCACTTTTTTCATTTCCATTTCAAACTTACCTGTATGAAACCTTTGTTCAATACGGATTTGTATCTTGCCTGTGTAGATTCATGCGAGGGCTAAAGGTTCCAGGCGTAACTGGAAAAGCTTTTAAACCCCCTTCTACCAGAAAACAAAACCTTCAGAATCGGTGAGAAGATCTTTCTACATTCTCACTTCAATTTTTACTACTACTCGACGAAAGATGGGCCGTGTGGCCCATCTCAATCTCAGAGCACCTCCCTCCCCCCGTCTATTGGACCAACGCATATCGAGTGAGCACCAGCAGAATCAATTTATACACCCGCTCGGTGAGCCGAACGCGAGAAAAATCGGTCTGTGAAAGCAATCCAGTCTGATGAGAGTGGTTGAAGTCTGATTACGGGCTACTACAGCCCAACGCGAATTAATATTCATCAGAACAATGCTTCTTTATGTACTTGATTCGTCATCTTGATGTAAATAATTTTATAGCGCATGTGATTATATAGCAATTCCAAGCATCTCCTCGTAGTCATTCAAAATACGTTTAAATTTTCATATCAATATCAGTTTTACGTACAAAAATGAATAGCGATAAGTCTAGGTTGATAACTGAGCATTCCAGAGTAAATGTACTGTCACAGTTGCCATAAACTCCAACCGGATATTAAGATGAGGTTAACGATTAAGTGTACAAAAAATAATTCCATAAAATGAGTGAATGTACCAAGATCAAGATCCATATACGAGTAATGATGAGTTGGGAATGCTGTCGGTTACGAGATGTCCATGATGAGAACGCCTAGCACAAAATAATGCGCTACTTCTTAGAAAAAATAGAAAAAATTCAGTCAAAAAAATGTTGTCTAAGCCATTTTCCTATAAGACTCAATGAATAAAGTATATGTGCGACCAAATGACTAGAAAATGAAATATGATATGTTATCGTCTATGTCGCGCCAGATCCGAGTAATGTCTCGAATCCGTATACAGCTACATTGCTCCAAGCTAGAGCTACCATGTCACCAGCTATCCTTGAATCGAGGTAAACGGGCAATGAAAGCATGGGCAGCCGCGGTCAGATCCCGTTGACTGCGGGTTCCTCCTGTCACCAACCGCATCCACCGACGAGAGTACTGAACGAACAAGTATCTAATTTATAATAATTCCCAATTCAACTATATCCGCAAGGCAGATTTCCGATAAAGAACGTTGTGGGAGAAATGAGATTCCGATGTACGCCTACAAAATAATCAGAATGACGTCGGAAAGAAAGAACAAAGTAATCACAGTAATTAGAACTAGTCCTTGCGAACCGCATCAAGTAAACTGTCCCTGGAGCTTACAAACACGATGGCGTCAAGAACGGGAAGGCATCACCTTCACTAAGAAATTACAACGCGACATTATTCCACCACTCTACGGCAAGCCCCACCGATATTTGATTAAAAATTAGCTGATATACTTAATTTTGGTCAATTATGCATTAACAGAAAGTACACGTTAACAAGTGTGTCTTGCCAATGGGAATGTGGATTCAATATTGCTATATAAAAAGAATATAAGGTATGATAACTATTGATATACATGATATACATGTATGTGATTATCTTACCGGCTTCAATGGCTTCTTCGGCACCTCAAAATTGTCAGATAGAGAAGATTCTCGTTTCCGTTTGACAGTTTCGGTTCCATCGCTCACCTAAAAAATTAATACAATACCTATGGAACCTGAGAATAGCTCGCTGAAACACGATTCCACTATAACGCTTCCCAATCACTCTTGTTCAGGAAATCACACTGAATTGCCAAAAGCCACATAAAAAATAAGCTATAGTCGTTGTCGAGAATGGTGAAAGTGGAACATGCCAAAGGAGCTCAGAAATAAAGGGTATGTTAGTTGGAGGATAGATAAAGGAGCGACACCATCCACTATGAAAAACTAGTAATCCCATTTATGGGCAGCATCCGTGAGCAAGCACATCGGAGCGAAATCTCAGAAAGCGTTCAGTAAGTACTCACCCGAGGTTTAAAACTGTCTTGCAGATGGAGTGGTTCCGCAGCAGCAGATGGAGCATTGGTATTATCAGCCTAAATTGAACTGTTTGCATGTGAAATACAAAAACACTTCAGTAACCCGTACCACACCATGCTATCCTTGTTAGTACGATTTTGCTGCCTTGAAAATGGGCTCTTGAACTGCTTTCAATTAAACTATGCATTAACCAACAACATACTAAAAGCTTTCTCGGTTGAAGTATCCCTTGACGTTGCACATCTCGCATTGCACGTTTGAAAGACGACGGTGTTGACGGCGACTTCTTGATTATTTGAAAAGGTGGTGACTCTGCCTTCACCAGTGCCATGCTGAATGTGGTATAATACTTCGGAGCTCAGATCACCAAGGATACATAACTTCTTGTCGAGCGTATTGAGCTAAGCAATGAGTGCGCGCATGTGAATAACACAGCATTCAGTTGTTCCCAAAGAAAGAGGAATTTTCTCTGAGAAAATATAAAATGAATTACTCTCTGATATGCCACATATAGAATGGATTATTCTCTGATATGCCACAATCTTTAGCCTTTACTCACTCATGATTCAGATATAAAGCATTTTAGCACTTTTCACTAAAGCATTTTAGCGCTTTTCACTATGGTTATTTCATGTCACAGCGCACATCAATGAAACTTGAGGGTGCAGAAGCGATATGTACATCATGGGATGACGACTTGAAATGTATCCACATTTCCTGGCTCTCAATTAATTTGTACCGCACATCCACACTCACTGCCTTGCGAAAAGAACGTTTACAAATCGAAAACTACAGTGGTAGTATCAATCGTTCAGACGATACAGATAATGACATTTTGGACTAAAAAAACGCTCGGAACTGGTGATCCGGCAAAAAGAAAACGGGAAGCGAGTAGATCGATTCCTTGATTCCCGAAGCCTTCTACTTTCGCTGATCTCACTAACAAGTACTAAGAAGAATTGACATGAACCAAATGTGGTCTCATAATGACCAGTTGTGGTAAGCAGTAGCTTCTGGATGTCACCCTCTCTGCAGCACCGAGTCAACAGCGGGGGTCAATAAAAGACATTTGGGGAACGAAGTCCCCGAGTAAAAGCCCATTAATATTGCATATTAATGTTACTAGCTATCGATGAAATAGTAGAAAACTTTGCAACATTTTTACTCGTTTTCAATTTGAAGAAACGGAAACTCGAAATCCCCTTCAGTAATGGCCTCTCTCGTGACCTTCCTCAATAAAGCTATCTTACTAAACCTGAGATGGTACGACAGTCTGAGGTTTGGAGGATTCTAGGATACGCCACGCATTCGACTTCCATTAATGTAGTAGATTACGTAAATTAATCATTGCTTATAATTACGCTGGCCATAAAGCTGAAACAGACCTATATCAAGGAGCTCACAGTACTCACCCCACATCGGTATATGGATTGTGCACAGGTGGAATCGATGTCTCAGTACTAAGGAAAGGCTGTGGAGAATCTGGAAGGGGTGTAGAAGTTGCATGAAGATTGACATCGATTCCAAACAACCCTGAGTCGTCTGTCTGAAACAAAAAAAAAACAATTCAAATAAAAGAATAGCCTACTGGATACATCTACTCTGCCACCGTAACCTTATACGTGTCGGCCATAGGCAAACTTGTTTCTACAAGTACCTACTTCGCCATCATTATTAGGTGTGAAGACACTCATCAAATGTAGGATAAATCAAAGGTACGAGAGCGAAAGAAACACTGCCTTTCCCATCAATTTCCATTGTAACGAATTGTAACGGCAATAAAAAGCGGAGCTTATGTTAGGAATGTTAGCATGGATGGACAGGATTATTTGGAGAACTAATAAACAAGTGTCCAATTATGTGTAAAAGAAGGACGAAAAAATTCTTGGAATACAAAACGAAAATCCCTTTGCGAAGTACACTTCTAATGAAGTACGTGTCTTGGATTTCGTACCCTCAAATAATTGATTACCACAGTAATCGCTACGCGGTGAGAACCACCAAGTTACATGTACGCCCCCACATTAACTGAGGAAAGGGTTTTTAAGGTGAGTTCGCAAACTAGCCAAAGATCAGCAATGTTAGAGATTTTTTTACCATCACCTCATACCGCACACGAGCTATCTTTGCGGCCTATTGCTTGACCACTAGTTCCATTGGCTCTGAAAGTAAACCTAGCCCAAGAAAAAAAGAGCTCATAGAATCGTATTTCTGCCGAAATGCTTCATATTTACCTCCATAATAACATTTCCCTATTCATTGAACCTCTTCAATAGTGGCCTGTACTCGAACTACTGGGTTCCACACTCTATGCGGATTTGTTCTAAGTTTGGGGTGAAAATCAGCTCAGGCACGCCGATCATGAATCTGTGCCTGAAGTGGTTATGCATAGCATCCTGTGAACTGAAAATGCTTGTTCCTTCACCAACTCTTACATTACTACAGTTAAGTATATGAACTATAACAATATAATAACATGCGTACCAGATTGCTTTCAATTTCCTGTTGATCGAAAATATCACCCATAAACATGGGCAATGTTTTGTCGAGACACCCGTCATCGCTAGTTGAAGGCATTTGTAAACATCTAATAAGTACGAGTATTGTCAAGATCAGAGAGCCCGAAAAAATGGAAGTCCTCGTGATACCTATTAACTGGCTCGCTTCCTATGAAACTGCTTGGCGCAGCTGCCATCTCAGCTATTCGTTGCGGCTTTTCAATAGAACCACCACGATAGCGGAACCCTGAATATAGATCGCCTATGTATTTGAACACACAACATGATCCATGAGAAAGTAGTAGAACAAACTAGTCCTTACCAACTACATTTTCGGAGTTTGATAGTCTCAGTGCTCGATCGCTATAGGTTGGTGATGAGAAAGACATTCGAAATGGTCTGAAAGGGTTGTAATCCAAAGGATCACGATTTATAAACAAAGCAGCAAATAATTCAAGCGTCATCTATAACATCAAATGGCAGAATTTACCTGAAAGGCGAAGGAGTGGCACTCATATGGATCCCAGGTCGTGACGTCGGAGTCCTTAACCCGGGGGACATTCTACATTGATCTACCTGCAAACAAATTCGTTCAAACTCTTTCAAAAACACAAGGCGTCGCACGTCGAATGAAGGCGATGGAAATATTCTTTCGTCACTGGCTGTTTAAAAGGGAACAGTGTGCTTAGCCCTATACTAAAGATAAAGAGTCAAGTAAAGTGCACGTTCAATGCCAATTGCACATTGATAAGAGATATAAATGACCAGACTTAAATAACAAAACGAAAAATCATGCAGGTACCATGCTATAAAATGACCCGATATCCGAGGTTTAGCACAATGCAATTCCAAAAGAGTTGGAAGATGACAAAGTGATAAAAGGTCACACCCAGTGGATGCTGGGGAGGTGGGCATATGAAAACCATGTGATGACAAGCCCTAAGAAGCCAAATGAAGCCAAATTCGAAGGGATGGAAAGGAGATGACGTTTATAGTCCCTTACGTCTCTTAGCTCATGACAAGAACTAGTATCGACTTTCGATTCGTGGCCTCCTACGCAAAAGACTTGTCTTCTCCAGGTGGAGCATTACCGTAGCCACCAGGGTAAAAGCTTCAGGCTTCTGGATTGCAAGGATATTTTTTTATTTATGGTATGCACAACGGTCATGAAACATGAACTATAAAATAGCATACTAAATATTGCAAAAATACTGCAGCTGCACGCAACGATGAGTTAGAAATGTCCTATAGCTTAAGTGAAACTGTAAACACTGATTCTTGTCTTGGTTCTTGATTTTTTCCTCTTATTCTTCGCTGAAAGGAGGTTTGGACATAAATCGTATGAGGGGAGCAACACGTGGTTTTGTTTGAACGAAAATTGTTTTATTCCCTAGAAAGATTCAAACAAAAGAGACGCCAATGGAACAGAGAATATAAAAACTGAACACTCACCCTATTGATTATCGGAGGACTGTTGAATGACAGACTCAGACCAACACCTGAGTCAGCAGAAGTACCTAGTAGTAACGAGTCCGTCGGTCGAGAATTAACAGGTGTCGTCGCCCTGGGCCATTTTGTAGGCGGACTGTAGTCGACTGATGATTGAGCGGGAACAGTACTAACAGGTGGTGGTAACAGTGGCTGGTGCTCCACTAGCCATGATGGCCCCGCGGGTGCCCACATGAAGTGGCTAGCTGGTTTCCTGGCAACTGAAATAGGATTGAAATGTTGACTTTCACACCGTCAAATCAAACAAATATACGACACGATGCAAATCTTAAATATTGGGTAGTCTAAAAAGTTTTTTCGTATTTTCAAATACCGCTTTTTACCTCCAAACTGCTTTCCAGCAATCTCTTCTGTACATACACATGTAGTACAAGTCCACACGCATCTATAGGTATTATTGTCTTCCATCTCTCGGATAACCCTTTTCGGGAAAATAAACATATCAACGGTCAACCTCATTTTCAATACAAATACTGTAAAAAGATTTTTCTTTGAATGGCGTTAGACAGGGAAATGAAAAGGTGATAATCCGATGGAGCAAGATCAGGGCTATAAGGTGGATGGGGCAGCAATTTTTATTCAAGCTCGAGAATTTTTTAGCGAGTCATTCTTCACTAGTGGTAAATTTTTTTTAAATTTTTTCTTTTAAAAAATTCGCTTGGATAAAAACTCTGCCTTATAGCCCTGATCTTGCTACATCGGATTATCACCTTTTCCTTTCCCTGTCTAACGCCATTCAAAGAAAAAAATTGGAATAGAAAATGAGATGACTTTTGATATTTTTATTTTGCCGAAAAGGGTTATCCGGAAGATGGAAGACAACAATACCTATAGATGCGTGTGGACTTGTACTACATATATATGTACAGAAGAAATTTTGTGGAAAGCAGTTTTGAGGGAAAAAGCGGTTTTTAAAAATACGAAAAGACTTTTTAGACTACCTAATATTTCAAAAAGACATATACTTTGTGGCAAAGATCCCAATGAATAGCATGTTTGCTGAATTTCTTAGAAGGTCTACTAGAAGAATAAGTGATATGTTTTCTGCAACTTCTGTTTCAAAGGCGCCGAAAGCATTCCTGCGATTCCAGATCGTTATCAGACCTGTCGAAGGGTCGTTAAGCAATTTTGCACCGATCTCCCAGGAGCTTCTCACGGACCAAAAGCCATGATTTAATTCATGTGATCAGTTGCAATCATGGACGAATGATACTCTTAGAGTTTTCTATTAAGAAAAAGGGGCATCATGTTAAATATTGTACAGTGACATGGCTTCACATGAATATTATGTAGCATTACCGAATCAACATAGATATATGACATATTCACGGCATGCTATACGCACTAAATATGGAAGGCATGTTACTGTTCAACTCTCAACGGTGTTCCCCCATCCACTATTAAAGCCTTTTTGAATATTCCTCTTGAAAGTATTTTAAAAAAATACTGCAATTCATCCCAGACTTCACCTTTTTTGACACTACCACATTCACGATTTGTTGTTTGAAAATTCCTTTCAAAACTAATACACGTTTTAGATGGTAGTATTGGAAAGATTCGATATTCAGTGTTTACAGATCTCAAAAGAGAAATGCTTCGGTTCTCTGAAAAAAGAAAGTTGACCTTTGAACTTAAGGAGAACGATATGGAATAAATGGGAGCTAGTGTAGCTGGGGGCACTCTACTGCTTGGTGCAGCAATACTACTTTCTTGCGTTTGGTAAAAAATTGATTTAGATGGAAACCTGTTCCCTTGAAACGAGGCTTTGACAAAAATTTATAGTCGCGGGAGCAAACTGATGATTGCAAGACAGTATCTGGGACTGAGAGAGGGGAGCGTAAAAATGAGTTCCACCTAATCACATCAGCACCGAAAAATGCATCCAGTACCATGCATCAATAAGGACTCGTACAAAAATCTACCACTCCGGTGCTCCACCACATGAACAGGATACCCCAGCTAACAAGTAATTCTCAGCATCGCGCTAAGGTTGCGCTCGCGATCGCGCTAAAGTTGCGCGAGCCTAGCACTGAAATAAAAAACAACAAAAACAAAAAGCAAAAACACAGTATATAAACCAGAAAAAACAATAAATGATGTGCAGGATTTCACTTGCGCGAAGTGGAAAGCCATGGGTCTAAGAGTCATACAGATTAAGGTAAAACGGGAAAAAATGTACTAGAGCACAGGCAAGTGCACACAGGCATGCTCTCTTATTTACAATTGTAATCAGGATTGTCCAATAGAGCATCGCCACTTCTGACAGTGCTGCTGAATAGAGAAGTTCAAATAGTGGTACTCTTCGTCTAAGACACTTTCAGTCAGCTGTCGGTACCAGAATAAAGACATCACACAGGAGAACGCTAGTGGGTGAGAAAGGTCATGCAGTCACTGATTACACACGGTTCTAATGCTATGTCGCGATGGTGGTGGTCCCGTCGGTGCCGGGTCATGGGTCACAGACGACGACGGATGGGCAGCCCCAGTCGGCAATCTGCTGACCTTGCCCGGGTGTGCCATCGATGCTGCACCCCATGTATTCGCTCGCGATCGCGCTAAGGTTGCGCGAGCCTCACCCTCCCATACCAACCACATCGATCGATTGTCAGTCGGTTGCTGCGACGCACATTTGCCAGGGAACGGTGCCCGCTACCAGATCCTTTGTTTCCAACCCCTCCCCCACTCCTCGCGCGTGGGGTCCTGCCTTAACCCACAGATTAGCTAACTATATGCCGCCCGCAGCGAAAAATTTACATACTCCGGCGAAACGCTATCGCTTTTACATTCACGAAATAAACGACCTGTCATGATGTCACCGTGATTACCCATTACTATGGATAATGCATCACGACCTATGAAAACATGTCAACAATTAACAAAAAAAACATAAATGAAAGGGTCCCGAAACAGGGCTAACATCGCGTCAAAAAGACTTCCTGATAATAACCCCCTTTCCCTGAAAGTGCAACACGAATACAATCCCCTCGAAAGAATCATATGTCCCCTCTCACTCCAGCTCCACAAGATTCAAGCCCTTCATACCCACTTTGTAAAAATAGAATCAGGTCTCCCTTTCACGGTGACTAAGAAATCATGAAAAAGCAGTACAACGGAAGTCCATGAGGGCGTGCTATGAATGAAAGGGGGGGGAGCTTTTAATGTTGAAAGTAAAACGCCTTTGCATGGCTGATGTCACAATAACGCACCGTAGCTGTCCCATATTTCATGAGTGGCGCTGCAAATCTGAAGTTACGAACAGTTTTCATGTCAAAGCATGCCCCCACACAGCATCTAACTAGGTGCCCCCCTACACACGATGCGTCATGAACTGAAAAATATCAGAGTGAACGTCTTAAGCTCTGTGGCGGTTACCAGAATGGTCTTAACAAACAAGATAACCACTCCTGATAAGATTCATTAGGCAAACTTGAAGACGAGTTTGACAGCTGACTGTGAGGTAATGGTGGCGAGAGAGATGGCCGCATCAGAGACGAGACGACTGTAGCAGATGCAGACACAAATAATGACCACGCAGCTGCTAGCAATGCCTTCTCTGACCGCATGACTGACACTGCCCAGCATTAGCTATGCGAAATCATTTCGAGATAATTAACACCAACGGGAAATAGCTCTGACGTGTGAGAAATTGAAAATTTTTGGGTGAAACGTCGATCATAGAGGAGAAGGTCTAATTTTGTTTGCTGGAGAAGGGTTATTACACGAGGAGGGACCTTTGATATGCGCAGTACAGTATCATCTTTCGGTTTCACACTGCGTATTTTGATGCAAAGGAAATAGCGAATAGGATTTTCAACGGTAGAAAAGAGGATTTGCACAAGCCGCAAGGTAAGGGACTCACAATAGGATCTCGTCGGAATGTAATGAGGCGATTGTAAAGAGCAGATCAGAAAATATGACAATGAGCGCGAGAGGTTATAAAATAAATGGAGGCCAAAGAGGGACTTAATCGAAGGTCAAGTACCATTGCTCATGTCTTACGTTGACGGGCCGTACCACAGAAAGGGAAATGGTATTGAACTATAGAGGGACGAAGGAACAGCGGAGCACCCTTACTTCCGTGCCTTGGTTGTGTATACTTAAACCACCTCACTGTATTGTGTACGTTCATATTCATAAAAAACAGGAGCAACCGAAGTCTCTGATATTGATGATGCTCAAAGAGAACAGGATCGCCAAAGGGCAGTGTCTCAAAAAAAAAAAACAATGACCAACCATTGAACAAGTGCTAGCAGGAAATGAAAGAAACTAGACTGCTTCATAAACTGTCAAAGTGGATACAACTATACATAATGCGCGACGGTCTACCCTCAGAAGTGGCCGCACGTATTATACCACCTGGCCGGTTAACAAGCGGTACCATAGTGACAAACCGACCACTTTATACGCATGGGAACGGGGCTTAAATTTGATGTGTATAAGATCTGTGTTGCTGATCCACGTTAAGTACGCTGTGGTGATGACAAAAATGAAAATAATGTGTGCAAAGTAAGTCATTTGCGCTCCCTAATGCACGCCACCACTTTATAGCGCCCTGAAGTAATAGGAGAGGCGGCGTCCATACTTTGCGTACAGACGCCGTCGCTACCGGCACCGGCGACGACGGCGTCGGTGCGCAAAGTATGAACGCGGCCTAACCAATGTCACCAAGGCATTGTCCACACATTATCGCAGCATTTTACTTTACGCCAGGTACACATTCGTCGACGCGAAGCACAGAACGCGACGCAAATGCCGCATCTAACGCTGTTCGGTCGAGACTACCTCAGGCCAGATTTTTGATTTCGTGGCGTTTTGACGAATGCGTATTGCGCGAAACGCGCATCCGACGTAGTGTTTGGAAACGACCTGAAGTACAGCAGCAGGCACGCCCACAAAAAGTGTTTTGCTTGAATGACTGCGATAAGATTAACGAACTGGCTCGGAATGTATGAGAAACAGCTAGGTATTTTTGTGTATCTAATGGACTGTAACACGGCATCGATGGACGATAAAGAGAGTAAAGAGAAAAAAGAAAGAGATTTTATAAGAGTCAGTGCCAAAAGGGCAAAGGCGTCTAGAGAACGCAAATAACTGTGCGACGAATTGATTGGACTCGGAAAACGAAGCAAAAGAAAATACCAACCATTATGTATGATTTGCTTAGTACTTTTGTGCTTTACAAAGATTTAGGTGGAACGGCTTATTCGACTGCATAGACCTTCAACAGACTTTCAACGTAATCATTTTTTTTTCGATTTTTCAAAAGCGTTCCCGAGGTTAGGTTGTGCTGTCCCTCCGAGCCGAAATCCTCAACCCAATCTACGTCGGCATGGCATTTTTTGATGACATGTTTGAAACTGAACAGTGATTTACCTACACCACAAACACGAAGGACACCAAAAATAAACCCTCCGCAGCCGCGGGAAACAAGAATGAGATGACAAAGAAGGATGAAGATATGAGCAGTAGAATGATCATGCTATGCAGTACGGTATGCAGAGAGTGGTGAACAAGTACGAAACTATGGCAAGCACGTTCGGGCGCATAGCCCATCCACCGCAAAGCTCCTTTTCCTCCCTGACTTAGTTGAAATGAAACCCACAATCCACGATCATTTCTTCGCACAGGCTGTCCGTTCACGCAAAATCAAAATATATGCCGCAAGAGTGACATGAATAGTTTTCCATAACGAGTGAAAGGCTAGGTTTTAATTTCAGAGGGGATTTCGGCTTCTCCTTCGAGCCTGCCGAACTGCACGGACATTTGAAGTAAAACGGGCAGAGCTGCACCATTGCCCGTTGATGTCTAACGCTTTTAGGGGCCTCACACTCAAAACCTGTCTGGCCACACAAAACCACAGAGGAACTATAGACTACCTAATTAGGGTACATGTTGATTTCCATGTCCCACGAAAATAGCATTCTTAACCGGTTCACGAATCGTATAAAAAGATCGACAAATGCAAAACAGTCATTAAAACCCTCGCTGAAAGCTGGTTACCGATCCTAAAAACTTGTTTTCATACAAGTGTAAAATAGGATCGTATCGTGGTGAAAACCATCACATAACTTGAGTGGAAACACATGAAATTTTTGAATATATACGTATATGTATTTCGCACAAGGCATTCAATCCAGGCACTATGCGCTTATGGAAAGTAAATAACAGCATGTAAAGAAACTCGTGCTATCAATATACTATAAACATCTAACTAACAAAGCGAGAGCAAGTACACAGTAAACGCTCGTGCGGCAATAGAACTAATCACTAATCGAACTAGAGAGCAATGTGAAAACGGAATCACCGTATCATAAGTACACCAAAAGCTCAAAAGCGAGAGACAAAAAATGGAACCGAACACAATAAGTGAGGGCTAAACAGAACACCTGCAACATGTACACGGCGCAATGCATCTTGGGGTGGGCAGAATAGCAGCTATGGCTATAGACAATTTACATGACATTACCCAGCTTATTTGTGAGCCAAGAGGTTGAGTAACATGATCTTGACAAGTTTGTATGTCAAGCCACGCTGCAATCCCTGCTGCCACCCCAGAATACGCCCGGCGCACACTCCATATTCGTACATTGGCAGCCATTTTATAACATGTCAGTGCCACTGTCGTTAGCTGTTTCCGCTTTATTTACAATGGTAACGACAGTAACGCTTTACAACATACCGCAATGCTTTGCTCTACACAAGAATATGTAAATAATAGTCTGAGTACATTAGCTTATTAAGACCTGCTTCGAAAAGGATACCAGCGGTAAGGACATGGAATAAATAATATATGGCAAGTATATGTAAAGTTATCTAAAACACATTAAAACCATGTGTTTCTGAACAAAGATACCAATGAAAACGTGACATAATCGCATCTAGAGACTAGTTTTTGCTTGCCCGTATACATTTACAGCTCCATCATTTGTGGCAACAGCAATCATACACCTGAAACAGAGAAATTAACTAATCTGTTGATTGAAATCGTCAAAAGAGAATGTGACAGTGAACCAGGTGGCTTCAAGAATGATGTGACGAACAAATACTTGATAAACGTACCTAAGCTTATGCATGGCAACCGCAGCTACGCTTTGAGGCGGCCTGCCACGCTCAAAATCGTTCTGACGAATGCTACATAAAGGAACACCGCATACATCATACAACTTTACCTCAGATTTTAAAACACAACCGAACATCTGAAATGGAGACATCATGATTGGTGATTCACGCACGTAGATAGTTTTTTTCCTTTGTTAAATTTTCGGAAAGGCATACCTCTGCATTTTTGTGAACAATAAAGTTTCTCAGTGGCTCATGCGTTTCACGACCCGCCTCGATTTCCACAACAGGCACCTGGAAATGTGAAATAAGTAAAGTAGCTGGCAAAGTTTTGAGTGGACAGAAGTCTTTTTGCTATCCAAGGAACAAAAAAACGCCTACACTACAGGCAGGAAGATGGAATGTAAAAAAATGGACTTACGAGAATCACTGAAATGTTAAAAAACAATCGCACTGATAGTTTTCAAAAGGTATTTGCCATGCACACACTTACCATTCACATCACGATAGCATTTGAATCCAATCCTTCCTGCACAATGGTCTACGGGGGCGAACCGACAAGCAGTACCTATTTTCGCCTTCGCGCAGGGTAATCCAAATACCTCGTAGGAAGGAAGGATTGGTCTTGGGCGCATGGAGTAGAGTTTTGATTCTCAAACCGTATGCACAGAGTGACACTCATCACTGGCCACCCACCTACAGCTCTTGGATATCTATCGCTCAGTTAGATATATGTCAAGCGCTCATTCAAGATGAAGGTATAAGGTTTGAAATATAACTGGGCAACAAATTATTCAAATGCAACAAAGAAAATCTGTGAAACACATGGCACTTTCGAACATACCTTGAACATCCTGGGTTCCCACACACAGATTCCGCCGCCTTCATCACCTGCCGCAACAATTGCATTGTCTTTCGAATCAACGCAAATGGCAACTCCCACTACACGTGAAGATAAATCGTGGAAAGACATAATCAACGATTCCTTCGCAGGAACACGGATGTCATGCACGTTCACCGCTCCGTCCCGGTATCCTTGAATGAGTTAATGTGGTTTCAAGATTTAGCTGGAGTATATACCACTGAGTTCGCCACCTGCAGCAATGAGGTCGTTATGATCGAGTTCACCGGAAATTGCGGTCACTGCTCCTTTCTTAACCGCAATTGCAATATCTTGAGCAGTCTTTTCGTAATGAGCATCCCACACACGAATTACTCGCACGTTTCCACCACAGACTAGGCGCCCAGTTTCTTGACTCCAACTACAATGAATTCAAACTATCCGAAAATGCACCAGCATTATATTTACCCTACATATTACTTTCTTGATAGAAATCTACAGTGCGAATATCTTCCGAAGTTTAAGTAGTAAAAATATTTTTGCACATCTCAACAGTTCAATGTTTGCGATTTTCCAACTGAAAAACTAAGACTCACTCATATAGCGTTGGATGAACGGCATAGTTTGAAAGAGGTAGTCTTGTCTGATCGCATAACGGATTCGATGCAGTAACCAATTGCGGCAAATCCTCTATTTCGTGCGAGTGAATATTATACGAAAGATCCCATACCTTGAAGTATATAGGGTGGAAAGATGGGTTCTTTCGATAAAAACCCATGAACGTACCCTTACAATACCAGTTGAAGACCCGCAAAGTAACATTTCTCGCGACATCTCATTTATTACAATGAGTGCTGTTGTTTTGTCCTGCAAAGAAAAGCATATTTCCTAGATGTCAAATCTGCCTGCGGCACCAATGAAGTATGAAAAATTACCGAGTTGAAAGGATTTCCTGCATTGCAGGAGAACTTTTGTGCAATGTGGTTATGAGACTTCTCATAGCGAGTAATATATATTTGTTCACCGTCCGTAGTATAAATGGACTTTCGCAACATGGAGAATGAAACAACAGTTGGAGCCGTAGGAACACGAGCTGCGACTAATAAAGAATCGCACGGAACTGACTGAAAAATTCACCACCATAAATACCTGATGAGTTACTTACAGTTACTGTTAGCGAATCATACGGAAAGTTCCTACTTTGAATACTTCGAACTCAGCACGTGCATGTTGCTGCTGTGCTTGCTCAATAAAAATTGCCCAGTCTGTTGGATTTACCAGTGTCAGCGCACGATCAGTAAAATCCTCGACGTCCTCCTTACACTGAAAAATACGAAGAATACCTAGTGAAACTTTTCAGAAATTTCTTCCACCTACGTGAATTAAGTCAAGGATTGGTTGGACGAATATGCGACTGCACCAGGGAACGAACTCAGAGGTAAGCAAAGGATCAGCAGTAGCCGTCACTGGAGTACCCGACGAAAACTCACCACGAGCTGTCTAAAAGTTGATCTAATTGTAAGCAACAACTCAATACATAAAACACTTACAGTTCCTCTTTTTGGCGTGAAAGACTGCTTTAACATCTCAGCCAATTGAGACTTCGATTCTGACCCTAAATATAGATGAAAGTGATGACTCAAACATTAAGGAAATAACAAACAGGAAAGCACTCGCCTCTGCCAGATGGTAGGAAATGAGATGGCATCGACAACTTTCGCTGATTAGGTTGCCTTGACGTACGCTGCAAGGTTGAAGCTGATGGTTTGCTAGAAGGGCCTTGCTGATTGAACATTCCATTGGGAGATGCACAATCGATGTCAGGATTTGAGGATAGGCTGTCAGTGTTTGCATTTCCTTCCGGCGGTGGTAACGATGAGTTGGTTGTCACAGGACTGCCAATCATGAATCGCACACCTCCTACAAGACAGAGAAAGGATAAAAGATACTGGGAGCCATGTGTCACTGCAAATTAGTTCAACTGACAGATCACAGAAATTTTTTTGCTTACAGTTGCAAGCTAGCTAACCAAGGTGAGCTGTACCAATACACAGATGAAAGAACTTTTCACTATTTCATAAAGCAGGGAGATGAAGCATTACAATTAAAGACACCGGAAGGGGGCAATTTTGGCTTACGGTAGAACAGACGTAGTGTGGACGAGTTTAAGTGGCCGCCATTGCACAAACTCGCCAATTTGACGCCTTGGCATGGTGCCAAAATGGGATGTTTCTATTAGAAATTCGTTTTTTCTTTTTACTTTTTACTTTGCTCTTTCTTATATTGTTTCTAGATTATTTACATGAATGCTAATGTAGTGGGAATGGCCTCTCCACTGCGTTGGGAGTCAGGTGCTACAACTAACGTTGGCCCGGGCCCGTCTCCTACAGCGGACAACTCGGAAAGTCTGTGAAATGATGCGAATTGGATGCGAATACACACCGCAGCGATGCGCTCATGAATCCGGGTTTTTTCACCGATTATCGCTTCTATCCTTCTGTGTTCGTTACAAGATGCTCATTTCTTTGCACCTTTCTCTTGTTTCGGACCCCTACCGGTTCCTTTGAAATATCAACACATTTGAATTCAAATTCCAATACTAATTTGAAATTTCATATCAAATCCAATTTCAAAATCTACATCTAAAACGACAATACCTGCTTCATTGTCGCTGCTCCTTCCCAGTTTTGATGAGCTGTCAGCCTCCGTTATTTCATCAAAATGGGCATCAGAATTCGGAGTAGCTGAGTCCACTTTGTGAATCTACAACATTACACGAACTGCAAGAGGAAGTGGGTCATCGCCACAACAATACTTACAGAGGCGAAGCTTGATACTTTTTCGATTTTCTCAGTGAGAGCCGTCGCACTGCTTTGCAGGCCCATAGCCAATACTTCCACGTGA
Organism: Trichostrongylus colubriformis; assembly: GCA_963978905.1. Taxonomy (NCBI): domain Eukaryota; kingdom Metazoa; phylum Nematoda; class Chromadorea; order Rhabditida; family Trichostrongylidae; genus Trichostrongylus; species Trichostrongylus colubriformis. The sequence continues at coordinate 58,522,617 of OZ022256.1, read as the reverse complement.
CGTACTAGCTTATGCGCCATCAAAGCAACCTGAGAGAAAAGTGTGCGGGTAATATACGCATAGTCTTACATCACAAGCAGCAAGATTAATGCGAATCAACAGACAAACAGCAAGTGAAATAACGAACAACAGCAAATTGCTTTTAGTGTTACCTTTTGTACAGGATCCAAAGACAATCGCAGAAGTGCTACCCAGGTTCGTTCCAGAGGTTCCTTGAAGTTTTTGTTTTCAAGATAAGCCAATTGTTTCTTTGCACGCTCTCTGAAGGTTGTGGAAATAATTAGAGAACAAACTCGCTTGTTGAATGACCACAGGCCTAGGACGTATACATGCGATCAAGACTGTCAACTACCTGAAAGCAATATCGCCTTTGGATGGACCGGTATACGAAGACACCACGGACATCACTTGACTTATAGAAGAAGACAAAGAGGTTCGATCTGTAGGGTTGTTCATGGTGACAACCTAAATTTGAACAGTTACTGTCACAGCACAACCAACTGTTACGGATGGAAAGAAGGTCTGGCTTAGCATGAGCAAACTAAGAATATCATATAGCATAAAGAAATAAAAAAGAAAACGTAATAATGCAATGTTCTAACTACCTCCTCAATTGCCATGGCATCGTTCGGTCTCTGCCGCTTTTTATAAACAGAGCTTTTGCGCGCAGCTCCCCTACAATAAAATTCCGTAATAGCGAGCCACTCCTCTTGAATAAGCTGTATATCAGTGTTTGAACTGTCTATACAAAAATTGTACGTACATAGATAATGGTCCATTTAAATTGTTATTTCTCATTGTAGCAGCAATATCATTGGCGTTGTGTTCGAAATGGTCCTCTTGCATGTCAGCGATCATTTCAATGCCCAATGTTTCCGATAAATCCCAGAAAATTTTTGCGAACCTTTGCTCGAAGTCGATGATATACCACTAAACAGATATAAGAAGTAATAGACAATTGTTGATGCTTCCGAAACGAGCGAAACCCAACAGCAGACTGTAAACCTTGAGAGAACCTAAGTTACCTGCAGAGCAATCAGTAGCTCTTCACGCACAAGCACAGATCCATCCTTCGTACATTTATTACATAAGTCATCACAGATTTCTTGGTCAATCTGAAGAGAAAGAATTCCAACTCAAACACATAGTTAGGTTTTATTTTTACCGTAGCTGCGTGTTCGTTTGTTTCTGAACGATTTTTCACAAGGCATCCCAGAGCATAGACAGCAGCAGCGCGAACTTCAGGAGCATTATCATCGAGCTCTTTCAATACCTGAAGTGTTCCACCTCTGGAAAAGTAGTCGAAATAGTACTGTGAACCATACACTCTAAATACAAACCTTGGCATAAGCAACGAGACGTACAGCCTGCCATCGAGCAGGATCATAATCGGCCCAAAGGCGACCCAATCCAATTAGTATCCACAGCTTCAAAAGCCGGCAATCCTTCGCCTGATTCTCACTCAATAATTCAGTGCACAGATTGACGTATCCTTTCTTTGTGAGATTCTCTTGTGCAATTCTATATGCATAAGGAAACAATAAACTTCATGGAATTATTTTGATGAGGATCTGTGGCGTCACCTGTAGTTGTTGTGAAATAGCGTGGCGAGAACGAAAGCGACAACAATTTTCTGGCGAGGTAACGTATCAGGATCGTTGAGGATTGTGACGAAGAAGTGGTACCTTAAAAATTGTGTACCCACTGAACCACTTTAGCCAGTCTTTTTTTAGATAGCCGAAATCATGAAACAATAAGGCATAGTAATGGGGTGGAGAAGGTAGAACATCATGAGAAAAAGGGTAAAGCGAATTGAACACTGGAACGTACCTTAGCTGGACTGGTTTTGCACGATTCGTCGATTCGTATCGAGCTGGCTCATCACCGTTTTCTTTGAACAACTCCGACTGAACACTAGGATCAACAGCAAGAATCTGGAATTACAAGGAAATCCAACAACCGCTGCATTGGTACCACAGATAGTGCAATTGCTGGCTTCAAGTAAAGATAACAACTCAAAAGATGCTATCGCAGGTCACAATTACCCAAACAATCCATTTGATATTCACTATTGAAATTGATTACTTCAGGTGATCAGAGCGCGGTAAAAACATGATGATTATTTCAGGGGATCAGAGCGCGGTAAAAACATGACCAACCTTTGCCCAAATGAAAGCAAGCCATATCCGGAGCTCCCTTGATGTACTTTGCAGCAATTTAAGCATATATGGAAAAATCCCAACTGAAAGAGAATAACCAACAGCCCATTGACCGAGATCCAAGAACCGTGCAAGAAGTTCAAGAGCTCGCTGACGATGAGCCTGTCAAGATATTCAGTTTTGTAATAGAAACCACAAAAGCACTTAGTATCTCACCTGGCTAAGCAAAACCTGCAGGACAATAGGAAGCTGCTCCGGTGACGACTGCTTGTTCACCCCATACTCAAGCCATACCTGAAAGAGGATGAAAATCGGACCAAAAGTGTTTAAAAATATTCCATGATGAAACATCGCATATTCAAACAAACAGACAAGAGCGAAGATAGGCATCACCTCAAAAGCCTTCAACTGTTCGATAAAAAACCAGTTGTGCTGAACTTCCTGCCCATCATTAATGATACCAGATAAGTCGACCAAGGCTACAATGATTCAAATAACATCGCAAAAGACGCGAATTAAGTGATTCAAACTCACTGTTTAATGTACAAATAGAACTTCTAGATAACATATCTTTCCCGATCACTTGAAACTGCAGCTTTGGAATGAGAAGATTGTGGATATGATTGAGAGTAAGATCAAGAGTGTACTCCCAGGAATCCCACAAAGGATGATCAGCTGTGCTTGGCAGGGAGGGAGAGGAAACCACATCTACAACAAGAAATGGAATAAAAAATAACGAGAAAGAAGGAAGCAAACCAACGTACTACATCCGTTTCCACCCATAACACGCTCTGCCAAAAGAAAACTTCGAAACAAAGAAGCTAGCAAAAGATCCTAAAATAGATGCTTTTAGATATATTAAAGATTTCAAAGAAAACATCATATGAGAAAATAATGATAATTGAAGCAATAAACAAGTAAGAAATGTCACACGAACACACACCGAAGTACGCATCATATTTGATATCAGACGTAGATTAAAATATATAGTGAAAAAAGGCGAATGTAAACAGTGATTACGACCTGTCTGAACAGCCTCTGAAAGTCATCTCTTGGCAATGCATTCCACGCAATAGTATCCGTTATAGCAGTGAATATCCAGTTTAGCTCTCCCAATATCGTTCGCCGATCATTCAGCTGACCGGGAATTTCCTCTAACAAATTGGGTGGGAACTCATTTTTCCTATCACTCTTCAACAAGTACCTGAATCAGATAAATGTTGGAAAATAAGTATCGTGATGATGACGAAAATTTCATGCTGAAAAAGTACCAAAGAATACTCGTGTGTATTGGAGTGGTCAAACAAGACGTAAATAAGTCAGCAGGAAGATCTGGATTTGTGGGCAGTCTTTCATCTTCACGACAAGCTGCAAGTTGAATACAGTCCTAGAAAGTCAGCAGGTTGAATTGACCACTAAATGGCACCTGTGCTAAATGTGGAGAACAAATTTATACGTACCCGAAACTTAGGCCGTCGTTTGAACTTCAATGATTCAGCTTGCTGGTCAGGCGTCATGTTAGAGATGATTCTTGCTGCTGATATTGAAGTAACGGCAACGGTTTCTTGGTGAGCTGACAGGTTCTTATGCCAGTCCCTGCAAAAAGGCTCCTTAAAAAATGCGTGCTGCGAACCATTTCTATTTTTCGGAGGTAACGGTTACGATGAAGAGTTGAGCTGTTGCAAAACTCACTCCTCGTGATCCTTCGCAAATCGCATGAACCAGTTAACAATTGTCTCAGCAGAAGAACAGTCCCAAACGTATATGGAAGGGAACTCCATGCACAGTTGCAAATCGTATAATGATAATGGGATGTACTGGAACAGAACGAGTAAGAAAATGATATCAACACAGGAAATCAAAAATCTGGTAAATTGTCGGACCTGGGTGAAATTCTTGTTGAAAACCCAGATCTCACCATTCTGTGTGGGTCGAGGTACTCCATGCCCATTATAATGAAACAAAACACGTTCGTCTTTAGCATTCCTTCTCATGCTCATGCACAGTTTCCGCACATCATCACCCGTTGGGTCGGTGACAGATTTGTACCTCAACCAGTCATTATTCAGCTACCTGTACTCATTTCTGAGCATTTTCATCCATTATTTATGAATTTCATCTGAAAATGCCTAGAAAAATAGAGCTGTTATCACCTTGCACGCGGTTGCCATTTCTCGTAGCTTTTCTGCAAGGAAGCTGCTATTTTATAAGCTGCCTTTTGCGGGTTGCAGCTGTATGGATCCACCCAGGCTTCCAGACGAGCACGAGACGAAGTCTTCGGCACTGAGTCCGGTGGATCTACTCCTGCAACAGGAACAGTTCCGAACCGATTTTTTTTGAAAACAATTCTTAATATGTTTCGTCTGATAGGAAAAGCGAAAATGGCAACTAACTGCAATTGAGAGGATCACTGACCTATGTGAAGGCAAAGAACAAGGGCGACAGATACAGTCTTCATTCGCTCCTTGCTATACCGTCTCCTACATTGACCATAGATACTATACATTTATTCGATAATATGGACTAAAGAGGAAGTCTACGCACCATATATCGCGCTCCTCTCCGTCCTCCTTTATCCCAAGAATATCTTCAACATGGCGTGCTTCTTGGAAGTAACGCGTTATCAACCTATCGGTCTTCTGCAAAGTTTCGTAACAGTTTGAATGTTCTATATTCTGGATTCGCTTTAGAGCATACCTCCAAAATTTCCATCTCACTATGAACCTTCGACTTCATCGTGGACATCTTCTTATGACACCTTCATTCAGAAACTTACTGCAAAACTAGCTTCCCTTGAAATATTGCTATGGTACTGAGTCATGTATAATATTAAAACACTCAAATTATGACCAATCCTGCGAAATGATATTCACTGTTTGGATAAGTCCACTCAATAATCTAACAAGACCCCGACCCGCCTAGATAACATTGTGAAAGAGCTTTGCTCAAAAGCTTCAAATGTTATAGGACAAAAGAAGATAACAGTCAAATGCAAGCTCTGCACTGCTCGCTTAATGGCAAAAAACTAGTTCGAAAACAGACACCACCGATTTGATGAAGACATATCCATTTGTCATGGTCTTGGATCCACACCTTGTCAAATTTCTGATTCTTTAACTATTTACTTTTTTATAATATACTTTTGTAATAACTTTTTATAATATTCTTGTTTCGGTCAACTTCGGAATCCTCAAACAAACCTTCGCATAACTAAGAATGCTTGCAATTCTCAATATACTGCGCTAAGTCTTCCCTGCTCCATCGTCGGTCCCGACACTCACAGAATCGGATGGCGCAGTACTCTCGCACTGGATGTGGCAGCGGCGACTTCCAAGTAGGGCTTTTATGCTGACGAAGATCGGACACCGATTTGAAGCCGAGCTTCCCGTTGTTGGGGGGAAAAGAGATCGAAGTAGATCGCAAGAGACCAGCACTATCTGGCAAGAGCCACCCCCGATACCATTTTGAGAAAATGTTGTAACCATCGCAGAGAACCACTTATCATAACCTCAGCGCAACACTTTTGTGAAATTTACCATTTTTAGTGTATCCCATACTTTTATAATGACTCCCATACACTAAGTTAAAAACGCTACAAGAACTCTTAGATAAAAAAAAAGCGTTAGCCATGCACAGTCTCCGATGCACATTTTCGGATTACTTTAAACAAACATAGACACCAAATAACAATTTATCAACAACAAATCAACAATTCACTCTGCAGGTATCTCGATTTCACCGCTCGCAATCTGCTCTATGATGTCATGAGGGTGCTGACCGTCGATTGTGCAGCCAACTGATTGGGCAGTTCCTAAATGAAGTATGGCTTGCTCAACATCTGGTTTTGACAATTGCCTGAAAAAAATTGATCAGACCTAAAATCTCCTTAACAGTTCCTTCAAGCTTTCGAGCCATGGAGCGAGGCCTCATAATCCGAGCAATCTTGATGATCGAGTCAAGAGTTAAATCACCATTGTGCTTCACTGAAATAAAAAAAACATTGCAAAATTGCAAAACCAAGTTTTCCCCATCACCACCTTCACATCGGAAAAATAGAACTCACTAAAATAACACCCGTTGCTTGCGTTACCAGTCTATGCAAAAACAAGAGACTGGGGGATAAGAGCATATGGACTCTCGACCCTTCGCCACCAAAGGTGCATACCGTTCTTGACCTTCTTGCGGTCGCGAGGAGGTTCTTTCAGTTCCTTCACGAGAAGAGATGCTGCTGATGGTACGACGTCGATCTTGGCAACACGATTCTGGATAGTGAGCTTGCATGTGACTTTCAAACCCTTCCAGTCCTGGGTGGCTTTGGCGATGTCATCACCAACTTTCTTCGGTGACAAACCAAGCGGTCCGACCTTAGGAGCAAGTGCAGAAGTTGCACCCACTTCTCCTCCAACACATCGGAGATACACTGGAAAAAAGACACTCAAAGACTCCAGGGAACCTCAGCAATCCCACCTAAACCAAACAAAAAAGAATCGCAACTTATGTACTCACCAATCTTAATCTCACTGGGATCGAACTTTGGTGGCATACCGATAGAAGATGTCTACCAAAAGAATGGTATGACCCGAAATGAACCAACGGTGAAATTCGTCGTGACGAAACCGCGCCTAAAGTGCGCTGCGTATCGACGTTGGGAAGAGTCAACGCGCACGCGACAAGGGGCGCGCTTTTTAAATTGGAATTATCTTTCTTGGTTCAATCGTTTAATTTCAAATTATGAGTGTCATCATGTAAAATTAGTAGAGTATTATTTGATCGGTAGCAGACGCAGTGAAGGTTCGTTTATGCGGATGATTTATTTGGTCAACTTTTCGTTATCGAGACCTAAACTGAAGATTGGATACGGGAGAGTAGGAGAACTGAAATCCGAAGGTGAACCTGGAGCGAAAGTTTTTTGTTCGCAACTCTCCTCCATAAACGCTAATTATTTGCTGTTCTATGATGGTTAAGCACAAATTCTTAGCTTTCACAAAGACAGAATAAGCATTAGCGCTCGTATGGTTAATTTTCTGTAATTCATTTGAATTTATGTTTGCTCGGATGTTTTAAGGTCAGCGGAGATGATGCTGGCGTATATATGTAATTTGAAGCACATTTTTATGTTTCACTTTAGCTACCAGCTGTTTCAGATTGATGGGCGAGCCCAATGGTGAGTGTGTTCATGGTTTAGAAAGAGGAAGAGAAGATCTGGTGAGTTCGATGTCGTGGTGCACCAACTAACTTTCTAAGTTTATCTCCTACCCTCACCTCGGTTATTGCCTCCCTAGATCCGAAAAATGGTGAAAAAAATAGCAACGAAGGCTTGCTGCGTAATATGCCTCTTTTTCTTCTAGTTCTTTCAATGCATAATATTCAACGGAGCTTACCAACCGTCACTTCATCTAAGGAATGTCTTAACCGAGCCTTGGGAGCGGCTGTTGTGATAACTTTATCCTACTCTCATGATGAATCTTCCTTGTCCCAATGGGCTATTACTGGTATTTAGATCTATGAACGGGTATTGGTTGATGATGGTGAAGCCGTTTTCATCGAAGGAGGAGACGAGTATGGAGACGTGTTTCGTGAAGAGGAGTACATCCAACTTGAAGATGGTAGATTCGTTCAAGCGGATCCGCACTCCATAGTAACTCAGGTGCTTGTTAAACACTTGTCAAATAGATACGTACAAATGTTAACCACGGTTGAAGGTAGTGTATTAGAGCATGGACCTATGGTAATTTTGACTAGAGCTTCTTAATGCGGAGCATGGTATATCTTTCCAGCCCGTAACAACTCAGACACAAGTTCTGCAACAAGTAAGAGTCGCGCCAGTCACCCAACGCGTTGTTGTTGATCCTTCCCCTCAGATTCAAGGCCATCAGGTTATCCATCAGCAGAATTATCAACCGCGCCTTGCACAGGTATGTTCAAGAACTTGTAGTTGTAATTGAAATATCGTTGCAAACTTTCAATAATAAATGCCCTGCTCGAATTCGTCTTCCGTTACAGGTTCCACGATATAAATCAGATCTCACAAAAGCGTCATCTTTTTCAGCCCAATTCAATAGCAATGTGAGTATTAACGTACTACGTATCGGTCAAAGATTTTTGAACTCATCTCCTCTTCTCCGGTTTTTGATTGATTACGTCGATTTTCGTATACTATAAATATACAGGTGTCGCGACCGCATTCTTTCGAAATACTGGAGAAACCGATCAGTTTCTCCCACATAGGCCCAGTGAAGTCCTACACGTCTTCTCCTTCAACGGCAGCAATGTTTCAGTTGCCGTCTAATCAGACAACATCCAAACCTAAGAAGTACTTCATCATTACTTTCCTGCTTGAATTCATTAATTGAATTTTGCCTTTCAGAAAGCCTCTACCTGGTCAACGAAAGCCTTGTAATTGCACAAAGTCTATGTGTTTGAAGCTGTACTGCGACTGTTTTGCTAATGGAGAGTTCTGCCTTGATTGTAACTGCAAGGATTGTCACAACAATTTGGAGCACGATGCTGACCGTTCCAAGGCTATAAAGCAATCTTTAGAAAGGAATCCGAACGCGTTCAAACCTAAAATTGGTATGTTTGAGGCGGGCTACTCCCTAGATCAATTAAGCATCTAGAACCCTTGGCATTCCAGTTATTATCGTCTTTAGGGGTGAAAAGTGGAAAGCTTGACGCGGAAAGGTTACATCAGAAAGGATGCCATTGCAAAAAAAGCGGTTGTTTGAAGAATTACTGTGAGTGTTTCGAGGTCAGTTGCGTTTGAATTCACGAGACTTCTGTCAGTGGTATTCCATTACGGCTTTTTCAGGCCAAAGTTCCTTGTACAAGTCGATGTAAATGTCATGGGTGTCAAAATACAGAAGGAGATCGTGCCCACCGCAACGATAGGTAGAGGTTTCAAAGTATGGTATCCATAAAAGAAAAAATGTGCACTATTAGGGTCGAAGCAGAGCATCTGTCACACCTAAGGGTAGCAATGAAATGCATAACCATAAACTTCACAAGGTTTCAGTTGTCCAGAGGAACAGAACTTCTTTGCTCTTATTCACAGACCTTCGTATTTATCTTGAAGGATTTCTTCGACGAGTTCTGCTCTGATGAATCTCGCGAACGCTGCCTCTTCGCTCACGACTGGGTCACCATCGTCACCGCTTTCTGATAATGATTCTGAAACAGAGTCTTCCACAGCTCGACTTGATCCGCGATCGTAAGTTTGCATGTTACCTATCACTGAAGTTTAACTTCCTGCTTTTATCAGTGTGGGTAGGCACGACAGTTGCAATCCAATTCGTTTTAAGATATCCATGGTTTTATATGACGGATGAGGTGATCGAGGCTGCAACACTATGTCTCGTGGCTCAAGCAGAAGAATCGGTAAGTCTCCCAACTTCAGTACCGTTGTTGAGCAATGAAAAACTTACTCTTTTTTTCAGTTATCGGGGAGTACGGGTGAGGCATCTGAAACGGTGGTCGAAGACATGGAAAGAATGGTCTTGGGGGAATTTGGTAGATGTCTGCAGGAAATTATATCGAATGCATCTGAATCTTGACATATTATTATCAGTCGATACATTATCTATATGATTGTGAATAAACTTATATGATCTTTGCTATATGTTCTATATGGAGGAAGTGGCCTAGAAACCGTACGATTCTTTCACCCGAAATGTTGTGGTTGTTTTTCATGTTGTACGTATTGTACATGATTGTTTTCATGGACCCACTTCTTAACGCAAACTGCAACTATTAGGTTGGACGGGAAGTTCTGGGACACTTTTTGTTTTTTCCTGTAGAAACCTGTAAAGAATTGTGGGACAGTCCATGGTAAGGGTATATAGATGGAGTGTGAAGGACTCTTCACTAGTCTGGTTATCACCACTATGGCTTCGACAAGCGGCGAATCTGAGCCTATTTCGCGAGAAGGTCTTCGACTGCTGATTCTTCATGAGTACCGCCTTGGTAGTTCTGCGCGCCTGGCGGCCGACAGAATCAACCACTCGATGGGTGCGAACACCACTTCGAAGTCTACGGTGATTCGGTGGTATCAGCGTTTCGGTGAAGGACAGACAACGCTAGAAGATGAACCACGCTCAGGACGTCCTCCGGTCTTCGATGTCGACGCCCTGACAGCTGCCGTTGAAGAAGATCCCCGTCAGTCGAGCTGAATAAAATTCTGAATAAAATCTGTGAATAAAATTAAAATAAATTGAATTTTTCTCACAAGGTGTCCCAGAACTTCCCGTCCAACCTAATACTATAAGCAAGTCGATGCCTCCAGTCAGTTCACAGTGTTGTTAACAGCTAGCGGATTGGCCATTATTGATAGATTAATTTTGGTGAAAAGGTTTTTGGGGAAACACAAAAAAGGGAGCTCTGTCGATAATGGGGGTGCGGAGGAGTGTTTCACCTACTCAGCTATCAAAGTGGGAATTTATAGGTGAGGGTGAGAGACGATTCGAAGAAATGTTATCGTGTCAGGAGTAGTGGATCTACATAATCTTGGAAAGAAAAGTTGGTTCGGATCTTTACTCTGCATATCCAGGTGGCCCCTAAAGACCCCTTGATTTTCTCCCACTGGTGTGTACTTGCATGCAAGTTATCTTGTCATGTCGGCAAAGCGACGTGCATTGAACTGCTTGATGTTACAGCCCTATCTATATTTGTCTGACGATGCGTCTTTTTCAGATGCAGTTGTCAGATAGCGACAAAAAGTTTATGGAGAGGGCGTTCCAGCTTGCAGAGGAGGCACTTGAAAATAATGAGGTCCCTGTGGGCTGTGTTTTTGTATATCATGGTGAAGAGGTAACTATTAGCTTCTGGTATTTTGTATATAGTAATTCCTGATAGTTCAGAGCGCATTTCGCATTCGTCGGAAGGAGGGGTCGAATCATATTCTCGTTGTTAGAGAATTGGGAGCCTTTTTGTCACGCTCCTTTCAGGTTGCACGCATGGTGGCACGACCCATGCTCTGTCACTAGTGACGATCCGCCGACCCCTGCTTTCTGCAAGCGCGGAATGTGCCATCATGTCCTATCAACCCTATTGCTGAGTACGAATTATGTGTTGCTTAAACCATGCTTTTATTCGTATTAGGAGCTCTAGGATGTAAGTTATTAAGCAATGTTGCTGTACCGCTTACGAATCTCATTTCATTGGCTGTCATTAACTCAGACATACGTAGGTGGGACGAGGCAGGAATGAGGTTAATAGCACAAAGGACCCAACAACCCATGCAGAAATGGTTGCTTTACGGAAAATGGAATCGCAGCTTCCGGATTTAAGAAAGGTAAGCGTTATTTCTCAATGTTGCTACATGCTTGCCAAATCACCAAGCTATGTAGGATAGTCATTAAAGACTCCTTGGGCTGTAGTCCCTCCTCATGTGTTTATTTCGCTTACTGAAGGAGCTGTGTTTTGTCTTTACCGAAGAAATGACCGTAGTTGCCATAATGAACTATGATTCGCTTAATTTATTGTATGTCTATGGCTGAATAGGGGAGAGCCCATATCCATGTTCAGATTCTTCATGATTTAGTTCTTTACGTGACGCTCGAGCCATGTATAATGTGTGCCAGCGGACTCTATGACCTAGGTGGGAGCAGTTGCTTCAAACGTTTCTTTTTCGTGAGGTTTTTCTTATGTAGGTGTGCTGTTCAAAGTAGTGATGTTGTTTTTGTTGGTTTTTGAGTAAAACAGCGCCTTCAGAATATCTGATCGCATGCATTTGCTGTTATGCATAGGATTCAAATTTATTATTTAGGTATATCGAAAATTGTTTATGCTGCTGCAAATGAGAGATTTGGAGGGATCAAAAGTGTAGGTAATAGCGGTAAATATGGTGCGGAAAGTTCTACAATTGAGGTGAAGGATCATTCTCATTGAAATATGGTATAGTACTGATTGCTGATATTCCTTAGATTCTTTTTAGATAGTGGAATCACCATCGGATTCCGACCGTTCAGTTGGCCTACTGAAGTCTTTTTATGAGAGGCAGAATCCGTTTGCACCGGAAGAAAAACGCAAAGTAAAAGGAAAACCTTGTGTTGATGTGTAAATTCTCATGCTATGGATTAAATTATTTTTTATTTGGTGTTATTGCTGGTTTCTACCGTTGTTTCCGCTCACGCTTTATCTGTGCCACTATTTGGAAGATGATTTGTCTCACGTTCCTTTCAATTAGAAGGACTTTTCAGATGTCTTTGTCGCGATTTCTCAGTCGTGCTTTACCTTCAGCTTCACATGTCATCTACAAACCACAGTTGCTGTCGCTTCCTACTACGCGCCTTTGTGTTGCACGAACTACATATCAAGTACGTTTTCTTTTACTGTCAGAAATCGCAGCTGCAGAAATCCACCAGAGCTCCATAATCTTCAGGGTCGAGGTAGTAGAGGACAAAGGGACGTGTTATACTATGTTGTAAGTCTGGGAATTGTCGCTATAGGAGTGACCTTCGCAGCGATTCCGGCATATAGAATCTTCTGCGAAGAAACATCATTTGGTGGTTTAACTCAGGTGCTCTTTTGCCTTTCATGATGCTGCCTTGCCTTTTAATTATTATATTTCTAATATTACTTGTCTGATTAGTCGTTCAAGATATCAGATCAGCGTTCAGGTGGCGAAGGATTTCGAAAAAATCGCAAAAATGAAGAAAGTTGAAGATAGACTCATTCGAGTGCAGTTTAATTCAGACACGCCTTCCAGTATGCAGTGGGAATTCAAGCCGCAGCAACACGAGGTTTGCTACATGCATCCTTAGAATTCTATGACTACGAGCAGACTGCCCTCTGGTTTATTCCTACGTTTTAGATGTACGTTCATCCAGGAGAAACGGCTCTAGCCTTTTACACGGCAAGGAATCCTACGGATCGTCCAATTGTTGGCATATCAAGCTATAATCTCACACCGTTTCAAGCAGCATATTATTTCAATAAGATTCAGTGTTTTTGTTTTGAAGAACAAATTCTAAATCCCGGCGAGCAAGTAAGTTTCAGTCTTTCGTCGTCATATTCTCAACTTGCACTTTTCCAATTTTCAAGTTCGTTGTTTTAGGTGGATTTGCCCGTTTTCTTCTATATAGATCCGGATTATGCCAATGACCCTGCTTTGGAATACCTCGATAATATACTTCTCAGTTACACATTTTTTGAAGCAAAGTCTGGTCTTCAGCTGCCTAGTCCCTTCGATCCTAACAACCGGCCGAAGGCCAGTTTTCTGTGTTTACCTCCTATCTACCATCTTCGAAGTAACACTTCTTTTTCATCTGATGTTTCAGGCTCAATTGGAGGCCAAGCCAAAGCAATCCCCGGAGTAAGCTACTTAGCAGAAAACGACTTGTACATACTGTTATGCTTTCATAGTGCTGTTAGATAGATGTTGTTGATAAAGATTTCTAGTCGGTTTCACTTTTCTCTTGCGAAGGCATTATGTTGTGAAAACCCTTTCTAATTAGATTTCAATCGTAGCTAAACAGCACAACTTATTACATTTGGTAACTTCATAATCTGTGCATACTTCTATCACCGATTTCTAAGGGCTAGAATTTAATCTTCCCGGGAGTCGTCTGCATACGGTGGCAACCACAGTACATGGAAGAACCGGCTTCAGCCACCAACAGCACCCGCTCTTGAGCAATACTGTCGAGGTTTCCACCAAAAATCGAACGCCTGATCAACGTGGATGTCTTACTGAGTGAATCCCAGGTAACCATCTAATCGTTACCAATCCCGTGAGTAGGAAGGAGAGGGGGATCGGTACGCACGTGGACCAGCTCGTAAGTTACTGGGATGGGTCTGTGAATGCACCCTACTTATCTTTATTCGGGAAAATGCATAATGCCGCTTTATTCTGTGGTATTATGTACAATAATAGCACCTCAGCTCACACGTGCAATTGGTACTTACCTCCGACCAATACCGTAAGCTGACGCCCAGATGAATCGACTCTGGAGCGCATATTTCGGTATGGTACTCATTTCAACATGCAGTGGAGTTTGTTGCGCAAACAAACTGGACGTCTAAAATCGCTGCTGTAGTGTGCATGCTTTAGTGAATATTGCAGCGAACGATTGCTGAAAGCCCTTTGTTCATGGTCCATTTTGAATGGTTTAGAATTGGTTTTTGAATTTTTCGGAAAAATGCAAAAAGGTATACCTGTTTTCGGTGCGTTGACAAGTTGTCGAACGAAATTTGAGTCTCAATGAAATGAGATATGTTTCACGTACATCCATTTTCTACGGAGCCTTGATGAAAACCCCACAATGGTGATGGCAAAGAGGAGGACCTTCATGAACAAGTACACAGGATGACGAGATGGTGCTACAGGGCTTTCAGTCAAACCTTAGCTTAGGGAGGAGCCCCTACCCTCATCAAGTAAGGCTTGGTAGAAATATACACTTGAATGTACAAATGGGTGATTTTAGAACGGTCTCGGATGAGGGACGATGCGGGAAAATGAGTATTCCCCCTCAAATACAGGGTGGTCCACATGAAACGTGACGGAGAAAACTACGCACAAGTTGGCACTAATCAAGCAAAATAAAAAAAATTTTTTGTTTGTTCGAACCGTCACAAAATTCTGCATTAGGGATTACATACCACATTCGGAATGTCCGCCACCAGCTTCAATACAAGCGTCCGTTCTCTTCCTGAAATTCTTGAAGACGCGCGCAGTCATTTCCGCGAGATTTCGTGCCGTGCTCTCTCCAAATCCTTCTTCAGTGAATCCGGTGACATCACTGAAGAAGGCTTTTTGCTTCCAAATCGACCAGACGGCAAACCCAATGGGTTGAGACCGGGCGAGTTTGATGGCCAAACATCCTTAGCCCAAAAGTCCGGAAGGCTCGTCTCACACCACTCCAATGTTTTCCTGGCACTGTGGGCTGGCGCCCAATCCTGTTGTAAGGTCCAACCGGCGTTTTTTTTTTTTGCATATTCATTAGCCCAGGGAATGACAGCACCTTCTAAGATTCACTCTATTAAAGTTTCGTTATTGATTTCAGCTCCTTTTGGGACGACACAAGCTTGGTCTTCCCTAAACCGAAAATACCAGGCCACACCATCACGGACTGCGGAGAATAAGTTTTTCAGCTTTAGCAACTCTTTTTTAGTAATGCCCGTTGGTTCTGGGCATTTCGGAGTGATTCGATGGAGAATATCTTCTTCTCAGTGAAAAGAACTCGATTGAGCTCCACCGCGAGCGAGCGCCTTCATCTTTTTGCATTTCGTCAACCTTGAGGTTTTCATTCCATCCGTGAGTCTCTGCCCTATGGCGACATTGTAAGGAAACAATTTGAGATTTTTTCTAATTAGTCTCTGCATGGTAGAACGGCTGACTTCATGCTCTTTCGCCAGTTTTCTGAAACTTCTTTTTGGATTACGACAAAGTTTGTCTTTAACAACTTTGCGAAGAGCTGAGGTTCTCACTGTTCTTTCTGGTCTTCCTCTCGGACGATTTTCGATTCCTCCAGTCTCCTTGTACGTTTTAACTCGATGAACTTGCTCGCGATGTAGTTTGAATGTTTTTATAATCTCTTCGGCTGAGAAGTCGCGCTTGTGCATAGCAACTACTGCAGAACGATCGGTATTTGATACCATTTTTACTTATAAAAATCGAGACTCTGCAACTTAGCAAGGCCTTAAAGATACGAGGGAAACGAATAACCGCACAGAAAGAAAAAAAAGCTGCAAGTGACCAATATGGATTTTTCCAACCAGTCACACTTCATGTGGACCACCCTGTACATTAGTGCCGTGAATCCTCTGCCTTCAAAAAGGCACACAATGGGCGCCGATGTTTTGTTTAAAACCTAGAGATTCTTTCAATCCCATATTGTTTCGTATCCTCTATGAAGAACGCAGGGCAAATCCATTATTAAGACTGTAGAAAGCTTAGTGGTCCATTTGAATGGTAGATGACTTTTATCAGATCATAGGTTGGCTTAACCTTAACCTGAAGAGGGTGTAGCGGTGTTTGTACGATATTGTTTCGTATCCTCTATGAAGAACGCAGGGCAAATCCATTATTAAGACTGTAGAAAGCATAGTGGTCCATCTGAATGGTAGATGACTTTTATCAGATCATAGGTTGGCTTAACCTTAACCTGAAGAGGGTGTAGCGGTGTTTGTACGATCCTATACATATATATATATATATATATGTAAAGCAGGAGTTTGGTGTGTTTGTGTGTGTGTGTGTCCGTTTGTCTGTTACATGCACTCTTAGTTCAACCAGAAGTTTGGTGTTTTTGTGTGACTGTGTGTTTGTCGACAATGCACTTTAGTTCAACTGCGGCGTGAGAGGTAGGGCAAGTCAGGGTAGGGCTTGACCAAAGTGCACGAAGATCATAGGATAAGTCTAGCCCCCTTCACCGTGGACCTGCGCAGAAAAGTTCTAACCACAAGTATGGTGAGTTTGTGTGTCCGTTTGTCACATAATCCACTAAAGTGTGCCGAGCTCACAAGAACTAAGCCTAGCTCCGCCCACGCAGGCGGGGCTTGCGCAGAAATGGTCAAAAATCGGGTGAATCAGGAATGAGCCGTAGAGGTCGGGCAAATTAGGATTGGGTAGGAGCCAACCCATGTGTACGGAGCACATAAGATCTAAGCCTAGCCCCGTCCATCTTTGACGGGACTTTCGCCGAAATCTATGGGTGCTCAAATTTAAGTCCTCGCTTGAGTTCCAAAAATCGGCAAGTTCAGGAATGGGTCTGTTGAGGTCGTGCAAGCAAGGACTGTGTAGGGACTGACCAAAGTGTAAGGAGCACACAACAAGCAATTTAGGAACGGGCCTGAAGAGGTCGGGCAAGTTAGGACTGGGTAGGGGCCAACCCATGTGTACGAAGCACATAGGTTCTCAGCCTAGCTCCACCCACCATGGGCGGGGCTTGCGCCGAAATTGATGGGTGCTCGAATTTAAGTCTTTACTTGGGTTCCAAGAATCGGGAAGGTCAATAATGGGTCTGTTGAGGTGGCTCGGTAAGGACTGAGCAGGGACTAACCAAAGTGTAAGGAGCACACAACAAGCAATTTAGGAACGGGCCTGAAGAGGTCGGGCAAGTTAGGACTGGGTAGGGGCCAACCCATGTGTACGAAGCACATAGGTTCTCAGCCTAGCTCCACCCACCATGGGCGGGGCTTGCGCCGAAATTGATGGGTGCTTGAATTTAAGTCTTTACTTGGGTTCCAAGAATCGGGAAGGTCAATAATGGGTCTGTTGAGGTGGCTCGGTAAGGACTGAGCAGGGACTAACCAAAGTGTAAGGAGCACACAACAAGCAATTTAGGAACGGGCCTGAAGAGGTCGGGCAAGTTAGGACTGGGTAGGGGCCAACCCATGTGTACGGAGCACATAAGATCTAAGCCTAGCCCCGTCCACCTTTGACGGGACTTTCGCCGAAATCTATGGGTGCTCAAATTTAACTCCTCGCTTGAGTTCCGAAAATCGGCAAGGTCAGGAATGGGTCTGTTGAGGTCGTGCAAGCAAGGACTGTGTAGGGACTACCAAAGTGTAAGGAGCACACAACAAGCAATTTAGGAACGGGCCTGAAGAGGTCGGGCAAGTTAGGACTGGGTAGGGGCCAACCCATGTGTACGAAGCACACAGGTTCTCAGCCTAGCTCCACCCACCATGGGCGGGGCTTGCGCCGAAATTGATGGGTGCTCGAATTTAAGTCTTTACTTGGGTTCCAAGAATCGGGAAGGTCAATAATGGGTCTGTTGAGGTGGCTCGGTAAGGACTGAGCAGGGACTGACCAAAGTGTACGGAGCACACAAGAGGCAAATAAGGAACGGGCCTGTAGAGGTAGGGCAAATTAGGATAACGTAGGGGCCGACCCATATGTACAAGGCACATAAGTCCCGCCCACCACGGGCGGGACATGCGTCGAAATCGATGGATGTGCAAATTTAGGTACTCGCTTGGGTTCCAAAAATCGGGAAGTTCAGAAATGGGTCTATTGACGTTGGGCAAGTTACCTGTCATACTCGATATATAAACCTGAAGTTTGGTGTGTTGTGTTTGTCTGTGTGCGTGTGTGTATCTGTCTGTCCGCTCACCGCATAATGATTCTTAACTGAACTGCAGCCTGCAGAGTTCGGACAAGTTGTAATTGGATAGGGGCCAAAGCGTGCAGAGCACATAAGAACTAAGCCTAGCTCCACCCACTGTGGGCGGGATTTGCGCGGAAACTGCCGGTGCTCGAATTTAAGTCCACGCTCAGGTTCCAAAAATCAGGCAAGCTAGGAATGGACCTGTAGAGGTCGGGCAAGTAAGGGATGGGCTGGGGTAAGCCAAAATGTACGGGGCACATGAGAGGCAAGTTAGAAAATGGAATCAAGTTCATTTTATATATAGACCAGAAGTTCGGTGTGTTTATGTGTGTGCGTGTGTGTGTCCGTTTGTTTGTCACATAATCCACTCTCAACTCAACTGCAACGTGGAGAGGTCGGGCAAGTTGGAGATGGGTGGGGGTTGACCAAAGTGTACGAAGCTCATTAAGAACTGAGCCTTGCTCCGCCCACCGTGAGCGGAGCTTGCGCAGAAATGGTCAAAAAATCGGTTACATAATGAGTGCGCCTCGGGAAAGTTAGGATTCGGTAGGGTATCATCTCAACTGTAGCCTGGAGGCGTCGGGCGAGTTAGTAATGGGTAGGGGCTGACCCAACCGTACAGAGCTCACACGAACTAAGCCTAGCTCCGCCCACGGCAGGCGGGGATTGCGCAGAAATGGTCAAGAATCGGGTGAATCGGGAATGAGCCGTAGAGGTCGGGCAAGTTAGGACTGGGTAGAGGCCAACCCATGTGTACGGAGCACATAAGTTCTAAGCTTTGCCCCGTCCACATTGGGCGGGACTTTCGCCGAAATCTATGAGTGCTCAAATTTAAATCCTCGCTTGAGTTCCAAAAATCGGCAAGGTCAGGACTGGGTCTGTTGAGGTCGTGCAAGCAAGGACTGGGTAGGGACTGACCCAAGTGTAAGGAACACACAACAAGCAAGTTAGGCCGCTTCCATACTTTGCGCACCGACGCCTTCACGCGCGTGACGCTGGCACGCGCGTGACGGCGTCGGTGCGCAAAGTATGGAAGCGGCCTTAGGGACGGGCCTGAGAGGTCGGGCAAGTTAGGGTAGCGTAGGGTCAACACATGTTAACGGAGCACATAAGTTCTAGGCCTAGCTCCACCCCCATGGGCGGGACTTGCGTCGAAATAGATAAACGGATTTAGATCCTCGCTCAGGTGCTGAAAATTGGGCAAGTTATGGAAGGGTCTCTTGGAGTCGCGCATGTAAGGTCTGGGTAGGGACTGATCAAAGGGAAGGGAGCACACAATAAGCAAATTAGGCACGGGCCTGTGGAGGTCGGAAGGGTTAGGATTGGATGGGGCCAACCCGTGTGTACAGAGTACATAACCGGCCATAATTGCGATATTAGTACCACGCTGACAAAGTAAGTTTTTGTCCTCGATTACCATTGGAAAGTGATGTGTTATAATCAGGTGTATCATTCAGTTAGGGCCAGTATCTCCTAGAACTGATACATGCACGTTCTCTCAAAGCTTTGAGTCTTTAAAAGTCAACTACTACGGAGCGCCTACGAGCTCACGAAGAGACACCTCCAACTGCTGTCGCTCCTTTTAACGTGGCTTGCCCCTCTTCGATTGTGTCCTACACACTTAGATCGCCGGTGGGGAGGGAGTCTTATTTATCGAATTTTTTGAGCCTTCCACCCCATCTTCCTTACTTTTGTACTACTGAATGCTTCGATTCTCTTTTTGTGTAGGATCTCGTTCTGCCATTCTTTAAAGGGGAACTGCCTTCAGTGGGCACGCGTTATAGGTGGGTATAGTGTCTCTCAGTTTCAACCAAAGCCGATGATAGCTGGAGGTTTGCTTAAAATACATAGCAGCCGCATATTATCCATTCCCTGCTGCGATGTGTGCTCTCTATACACAGGGCTCATTCTTGCTGCAATGCGTGCGGAGCGCGCATGCGAAAGTCGGCTCGCCGCGCTAGCGGCGAGCCGGAAGTCGCCCCCCGCTACGAAGCAGAAAGCCCCAAAGCCACCCTTCGGGGGCGGCGAAGCCGCCCCCTACGAGGATTGGCCGGCGAAGCCGGCCAATCCGAGTCCAGGAGGGTTGGCCGGCGTCAGCCGGCCAACCCGACTGGTTATTACTATAAGATAACATAAGAGAGGGGGCAAGGGAAAAGTGAGGTGATGGCTGCCGGGAAGTGATTGGAACTGCTGGCTGGCAGCAGATTGAGTAGCCGCTTGTCGGCTCCGAAGTCGAGATGGTGCCGCATGACTGGCTGCCGGTATTATATAACAGGTTGAACGGACCTATTACTGAAGGTGTAGCGGTGGGGGTAAAAGATGTAGTACAAGACACGTGGGCTATATGTATTTATTACTTATACGATTACATAAGAAAGAGGGGAAAGGGAGAGGTGAGAGTGGCTGCTAGGAAAAGTGACTGGAACTACAGCAGCTTAAGTAGCCGTCTGCCAGCTCCGAAGTCGAGGTGGAGCCGCATGATTGGCTGCTGGCGCATGATGACGAGCCTTGAGGATGGATGAGCTGGAGGACCTGACATCTCCCTTCCTAACAGTGAGCTCGTCCTCGAGCTCGAAGTAACATAACAACTCCAAGAGTAAGTATTCTTCACTTGCAGAGATATAGGTATGACCGATGACAGTGATACACAACACGAAGAGATGCCTTCGAGATCAGAGAGCCACTACATGACTACATCTTCGCTCTTGCTGAGATGTAAAGGCTTTACAATGGAAAACGTCGTATGAAGAGTAGACAAAAAATATCATACCCGTGTATGCTCAGAGTGTTCAGTAAGGGCGACTACTTAGACCGTGGCGAGCGTTGAGGTTATACTATACGGTAATTAGATGAGATACAATATTGGCATGCGGTTATAAGGACATACTACTCTATGAGTTTAAATAATATACATCGAAATTTGTAATTTTTTTATGCAGTAAGAAATTAATGACAGCGAAAGTGTAGGTTCTATGCGTTAGACAATTTGTAGAAACGCAAAAATAACTGAGAATAGATGTATATGGCCTTTTTTTCATTTTTAGTATTGGAATATATGAGAGGTAACATGAAGATGTGCGTAATTAGATCAAATAGAAACTGCACATAAATCATGACACGATGGTGAAGCAATACGTGTGCTAATCTGTTTGTAATTCGATTAGTACACGGGCGTGAGTGAAAGGTTTTTTAGTTTTTAGCTGCCCTATGTGTTTCTTTGAACCGCCAAATCTAAGAAAATAGTGAGTTTGCGACTTTGCGGTTTATCGAAGGGAAGACAAACTGACCTCGGAGCATCAAGTGAATGATTCTCCTTCATTCATCCAAGATGTATTGGAGCCAGCCTGTTTATTTGTAAACGACGCGAAAGTCTTACATTGCTTTGTTCAATGGCAATTGACGTTTCCTTGGGTGGGGGGGGGGGGTACAAGAGTTTGTTGTTGTGGGATTGGGGTGGAAACGTTAGCCGACATGGATTGAGCGAATACAATTTGAGGTGATTGATATGGACAGTTTGTCGTACAGGACGACCAATGATCTTAGTAATCTCTATGTTAGGACGGTCGTTTTGTCCAACCGCGTACGGGCCTTTCCAATGGTCAGTTAATTTGGAACGAACTGTGTCGTCATAGAAGGACTGGATCGCAAATGGAAAGTTCCGTGGGGTATACCTAGTTTGAGAGGTCGTATCCTGTCTTGTATTGTTTGGTTTTGTTCGCAATTTCGTTGCCAACTTCCATAATCGTGTTTTGTGGACCAGCGGTGAACTGATCCGCGAAGTCGTAGGTGGAAAACACAAGCTGTGTTGGGAGCTTGTGTAAGATGTCGTTCCATGTGATAGGGCATCTACCATGCACCACGAAGAATGGACTATAGCCTGTAGTCACATTTTTACTACAGTTATAAGCAAAGACTATGGGTTTGAGGAAATTCGTCCAGTGATCCCTGGCTTCGGAACAGTATGCGGTGAGAAAGTCAGTGATGACCTTCACCAATCGTTCCGCTTGGCCGTTAGCTTTGTGGTTGTAACTTGTAGTAAACTTGTTTGTTATGCCTAATGCTTTGTTGACTACTATGGGATTATCTTAAAAAAAATTTTTGTTTCGGTTTGATAAGGTTAGCAGAAGGAAATACTCACGGAAATCGATGTCGTCCACTTGACTGAAGGTTGTTGATGAATTGTGCGTGGGCGTTGGAAGTTACATGGTGGATTTGGAAGCGTCTTCGTGTACTTAATTCAAGCGTTCCTCCTCCTGTAAATAGTTCATAAGTAAAAAAATATCAAGGGAAGAAAAAGTTTTCCTTTCTCCTTACCCTATCCAAATGGTCTCGCAAAAGGATTGAGCTCTTGTCGGTGCCGTGGAAATAGGGCATGCGGCGCCGGCATGAAATTCTTTCCAATGCGGTCTTCTTCACCATCGCAAGTCTCCTTTCACCAGCTTGGAGTACATCCGCCAAGCCCGCTTGGGCGAACTGGCACGACAATTGGGCACCTTGCTATAGGCATATGAGACTTATAAAATAATATACAATATCAACATTTACCCATAAAACTTTCAAAAAAAAAGAAACAATTTTTTGGCATCTCCCATTTATCACGAGTGTGTCCATTATTGCCACTTGGTGGCCAGATGATTCCATGCTATACTGAAACTAACCTTACTTGTTAGAATTAAAAAATATAATGTACAAACAACCAAAAATACGTCTGGTCATCGAACCAGCGTAGACACCAGGCACTACAATTAAACCACTTCCATCATGAGCCTTGAGAGTGGATGGGCTGGAGAATTTGACATCTCCATTCCCTACAGTGAGCTCGTCCTTGAGCTCGAAGTAACGTAACAAATTCAAGAGTTAATATCCACTCTCGGATGGAGATGGGTATGACTGATGACAACACCATGCAACATGGAGAGATGCCTATAGGCATATGAGACTAGAAAAGTAATAGACAATATCAACATTTACCTACAAAACTTTCAAAAAAAGAATTTTCTGGTATCTCCCACTTACCACGTATGTGTCCATTATTGCCAGGCCAGATGAAATCATGCTATACTGAAACCAACCTTACTGGTTAGAATTTAAATAATATAATATGCAAACAACCACAAATACGTCTGGTCATCGAACTAGCATAGAAACCAGCAAAAAAATACTATACAATATCAACACTTACACACAAAATTTTCAAAAAAAAAACAATTTATTTGGTATCTCCCACTTACCACGAATGTGTCCATTATTGCCAGTTTGTGGCCAGATGATATCACGCTATACTGAAACCAACCTTACTGGTTAGAATTTTAAAAAATATAATATGCAAACAACCACAAATACGTCTGGTCACCGAACCAACATAGAAACCAGCAAAAAATGATATACAATATCAACATTTACCCGTAAAACTTTCGAAAAACACAATTTCAGTGGTATCTGCTTTCTAGTATCTATCTATGAGGTCAGAAAGCCACTACATGTCTACTGCTTCGCTCTTGACAAATGGCCAGCGCGTTTCATTGAGCTTCTGCAAGCAATTCATAGATTGAAAACTTAAAAAGATTTTACCCTTTCTTCACCCTTTCCGCGTAATCGCGTTCATCAATCAGTCCTTTTATGGCTGCGGCTAGAACACGTTGCCGATTGTAGAACAATCTGTGCTCGCCTGCCTACACTTTCCTCAGTCGATTCGCTTCTATTTCCCGTGAGCGCATTTGCTCAACCAGTGTGGCTAAGTCGCATAAATAGTCGCGCCACAACTGCACTCGGTGGCCCAAAACAACACCTAATAATAATAATAATAATAATAATAATAATAATAATAATAATAATAATAATAATACTAATAATAATAATAATAATAATAATAATAATAATAATAATAATAATAATAATAATAATAATAATAATAATAATAATAATAATAATAATAATAATAATAATAATAATAATAATAATAATAATAATAATAATAATAATAATAATAATAATAATAATAATAATAATAATAATAATAATAATAATAATAATAATAATAATAATAATAATAATAATAATAATAATAATAATAATAATAATAATAATAATAATAATAATAATAATAATAATAATAATAATAATAATAATAATAATAATAATAATAATAATAATAATAATAATAATAATAATAATAATAATAATAATAATAATAATAATAATAATAATAATAATAATAATAATAATAATAATAATAATAATAATAATAATAATAATAATAATAATAATAATAATAATAATAATAATAATAATAATAATAATAATAATAATAATAATAATAATAATAATAATAATAATAATAATAATAATAATAATAATAATAATAATAATAATAATAATAATAATAATAATAATAATAATAATAATAATAATAATAATAAACTCCACAGGCCCAAAAAAAAATCACAAAATTGGTGAAAAATCACAGAAAAAGAGAAAAATCACAAAATGGCCAGGTGGTGCGCGGATGACTACATTGTTAACTAGGAACAAAAAAATAGTGGAGGCCCTAGAAATAAAGCGGTTATCACCAGAAATAAATAGTAAGGACGAACTACGTGACACTCTTCATATCTTCACTTGGTCACAGTAATCATTCTTGATTACTGCATGATCTCTCTCATATCAAGTGTCGTAGCGTCCTAGACTATTTAAGGGTGCGACCGGGCGAGTTTATCATTTTCTGCACCATTGGTCTTTGGCAGAGTGGGTCACGCCAAAAATATTTTGAGATGGGGCCATCAATTATATCATATATAATTAGCTAACCACCACAGTTTCAGGCCTGCAGAAGGCCTCAAATGCCGAAATGTTGCAAAAACATTCTGAAGAACTTTTGAGACTTTTGAGAGGTCTTTTGAGTTTTTTTTTTGAATAAATATTTTGGAGTCGCAATTGTTGTTGGACATTAGGAACAAATCAATAAACTAAGAATGCCCTGGTAGGGCAATCAAATCCTTCAGATGTCTGGTCAAACCACTTAAAATAAAAATCACAAGTTATCTTTTCAAATTTTTTTGAAATTAAAACAGCAAATAAAAAAGGGGTAACACGAATAAATAGTTCCTGAGCTCACGCTCCGGAGGGTAATGCGAAACACCATCCCTTAGCACTCCCACGCCGTAAACCAAGATGCCCAAATGGAGGGATTCCAAACTCTACAAGAGTATAATAATCAAGCAACAATTTAGTTGACTGAATTAATATTTCATTGCTCACTTACTTCGAAGTCCTCTTCAAATTGATCCACTGCCTCTCTCTGGTATATGAGGGAGTGCATCACAAGCTCCCTCGATTTTTCTTGTAATTCCTTGATATCGTCCGCCAGCGGCAAAGCCTCAGCTTCTACTGCAGCCGTGCGAGCACGAATATTTTGTAGAAAAGTTTTCGCCACCCGCCAACAACAGCCAAGCCACCATCGTGCACAAAGAAGTCCCTGGTAGTTACGGGAAACTGCGCTTGAAACAATAATCAATTTTCTTTTTCAGTCTATTTTTAAAAAAAGACTCACACATTGCTTCCTTACCAGAGTAGACGACTGAGTGTGACCTCACAAAACTAAGTTCCTCCCCGTAGCGAATCGAAACAAAATGTCTAAAATAGGTGCGACATAAGCCTATGTCAACAATCTCCGACCCCACTCAATAGTAATCAAGGAACCATATAAAAAAGACATCGCAGAAGACCCCACGTGGCGCAATCCTAAATACCTCAAGTGATATCAATAACCCCAATCCAAATACCCCTTTCACCCATTCAAATAAATTCTCAAAGGTAAAAATAATAATAAACCTTTTACAAAATATCAATAATAACATCAGAATTAAACAACAGGGCGTTATCCCCCAAGTAATATTAACTTCCTAAATCATCATGCCACACCTTTACGAATTTCCGCCCAGTCCCAATAATAATCAATCTCCCCAATATACTAACAATACCATCAAAATCAAGCTACATGGCGCAATCCCAAATCAAGGATATCAATTCCATAAATCATCACATTACACTTTTTCCAATTTCCGGCCATCAATATTCACAAGTAATAATTATCCTTCCCAATACACTAACAACACAATCAAAATCAAACAACATGACGCAAACCATAAAAACGAGAGAAAAACACTTTTCGCTATAACTTTTCTCGTCTTCCACATCAATAACTTAGTACTACAAAATCAAAATATCACCCCTCTACACTCTCCAACCTTTATGCAATTTTTTGATAGCCAAAATCCTACCTCACGGCGCAGTCCCGGAAAACTCGAAAAGAACGTCCAAATTCCTATCCTGTGCTTTCTTAATCAACACAATACCTTCAAAAAAAGTAGCAATAACTTCTCTTCATCAATAATTTCCCTCCCAGAATCCCTTTCCCCATAAAAATGGATTTATAATTTTTTCTCAAGCTAGGAATCAACTATAGTAATTGTCACTGACAAGAACACCTTTTTCTTCAGCCATTATAACTTCGTTTCGAACCTAAATTCTCCAGATCCTCACAAACACCCGTTCGAATCAATGGGATCTACCGTACCCCCGCAACCCCCCACCTACGCACTGAAGTCAATCTCTACCAATGGCCACCAAATAGACATTCCATCTTCTGAGACTCTCCAGCTCGATCGACTATCTTACAGCTCTATTCCAACCAGCTTCACCCTTCAAAATCCATCAGGACCCTTCACCGGGCCCAAGCAACTCCGCAGTTCATCTTCAGCGACCGAATAACATCGGGATTCGTGAGTATTTCGAGTAGCAATTTTCAAAGTGATAAGCCAAAAAACCCTTATCAGTTCATAAGCCTTCAAAACCATCAGTCTATGAATGAATCCGACATCGAATCACTCTCAAAAGTGAAAGGAACCCTTGACTCTTGTGGCATCGACCATGAAAGCAATGCCGATGTCTGTGGAACGAAAGTAGTGCTCCACAAACAATTTCTCTAGGCGTTCTGTTAGGGTAGTTGTTGGAGGTACGCAACTGCACGTGCGAGCCAAGGTGCTTTTACATAATACTTTATTGTGCAGAATGCCGCCAGGCCGCTCATTGTCAGTAATTCATCCCGGTTTTTGGTTGAATGCACAGAAGGGTGGTTCAGCTTGTTGAAATGATATACTCTTTTTCTTCGAAATTATTCTGTTAGATAATCATCCATCCATGATGTATAAGATTGCAGTTTGGCTGCGGATGACTCGATAACAGTGATGTAAACTATTTTTTCAAGTGAATCTCGTGCGCCTAAATGATGAAACGGAGAACGGCACATTCGGGCAGAAGGAGGGCGCTCATCTACTTTGGGGGTGGCACTTTAAAACTCATTATTAATTACAACAGGAAATTCATTCCTTTGCAAATCTCAAATATATGCCATACTAACGTAACCGATCGTCAATAGTATGTTTTTGTTTTGAAATTTTTAAAGAAAATAAACAAATAAACAGTAAATAAGTTCCTGCATGCGATTGATAATCGCCCGTCTGTGAAGTGTTCCCCTCCTCAAGGCTTAGGCTAAATCCTATGACCTAGTTCACATCATTTCTTCGTACGGCACAGAATCGGCTGCCATTATACAAGAAAAGGTGTGAGTGAAAAAGTTCTCCAGTAAGACCTGTTAATAAACGTTATCATGAAATGAATCGTGCCGCAGTGCATATCAAACGTGCGCCTTCTATCAAAACGGCCTTACCTGGATATGAAGCTACAACACACTTATTTCGTTGACTCTCGATGTTCTTTGGGTTCACTATTCCGTGTCTTTCCTAGTATTCATATTTTCTATTTTGTTAGAAGGTAATAAGACATCGATAAAAACCGGGGAATGAGATTTTTGCCTAAGCCTCGAGGCGGCAGGAGCTCCGGAATGGGTGATAATTTTTAGTGGAGAAAATAATTTTAGCATCCATCTTGTGGAGGAAGACACTACTCAAGTCCCTTACTTACCCTCGCAGAGGAGCAAAAATTTTCCTCTTCTAAATGTTTGTCAGTGACACTCCCATAGTGCGAGCACCAGTACGAGTTTGATATAGGGACTAAAAAAAAGGGGGAGAAGAAAGCCATTTCCTTGCTATCATCAACTCGTCTTTAATCCTTTGCGAGGAGTCTCTGGTTCTTTTATTCAGCAAACTTGGGAGTCTTGTCTTCTCCTTGCAAGCTTTCAGCTATTATTCTCTCAGCGTTTCGTCTAAAGGTATGCGGAAATACATACGTGAGCTAGCGGAACTGGCGTGACCTCTTATATAATTGGTCGCTTAATTATTTTCAGGGATTTCACCTCATCTTAAGCACTCCTCACTTTGTGGAGATGCTCAGAACCGCTCCGCTGGGAGTGATTCGTCGATTCTGTTCGAATTCAGGGAAGGGTAACCCTAAGTAGGTTCCTCAAGCTGTCAGAAAACATTCTCTTCGATCCACTCCTATCAATTTTTTTGTTACGTAGGTGTTTTTTTTTCAAGGAAAATCGTAGTTTGCCGTAACGGCAGCGTTGCCGCTTGGCACCCAGAGACTCCCTTCCCATACGAACATTCGAGGCCTGTTGTGATAGAAGAAACAAACAAGGAGGAGGTGAGTACACGGCTTTCTTCATTTTGATGTTCACTGCCTACATAAGTGGGAACATAATTTACTGGAATATACGAAATTTCGAGTTGAAGCGGGTGCCAGAAATGCTTAAGATAACTATCCCGGCAATCAGCGTGAAGGAATTTCGTATCCCCTTGTCTGAAATTTGTTCCTTGAAACGCAATGTGTGGCCTTCTGCTCGGGTAGTACTATCTTACTTGTTATCCAAACCTCGCTGCGCATCTCTTCTTCAGTTTCCTTATTGTGCGTAACCTTTGAACAACAGCAAAATTATGAAACTCAGCGGATTTGTCGTTCATTGTTGCTAATTTCTGACACTAGCATTAGAAGTGTGTGCCATAAACTGAGTCATACTGAGTCAGAGTTGTTTACTAAAATGAAAAGTTTCTAGTCTCCTCTATCGAGTGCAGTGAATCGTGCAAGTAGGTGGAAGGACGGTCCTGTGAACGCTCAGCTCAAGGATATTTTCTACACTACCAAGCACGAGTGGTATACGAGGCGAGTTTTCAAAAAAGTACACATGTTTGCGATGATGTTGGGGTGATTTCCATAGTCGGTTATATCGTTCCTCCAGTTCAATTTTTCCCGGTAGAACTCTGTCTGGGGCACCTTTTTTAAAAAGGAATACCAGAATAGGATAGTAGTCTATGCTTCACTTATACGTCTTGTGATTATCGTACGTTTCCATTTGCTCAGCTACTTTGCTTTCAGAACGAGAGAAGAACGTTTGCGAAGTGTCTCCGCTCCAATACCCCGACGGAAATAGTATATTCCCGGTCTTTCTAACGTATTATGCGTTTCACAATTAAACTCAGTCGTTCTTTCAAACTAGTGGAACTTGGTCAGCTTTCGTACGCAAAAGGACTGGAAGAGCAGCAGAAATTTCTTGAATTGGTCAAGAAAGCAAAGGAGAAGGAACAGGCTTCGTGGGTTCATTCTAGCTTTTATTTTTCTGATGGAAATGCACTACATTCGAAATGTGACTTTTAGAAATTTCATATTGGCAGTGGAGCACACACCCGTTTATACAGTAGGTATACGTTCTAAACTTTATTCGGAAGAAGAAGAAACTCGTCTCAAAGCTCTGGGTGCAGACTTTTATAGGTACGGATTCTTTAGTTCAATATCACGCTTCATTCTTTCTTTCTGTCATAGTGTCCTTTCTGTCATAGTATATCGCAATTTGCAGAACATCTAGAGGTGGTCTCATTACATTTCATGGTCCTGGACAACTAGTGATGTATCCAATATTCGACCTGAAGCGCATCGCTCCTCGGCCTATTGGTGTTCGACGTTATGTAGAGATGCTGGAACAGGTACAGGAGTTGCTCACAATTTTCACGGTGTTTTTTTTTAATAGTTCTTATTTTAATACTTTTTGCAAAAGTTCAATCTTAACACTGAGCTCATAGTGAGACTTCAATTTAATAAATTCTTCCGTTTTTCTTTAGGTGATCATTGATTGTGCAACTGAAGACTTTGGTATATCTGGCGTTGGACGAACACAACATACAGGTAAGTTGATTCCTTGGTTTTTAGTTTACGTCCAGTTTTGAAATTATTGACGCGTTGTATTCACATACGAATAAAGCTTCGTTCCTTCCTCATCTGTAAAATTTGAAAATTTTGATATTGGCTTATTCGGGTGACAAGGTGCTCATCATGGTACTTTTCTCAAAATTTTTCGAAAGAGAAGAATCTGCTTTCCGTTCATACAAGCCATTCACAGTGAGAAAATACTGTGATGAGGATGTTTGCTATGGTTGCTGAAACTTCATCGCTATAAGTTGCTTTCACGAATGTTTATTTTAGGTGTGTGGGTGGGCGAAAACCGAAAACTGGCTGCTCTAGGAATAGCAGTTTCGCATGGAGTGTCGTATCATGGTCTGGCATTAAACTGTAACACTGATCTGAGTTGGTATGATCACGTAAGTATATATTGGGTAGTCTAAAAAGTTTTCTCGTATTTTCAAATACCGCTTTCTCCCTCCAAACTGCTTTCCAGCAATCTCTTCTGTACACAAACATGTAGTACAAGTCCACACGCATCTATAGGTATTATTGTCTTCCATCTCCCGGATAACCCTTTTCGGCAAAATAAACATATCAACGTTCAACCTCATCTTCAATACAAAAATTATAAAAAAATTTTTCTTTGAATGGCGTTAGAAAGGGAAAGGAAAAGGTGATAATCCGATGGAGCAAGATGAGGGCTATAAGGTGGATGTGGCAGCAATTTTTATCCAAGCTCGAAAATTTTCTGGCGAGTCATTTTTTCACTAGTGATAAAATTTTTTGAATTTTTTTTTCAAAAAATTTTCGAGCTTGGATAAAAATTGCTACCTTATAGCCCTGATCTTGCTCCATCGGATTATCACCTTTTCCTTTCCCTGTCTAACGCTAACCGAAGAAAAAAATTGGAATTGAAATGAAGTGACTTTTGATATTCTTATTTTGCCGAAAAGGGTTATCTGGGAGATGGAAGACAACAATACCTATAGATGCGTGTGGACTTGTACTACATGTATATGTACAGAAGAAATTTTCTGGAAAGCGGTTTTGAGGGAAAAAGCGGTATTTAAAAATACAAAAAAGACTTTTTAGACTACCTAAGATTTATCAAATAGACTTTTGTTATCTTACTGTGTTTTGCATTGTCTTCAGAAAACTTGCACTGCTGTCCTCATTACCTGTACCTCAAATCCCTCATCACGTCGTGTCGTTTTTAGAGACCACGAGAGACATGAAGTGGAACCTCTGTTGTTAAAAGAGCGCTACTTGATCTCGAAACCATATTTAGGTTGTTGGGTGTGGAATTGAAGGAGCCGAAGCAACTTCATTGAGCCAAGAATGTGGCCGGAACGTTTCAATTGAAGAAACGATACCGAAAATGGTGATGCGATTTGCTAGAGTGTTCGAATGTGATGTGATATGAAGGGGTCTTGCTTTTCCTTTTCCTAACTTTCACAGTATACCGTTTATTTACTTTTGCTTATATAATGCTCCGCATCCATGTCACTGCTGACATTTTGTTATGTTGAAGGATCTTTTTGATTGTTGCTTTGTTGATGCAGTCAGTATACAGTATAGAACGTAAAGAAAATTTTTTTATCTGGTGGTGCTTTAGGGCTCAATTGTGGAAATTATGAAGAGGTGAATGCCATTCCAAACTTCTATAAACTGGTCAGATAGTTTCAGTGAGTGGCAGTTTGACCAAATTGTTCATGAAAACGCCCTGCCAGTCCAGTTCCCGACGCCTGGCAGGGCGTTGCCCTACGGACTGAGGTGAGAGAGTCGTGGCGAGTACTCATGGCGCAGCCGTTCTGTGTCTTAAATTGGGAGAGCGACCATTTACAGCATGATTACACACTTACCAACAGAGCAAAATACCGCGAATTATTTGATCTCTGCTTACAAGCTTAAAAACTCAGCTACTATTTAATATCTATTGATTTAGCTTGTTAGTGTGTGGGACGGCTGGTATGTGGGTGTGATTTCAGCACCCCTCGAGCTCCTAATTACAGCTTGTACTACCTAATCTGCTTAGTATGCCGCATAAGTGACATTTCTTATCTAATCGCAGGCTACCTACTCTGTGTAAAGAGCTGTATGAGTGACATTTTTGCCCTAATCTCGTTTTACGGACGTTAGTTTTATTAAGACTGAAAGGGGATAAGTGTCTTGTGCGTGGGAACAAAAGGCGGTATTATGACTCAGACACATCGCAGATACAAATGTCTTTGTCTTGTCCCGCCGGAAATGAATGGATACGCTTAGAGCGAACCTTGTACGAAATTGCGAGGTTTGAAATGTCGATAAATTATCATTTCATAGCTCCTAATGTGTAGTTCCTAGACGTATTCTGTAATATGCCCCATACACAACTAATGAGTGAAGTGAGGCCGGTAAATGTATGGCTTATCCCGAACATCCCCGTCAAAGCAGGGTTTGGGCCCTAAGTGTGATCGTCGTCTGGTTCGTACTCATCGCAACGGCTACTAAACCACTATAAGCCGACCAGTCCACTTTCACGCCAATCTAGATGGCCGATCGCTCATTGGAAAGCCATGCAGTGTTATGCGCTACGATAACATGGTATCCTCACGCCCTTGTTTCAAATATACAACAATCCTTCTAGGATCGGCTAAATGATTGAGAAAATGACCTGTTCCTGTGGTGTACTTTATTCACTGAAATTGTCTCTGAGGTTGAGGCTATATCTTGCGGATCGAACGGTCTACTCTCACTTGTTAGGGCTATTTTTCCGAGTCCTTTACCACTCTGGGCCGTGAGTGGTAACGGAGCAGCTTTGTGGAGGGAATACATCCAGCCCAAGTGGGAGTGCGCAGGACCGTACTTGCGATTCTAGCAAGGTTAACCTCAGCCTACCAACGTAGTTGGTATACTGCCCATTTATAAGACTAGTGTGCAGGGATTAAAATCGAGTGCATGGCTTATCCTGAGGGTTCATGCAATAGATATAGTTTTCACTCTATTTATGGCATGCAGCAGGGATGGGTTTGAAAACACTAAATGATTCATCCGATGAACTGGTTGCTTAGCAGCTATTTTGAAAACAGGCAAACAAATAATCTCCTCAAGAAAAGAACGCGTTCGCACCCAATCTACATAAAAACAGGTCTGCTATAAATGCTGATCAGGAAAATAATAATATTGTAATGTTCCGATGAGATAAATAAATAAAAAAATGTTGGGTCAAATCAAGTCAGGGGGGGGAGACGCAATTTTGCGTCAAGATCAAAGCTCCTTTCCCTCCCTAGGCTTAGGCTAAAATTCATATCCTCTCCTTCCACATGAAAAAGCATCTGTCAAAGCATAGGTTTCATCTGCTTTAGCCTAAGCCTAGGGAGGGAAAGAAGCTTTGACGTCGGTGAAAATTTGACGCAAAGTTGCGTCTCCCCCCCGACTTGATTTGACCCAAAATGTTTTCGTGCGAGTGATGCTGTCCCCGGGGTCGGTTTGTTTTACTTCTGATGGAAAGATGAACCCTGGCATATTGAGCGAAGATAAAACAAGAGCAGGTTGCGTTGCTATCGTACATATGGATCTTAGATCAAATCTGTGATTGATTCCCAGTGGTGCCAACCGTTGTACATTCATTTGCAGTTTATTTATTGAAAAAGCAGACTCGTCCCGTAAAGAACAGCCGCTAGTCTAGGCATCGGCTGGCCCCAATAGCAGATTGAACATAAGCAGAGAAACCGACAGAGGAGGGGTTTTTTTTTGGAAAGGAAGAAGTGGGAGAGGAATCGTGAAGGGTGAGCAAAATCTTCGAGAAATTCTCGATAAATTGATATATTTCAGTGATTTTGAAGCACTCGGGTGGTCTCCGAAAACGTAAAAAGGGAATGGGTAGTATGTAACATTATCAATGCAGTTGTCACTTTCTATGTCCCGTATATGACCGGCTTAACTCAGACTGCCCCTATAGCATCTATTCTTCTGGAGATTCAATTGATTTAACGAAATTGCAAAGGCTTCTTATTCAGTAAATTAGTAGTGTATAGATCTATTCAATCTTCTACATGATTAAGTTCCACCAATGGCTTTCTGTTTTCAGGCCGTAAAAAAATAAATGCTATAAATACTGCTGAAAATAGATAAATATGCTTAGTACTAAGTCAAAGGATGAAGAAAGAAGTTTATAGCGTTAATGAACCGCTTTTTCGGATGCGCCCCGCATCCATACCATTCACAATTGTGGAGGCAAGTGAATGTTTATACCGTACCACCTAAGCCTTACTACAAAGTAGTAGTATCATCTAAGTCTGATTCCGATTTTTAGTGATCTAACAACATCACTTATCTGCAAGGAGTCGTATTGCCAGCGTGGATTTGGAGAGAGGTTGTAAATCCACATTCGTACAACACAAACTAGAATGGACAAAGTGCGTGGCGTATCCCAAAAGGATTGATAAGCTGTGAACATTACGTTACTACTATTTACATTCCCGCTATGATCTGTACCCGTTTGCAATAGGGAACTGGACGAAAGTCGCCAACATTACCAATTCAATTGCCACTTTCCATGTCCCGTATATGACCGGCTCAGCTTTGCATGTTCTCATGCATAATTTATTTGTTCGCAAGTAAGCCTTTTGGAAAAACCAGCGAACATCAGTGAATCGTTGAAGTCTTCAGCGCTCGCGTGGATTAAATGTGGCAAATAGTATGATCGATGGTTCCCTAAAACGCATGCTTTGTGACACAGTACTCAGTGATGCACACAATGTGCTGTGAATTTGAATTTACTAGTTTCCATTCAGTAATGCGTTCAATCCATTTGAACTAGTCGCCAGTGATAGTCAAGGTACACCGAAAGTCGAGGATTCTTCGAAGGGAAATGAGATCGTACCTTCAGAGGTCAGTGATAAGCACTGCAATCGAAATTTTCAATAAGCAGATGGAAATTCAAAGGGTAATTCACCGTAAATCCACGTGACGAAATGTCAAAGAAATATCTTTTAGCCTCAGTATATGCAATCCGGCAACAGTTACGTAGGGGGTCGTATTTGGTCGCCGTAGAGGGGGGTTGTACTGAAGCGGCTATTTTCCTCGACACTTGGAAGTGCCCTGGTGATAGTGTTTGCACAGATGAACAGACTGATCTCTTATAGAAGCAGCTGAAGTCAAAGAATCGATCGCAATTAGGTAGGATATGGTCAAATTGCTAATTATGCAGTGCTATTGCTCTCATGTGCAAATAATTAACTACAAGATTTATTAACTTAATGCATTTAGTTTGAGAGAATTATAGTTGTTACTTACTCAGTCTTTTAAAAAATATTTTATTTCTACCTGAAGCTTAGAGTTTTGTAATGGCGGGCCATAGTACGCATAAAAAGATATATAAGTGAATAAACATGCATATTTGGCTGCTATACCAACGCTTGGGGTGGCATGGCAACTTGTTGAATGTTGAACTGTGAAATGCCTTTAATAAATGTTGAATTCTCATGTTAGATCTACAGAATCATGTACGTTTATATGTGACATCTACGGTACTTCAACCATATGAAAACATGTTACGTTCTTCATTTAACAAGTCCCCTCCCCCCTTAAATAAATATAGGCCACACTTGTAGAAGGAAACCCGACAATCATAGATATCATGAAAAGGACCTTGGCGAAAGATTAGCGTTATGAGGCGAATTTGAACAATGAACATAATTCAATTAAAATAATGGTTGTGTTGATGTGGACAAAGGGTTCGTCGCGTAGGCTCTCGAGAGACTATATTAGCCGTCGAGGTCAGCTAAGGCTACCATATGCCCTCACACTGGAAGTGAATATCTTTCTCTGATTCCTCCTCATTATAGATAACTCACGTAAAGGACTCGCAGTGAATACGACTCACCTTTACCTGCCATTGACTTATTGAGGTGAGACATCAGGATTTCCGTTCACCGATCAGGGAACGGGTGGCGGTGCGTGGAGCCTGAATTGGCGGATCGCCCCGAAACCTCTTAAGTCGGCAATGAGTTCAGCCACCCTTATAAGGTACTCTGGACGAGCCTGCCCACCTCCCTGCCAATTTTTGAAAATGACTCGAAAGAGTCTACAATCATCTTGGAAATTATGGTTTGAAAGGATATATCATTGAGTCTCCCGCATGGTTTGATAAATTCAGAATAAATCAATGACTTTTTAGGGTAAACATAATTCAATTAACATAATGGTTATGTTGATTTGGGCAATGGGTTCGTAGGCTCTCGATAGAACACATTTGTCGTCGAGGTCAGCTAAGGCTACCATATGCCCCACTGGAGGTAATTATCTTTCTCTGATTCCTCCTCATTATAGACAACTCACGTAAAGGACTCGCGGTGAATACGATTCACCTTTGCCTGCATGGAGCCTATTGGGATTGTCCGACAGGAATTCCGTTCACCGATCAGGGAACGGGTGGCGGTGCGTGGAGCCTGAATTGGGCTAACTGCCCCGAAACCCACCGTAAGTCGGCAAATAATCCAGCCAGTAATATGAGGCACACTGGACGAGCCTCCCCACCTCCCTGCCAATTTTTGAAAATGACTCGAAAGAGTCTACAATCATCTTTCAATAGTGGTTCGGAAGGATCTGGGTGTTCCGTAAAGTTATTGATAAGTTCAGAAAAAAATCACTGATTTTGTAGGGTCATTGGTCTCTTATCGAGTTCTCCAGGAAGATACACAGCGCATATTCAAATATATCCGTTCTTCGTTATTTCGACTCTTTCGAGTCACTTGCAAAAATTGGCAGGGAGGCGGTCAGGCTCGCCCAGTGTAGCTCATATGGCTGCATTGGGTTCATAGCCAAAAACCATTGTTAACGAGCATCAGCTCAAATTCAGGCTCCATTCACCGCCACCCGTTCCCTGATCAGTGAACGGAAATCCTGAGGAGGAGCTGCAATGAGTTCTATGGCAATGCAAGCTATGTCGTATTCTGCGCGGGTCATTTCTCGGAATGTCTCTAATGACGAGGACGGCAGAGAAAATTAATCACCACTAATGAGGCCATCCTCAACTGACCGCGACGGCGAGAGATGCGAGATGCCTACGTAGGCGCACGCAAGTAGCCCAATGCCCACAGTGAACGTGAACATATTTACGTGCAGTAACCCCAGTACACGACCCGCCTATGATACGACGCGGCGATATCTACTGAAGTGTAACGAGCATAATTAGTGGTTAACCTCCGCGATGCAGGAAATGGCGGCGCGGATGGTGCCTTGATGCCAAATCGTCTGTGCGGGGCTGCTGATGCTACGTAACACGTCTATTCAGCCACCCAACAGAGACATCAAGATCGAGTCTCCCCGCCTTCCTGTCAATTTTTGCACAGGGCTCGAAAGAGTCCGGATCGGCAGTAAAGCGTGACGATCCGCCGGGTTACGCGTGCAATTGTGCCGTACAGTGTTCCGAGAGGTCGCGTCAGAATGATGCATGACAGGTAGGAGAGGCGCAATTAACACTTTCATAAGATTAAAACTTCCTATCAGCGACTGTGACAGTAAGCGGCTCCCAATTTTCTTTGGACTGTTTGCTTTCAATTGGAAATTGCATTTATCGGAAGTCACAACCTAACTATTACATTATTACACCCAACTTTATTATCATTATTGATTCTCATTATTATTATTATTTATTATATTATATTATTATTTGATTATTATTATTTGATTATTATTATTACTATTATTATTATTAATTTATTAATTAATTTATTTATTTATTTAATTATTTATTTATTACATGAGCAAATTCGTATGGATACAGATTACAGACGAACTTGAACAATAACTGCCTGGGTAATGCACGCCTAAAACCACACATAAATAAAACAATGAAAAGAATGAGGGATTATTAGGTTATCGGCCTCAAAAATCTGGCTTTTGCTAGAAGCTCTTCTGTTGTGCCAACGAGGCTGTTAGGTGGAACATTTATTTACGGCTTGACGTTTCGACAGGACGGAGTTGTAATTAGTGAAACTTCACTAATGGATTGGGCCTTCGAGGAAGACGATCCTGTCGAAACGTCAGGCCGTAAATAAATATTCCACCTAACAACCTCGTTAGCACAATAGAAGAACTTCTAATACAGTATCGATGCCGAGGTTATACGAAGAGAGAAGTTGGAACCTATCTGCCTTTACTCTTTCACATTTATTTCTACTATGAGTAGACCATCTACGTAATCATGATTTTGAAATCGGTAATAAATCAGTCGTTTCGGGAAGCAAACCGACTCATGGGACACTGCCGGTAGACGTATTTGTTACGTCAGATATATCAGTTTTTGCCTTCAACTAATCAGTCATTTTCCTTGACGATCACTTGGGATCGAAGAGTGGGACTCTTTATGTAACCTCCTGTTCCTGAAATGCGTCCCCGACCGGGGTGGACGGCGGTGTAGGCACTTGCTCGGAGGCCCCGCTCACCCGGGAGACTTTGTGGTGCTGTATCTTAGCCCGAATCACACTTTTTTGCGTGAAACTTTGCATGCGGCCCACATTAGGCAAATACAACATAAATATATCGGTAACAGAAAAACTCATTTTTCCGTGAACGATTCCTTTAAATTTGTGAAGGATAAATTTAATACAACACTTTCCAAGCGGCCAAAATGCGATCTCCTTACTGAAGGTTACTCCAACAAAGGTAAACCGTGCCATCTGGTTCAGTCCTTCAACACTAGCTAATCTTCCTCCCTCCACAATTTTGGGCACTCGTCCCCATGTCGATCGCAACATCAAGCTCTTTACCTTTTCGCGGTCTTTTTTTTGTGTCACACAATTTGCCACTGGAGGATCGATTTCCCTGAGCCTGCGTGGCCTTACATTCTTTCGAAACCGGTTAATTGCTACCTCCGTTAAGACTGGTAACGAAGAATTGAAATATTGAGCCATAAAGTGGCTAGCATTCAAGTCATGCTGAAAAATTGCAGCCATTTGAATATTTAAATACCCTCCCATCGGAGGAAGATGTAATATGTACTTGACACGTCTAGGGAGATTATTTATCGCGGATTACTTAATCCTCGGTTCAATCCATGCAGCCTGCTCCTATCTCCTAGACCCCCCATTCGCTTATGCGTTGTTTTTTTACGTCTTTCTGAAAAATTGTTTACGATTGTTTTTTCAGTGTGTTAGTCGAAAAAAAAGATCGAGATTTGATTCTGAGACGACTTGCCAGAGAAATTCAATCCGTACCCTGGTAGAACTGGTTGTATTGAGATGGCCGCGAGAAGTATTTGTCTGTTATTGCCACGCAATAGGAGCCGAACGACTGAGCACCCAACCACCTGAAAACACGCCGCACCTTGCTGGCCGGCTGGCACCAACAAGGCCGGCTCGCTATTGCCGATGTACACCAAATGTGTTTTGTCGAACTTTGCCCACGGAAGATTAGTCATCTCGGAGAAAGCAAAATGTTTCCGGGAGATCTCTCGAAGTTTTCAGCCACGGCAGCTTTCAAACTAACACATAGCGGACCGAGACTATTTTGATCCTTCCGGCCCGTGTGGCCAGACGATTTACTTACAGTCGGTCTCCAAATCGTGCGACACCATGCATTGCACTTAGCCACCCTACGTTTATTTCGGTTACATGAAACCATCTATTTCTAAAGGCCAAATCTGTGGGATACGTTTTTGGATAGTAGAACAACATACATATATACCCGCTATTGTACCAGAAAAAAATGATTCGTATGGCTGCTGAGCGAAATCTGAGATTTGCAAAACTATGCAAGGGTGTGTACCCTTATGTCAGGATTTCGCACGACGACGAGTAGCGTTCGACGCAATGTGTGCGAACTATGCGTGCCGCGGTAGTTGGGTCTTTGAACGATTACACGGTGATGTTAGGTGCGCGATACGCAGTTGACTCGTAATCGCCTCGGG
Source organism: Trichostrongylus colubriformis (assembly GCA_963978905.1). Taxonomy (NCBI): domain Eukaryota; kingdom Metazoa; phylum Nematoda; class Chromadorea; order Rhabditida; family Trichostrongylidae; genus Trichostrongylus; species Trichostrongylus colubriformis. The sequence goes on along the minus strand of OZ022256.1, from coordinate 58,482,388 downwards.
ACCTAACAAAATGGCGCCTTTAGCTCGTCCGCATTGCTTCGCTTGGGACATGCGGCGGTGTGAAGCCCTGACATAAGGGTACACACCCACTATGCGATTAGCGCCACAATTAGTAGAGTAACCGTAGTCTGTGTCCCATTTGTAAAGGTGAATCGAGTCCTGTTAATCTTTGATTAAAGTTTAAGGTTTAAAGGATGAAGTTTTCTTAGCGTTTATCAATCCCTTCTGTGGGATGCGCCGCACATTCTAGTTCCATTCAGAATCGTGATGGCTGGCGAATGTGATGTGGCCTATACAATGACTTGCGGTGGCCAGCCGATGTGGAAGTCAGTGCTTTTATCCTCCCAGACGAGTCTGGTACCAATTTACCGATCCCGGAGGAATGGAAGGCTTGGTTGGCCTGGGCGGGCGTTAATGCGGGATTTGATCCCCGCACCATGAGAGTGGGGTGCGCGCCACCTGTCACTACACCACCTCAGCCCAATCGCCCTTTATCCTTTAATCTTTAATTATTTCAATGAAAACTGTAATTTTTGCTCTGATTATGAAAACTACCGGCAACACGTCAGAGTACCTCATAAGAAAGCAGAGCACCAGCATCAACAGACTTTTCGAAGCCAGAGACGATTAACCTTTGCAGGATGTAGAGAAATGTTATACCATCAGACCTCTATCCATTAAGTATCCAAAAAGTAAGAGCCAAGCACTTCCTAGAAATAGAGTTTTTTTGAGTTCATCTGGTGATTCCGTAGATGTGCTACACCCCATATTGGCGGACAGCTGGCAAATACTTCCATCACACCTTGGCCGGAACAACACTGCCAAGTAACTTGTATCGCTTTTGCACATAACTGATGACTTGGAAGTAATCGTGTGTTGTTGGATCACCTTCAATAACCAGTTGGAAGAAATCAAATCAATGAGGTGGACGGGAAATGATGTCAGGCAGACAGGCGGTGTAAGAATACTGAAAACCTGTTCCTTGCTCGTTTCGTTATATTCCACTTCCAAAATTTTTTTCTTTGCTGAATGACCAGATAGGAAAACCTTTTATTTACACGATAAAAGAATATATCATTGACCAAGCACAGAGGGAAGATATCGATCGGAAGATAAGAAGGGGGGGGGGGGGGAGTACGAGAAGAATTGCGACAATCCCATTTGTCGTTGTGCATACCATATAGAGGCGTTGAAATAGTTGAGAAATCAGTCAAAAACTCATCAATCAATATTCAAGTAGCAAGAGAAGCAGCGCCCGGCAAACGGCAGCAAGAGGTGTGTTTTAACTATAGTTATCGATTGGTTAAATGTACACGCGTGTACAAGCGATTAACGAGTAAGTGCTAGGATCACAGGAGCGACGAGAGCGGCCAGTACAGTGCATTGGGTGGCTGATTTGAGGTTCATCAACTTCATCACATCTTCCAGACCTCCTTTTTCGAAAATGTTGTTCAACATCTCTTGCCATTTCGCCTTGTTCTGTTCGAATTTGGCAGCTCCGTCCCTTTTCACCTGCAATTCGATCAATGATGTTTCATTTAGTGGAAATCATACTCTATATAACAATTCAATTTAAAAACCCTTTACTTGACAAAAAAGCGCACATCTGCACTTATCGGTCCAAATGCTCAAATACGCACCACTAAACAAAACTGTTCAATTTCACGAGGTAGGACCGATCGAATAAAAGCTCGAAAAGAGAAAACCATATGCTTGATTAGCGCCTGTCGGGTGTGTAACCTTATGCCAGGGTTTAGCACCGCGACATGTTGCAAGCGAAGTAATGCGGACAAGCTAAGGGTACCATGTTGTTGGGTTACGAAGCGATTACAATTCAACTCCCTATCGCGCCCCTAGCATAACCGTGTAATCGTTATAAGACCCAACTACCGCGACGTGCATAGCTCGCACACGCTGCGCCGTACGTCGCTTGTCGTCGTGCGAAATGCTGACATAAGGGTACACACTCGCGCCTGTCTCACGCAAACACTGCAACCAGAACACATCCGGAGGTCTCTATGATTTATAATCAAGGTTGGATGCATGGCGGGTCCCGAAGAGACAATAAGCCGCCTTCGTTCTATTTTCTTCAAGCAATGATTCAACAGACTTTAACCAGCAGATCCCCTTCGCGGGTGCAGCCCCCCATAGTGGCTGTCTCTATACGAGCTCTCCCATGGATCATTCACGTTCTCAGAAGATCCATCTGGCTGTTCCCAGCTGAGCACTTGAGACTCGTCAAACCTCAGCAGTAACCAGTTTTAGCGACATGTTTACGAAAAGCGTCAAGTCCCTGGTCCCCTCTTCGTCACGACCACCACTGCCACCGCCGTCGTCGTCGTGTAAATGCTTCCGGCAATCTTCTCACATGAACACAAGTGGCGTGATGAAGGCTTACATTAGCTTTGGATTCAATAATACGTTGCTGTTTTTAATACTTCAGAGTGAATAATCTCTTATTAACTTCGAATCGCCTTACTGAGCTGATATTCCGCAACTGTGACGAAATTGGAGCTTTTTGAGAAAGCGTTTGAAAGTGGGAATGTGTGGCACAAATTGCTTGACAGCCCACAGGTAAAGGATTTATAATGCAGGGAACTCGGCTCGAAACAAAAAGCTGTGAAGCTGCCTGTTGAACCTCCTTATTAGTATCATACCCCTCCCTCTTGCAGAAAAAGGATCAGATGCTCACAAGGTATAGAGGACTGAGATGGTTCTATTCTTCCAACCTATCAAGAAGAAATGATACGGGAAATGGGTCCAGTTCATGTTTGAGCACCTGAATTCACTTGTGGTAAGAAGTGCTTTGAAGATAACAATTCGTACAAACAATCGAATTATTCACACTTTGGAGGTTAATGGGTCTGTCAACTAGGGGAATAGAAACACGTTTCCCATCATTGACCGATCAGATAACCTTCAGGAGATTCCCATATCATACACTGCTCAAAATGAAGTCCAAACACTCTGTTCAAATGGCGGGTAAATCCACGAAATGGCGCTTCCAAGAGAAAGCACGCCAGAGGGAAGCGAGATTTTGGCTTGGAACTAGGAGCAACCCCTCAGGTTCCTATTTTGCCTCCCAGTCCCTCTCCTATGCCCATATTTCAGCCATCTCGTGATGCCATTTGCACTCGATGTTGTCGTCGTCGTCGGCAAGAAATAAACGGTCGCTCGACAGGATTCCAACAGTTACGCATCGATTCATGTTTTGATGAGCACGTCGCGATTTTCATGTCGAAAGTTGTCTGGGGAATTTTCACTGCACGCCGCCGATTGAATGGTTGACCTTGGACGATGAGCGCTGGATGTTGCCGTGGTGTGCTTGAAAACTGTCGACTACTGGCGTTAAAATTTAACGACATCGATCGCCAGCACGATAACCTCCAACAGATGGCAATCGCTGTTGCTCTGCCACTTCATAAACATGAAGTTCATAATGTGATGAACTGACTAAACTCCTCTTGAATCGCATAATTCTCAAGATTAGCCTCAACTAATTACTTTTCAAATCGGAGCAGCCGGCCGCCCCCTTTGTATGTTGAATGAAGCACTTCTATTGCGAATCAGGTAATGTTAAACGTACTGTGCCAGAACCATAAAGGCTATTTCAACGACGGCTTTCTTCTCCATGGTGAAAATCTTTTGTGATGGCGTAAAACTCTCCGAGGACGAACTTGTGGCTGTTTGTGGACAGAAGGTAAGTTTTGAAGCGCTAATGACGCATTTCATTTTTCAGTTGCATTCCGTCACAAAAATACAAATTCCCCAGAAGTTTGTTTCTAGCACCAAAAGGCAAAACGAAAACAGTAAGCGCTCGTATTTTATAAAAAAAAAAACCGAATAATATCATCACGACGTCCTCTTATAGGACAGACCTATTAAATCAGGAAACTATGTATCTCTGACGGGATTCCTTTGAATGTTTTTTTTCATGTGGGCGATTGCCCTCTTGAAGTTTTTAATCTGATAACTTTTTAATTTAATTTTCTGCCCTATGAAACCGAAATCATTAGTAAATGGTGAATAGGATGAAGACCAATTCTGAAGAAGAGGCTGTATTCACCAAGATGAGGCTGTGCTGCGAAAATGGATAGATAGGAAAAAAAAAACTTTCTGACCCGAGGCAGCAAAGTTGTTCCACTTCCTTGACCATAACTATGGCAGTATTACCTTCAAACTACAGCGCCATCAACGGATGGCCCTAGGATGTGAAAATGAAATGAAATCGAATTCCTCCTTCTAAACAGGCTTTTTTGACTTCTCATAGATTTAGCCGTATTTGAAATGCCTGGAGCAAACGATAGACTGTCCCCGTCCCCACTCGGCCATTTCCTCATTTTCCCTGACTGACGATTACTTGGCTGCACCTGTAGTTCTCATCGGTCCAGCAGTTGCGCGCTGGTTGGCGGGAATTTCCGCGCTTCAGCTGAGAAATCGACTTCCGGGAAGCTTTCAATAAGTGTGATCTACCCAACTAGACACGCTTAAGCCGCCGTCGGACCTTGCAATTTTTCGGTGTCGCGGCTTCGCACGCGAACCGCGACATTTCGCAGTTTCAAAATCGTAATGTCGCATGCGGAAGTGCGACATCGCAAAATCGCACAGTCGCAATCGCAAAGTCTGGCGGCGGCCTAAGACGCGCTAGACATGCACTACCGGAGGGAATGTTACTCAACTGACCTTATCACCAAAAGCTTCCACTTCATTCATGTAGGTTTGTACTTCTGAGATCGTCTTCTTTTGTGCATCATTAGCCATTGGTTCGAGCATCTGAATCATCAAAACGTTCATTTGAAATTTGACCGGCAGTTTATATTAGGCGAAGGTATTCGAAAAGGCACTTAAATTGTCATCGAAGTCATTGACTCAAGGCCTCTCTTTCGAACGAGTTCTTTACCCTCAACTACGAAAACGAGTAGTCTTAACCTTGGGAATAGTGCGGATTAGGTTAAGAGTTGAGTGACTCCAAGCGACCAAATGACCCACGCGTTGGGGTTGTTATGTTTTGTATTAGGCACTTCCCTCAGCAGTATTTGGGTGATATTTGCGTGATATTTGCGTAAACAATAACAACCACAGCAGTATCTGAATGCAGTTAATCAGTCCTGACATGGTCACATAGCCCCTGAAAGCTAACAGAGGGAACACAAACTACCCCGAACCCTACGAATTGTAATGTCCCCAAGTAATCAAATTCACATGTGGGAAACCATTTCCGGGAAGAATCCATAGATCAAACATTGGGACTACTTCGTGCCCGGCCGGTCAATACAGGGCGGCAGCCGCATAAAAAGTGAGATTACCTTTGCTTTCTCCTTGATTGCCGTCAGAAGATCCTTAACTCGGTTGATGTTCCTTTCGAGTTCCTGAAAAGGCATTATTCATTACGTAATTTCTATAAAACTTGACCCTCTGTTGATAGAGGTCCCTCCGAAGTTGGATGTTCAAGAACTGTCGGGTACTCCCAGAAAATCATGAAAATCGGGGGACAGAAAACTCACCGATTGATTTGAAGCGAATAGATCCTTGATATTATTGAACTGTTTCGAGAAAAAGTCGCCAACATCACTGGCCAATCCTGAAATTCAATTTCGCGTCATTTACTTCTATATTTTTTGAATTTCTTTTATTTTATTTATTACTTATTAATTTTGTTACATTTTTCCATTTTTTAAATTTCTTTTTTCTCTCAGAATCACAAATACAGTCAATTTGGCGGCGCTTGATTGGGTGTGCCCTTCAGACTTAGGTGAGTGGCGAGAGTGAACGTGGGCAGGATGAGTGAGTTTGATATACACTCATCTAAGGCCACGCCCAATCAAGCGCTGCGAAATGGACTGTACTACTAAATCATCCAGCTTAGGAAAACATGATATGGCATACTGTATTGAACTAATGTAAAAAGATTATAAACCAGTGATCAGGCCTCTGAACAAAATGGATTGATACAAGCTGCTTACTTGTAATAGTATAAAACTGCTGATCATCTGGCAAAAAATAAATGATGTTGGAATAATTTTCCGATAAAGACGGCCAGCTCTGAGCTGTTTTTAGCTACGGCTCTCCCTCTATAGGCAGAGTATGCCCACATAGACCACTTCAGTGTTCTTGTGGTCTTTACAATACGATAGTCGAGTAAGTGGCACATTTCAAGGCAATGTTTACGAAAACATCTATTAAGACAACCAAACAAAACCATCAGACTACTTCAAACGCGATCCTGCCAACAATCCTTCAGTCGGACCATTTCTCTGTCATCTATGCTAATTCGAAGCTTCGAATGACTTATGTAATAGGTTTTCTTTCCCATTGAAACCTGTTGCCAATTTGCAATGCAGCCTTCTAACGGAATTAGATTACAGAAAAAACGCACACGGAAAACGTCACTAATTCATTTGCAGAACTGCCATCCGTCACGAATCAATCACGATGCACTAACAAAGAAGCTTCTTCACTTCGCGTATACCTCCACAGAGGCAGGGTAAAGGTACCGAAAAAGGTGTGCTGATTTGCCTGCATCAAAGCTTATCCGTTTAGACCCAATGTAAAACCCAATAAATCGATGCGTCAACTGAATTTCTCACACAGGGCGCACACTGGAAAGGGTCCCCCAAGGTAAAGCTTCTGCATGATTCACCCTTCAAATCAGTCACGAAGAGATCGTTACTGGTGTTTTTGCCATCTTCTGTGATTCAAAGGTTCACGATGGTGTGAGCATTACTTAGGCTGAGGTGGTGACAAGTGGTGACAAGTGGCGCGCACTCTCATTCTCATGGTGAGGGGATCAAATCCGGCATCAACGCCCACCCAGGCCAACATAACCTTCCACCTCTCCGGTGTAGGTTAGTTGGTACAAGACTCGTCTGGGAGGATAAAACGCACTGAACTGTACATCGGCCGGCCATGGCAAGTCTTTGTATAGGCCAGGTGGCATCATCTGCCACCACGATTCTGAGTGAAACGAGGATGCGTGGCGCATCCCAGCAAGGGATTGATTAACGCCATGCAGCTTATGTTTTATCCTCCATAGGTACTACTCAATCATTGCTCCAGATATCACAAAAATATCTAGAGAATAACTTTTCATTGTTTTTGCTTATAATGTGTCTTTCGGTTTCAAGGCTTCCAATGAAAACGGAAACCCAGTAAATCCCAAAACAGGTTTCACATGAATTCCTCCATTTCCGAGTGGTTCCAGAGGGAAAGTTAGAGAAACGTAGTGAACGCTTTATTTGTGGCCAAGAACGTTCGTCGAACGAGAACCGGTTCTTGAAATTCCTTGAAATAACTGACTCGAATGTGGTTTTTTGAAGTCAACGAAATCTATTCATAGTAAGAAACGGCAACTAACAATATATGTAATAGAAACCTGAACAACCACTTGAGCACTGAATTGAATGCTCAACAAAAGAGATGAGCGCACTTTTCATGTGACTTCTCCTGGAAAAAGCGGGCGCTGGCCGAAGTGACTTGCCAGGTAACTTTTTCTATTGAAGAGTACCAAAGAGTCCATTTTGGGGTCTTTATGGTATAGGTTTTAAGGTGTAAGAGAAAATCTCTATACCCGAAGGATCTGCAATTAAGAAGACGCAGGCCATATTCAAAATAGAAAATATATGGGTGTCACGCTGCGAATATTTTTCAAGTTTTCTGGAACGATTTCCTGCTCATAACCCCTGGACCCACCCTATCCAACCAAGACCTTCCACGGCTACTGTAAATACCCAGCGGAGGCAAGGGAGTCAAAAAGGGAGGAATAAGTGGAGCAATATCGCCTGTACAGCCACAAAAATGAACATGTATGTAGTAGTAGTATTGGGTAGTCTAAAAAGTCTTTTCGTATTTTTAAATACCGCTTTTCCCCTCCAAACTGCTTTCCAACAATCTCTTCTGTATCTACACATGTAGTACAAGTCCACACGCATCTATAGGTATTATTGTCTTCCATCTCTCGGATAACTTTTTTCGGCAAAATAAACATATCAAAGGTCAACCTCATTTTCAATACAAAAATTTTTCTTTGAATGACGTTAGACAGGGAAAGGAAAAGGTGATAATCCGATGGAGCAAGATCAGGGCTATAAGGTGGATGGGGCAGCAATTTTTATCCAAGCTCGAGAATTTTTTGGCGAGGCAATTTTTCCTACTATTGAAAAAGTGACTCGCCAAAAAATTCTCGAGCTTGGATTAAAATTGCTGCCCCATCCACCTTATAGCCCTGATCTTGCTCCATCGGATTATCACCTTTTTCTTGCCCTGTCTAACGCCATTCGAAGAAAAATCTCTTTATAATTTTTGTATTGAAAATGAGGTTGACCGTTGATATGTTTATTTTGCCGAAAAGGGTTATTCGGGAGATAAAGGACAATAATACCTATAGATGCGTGTGGACTTGTACTACATGTGTATGTACAGAAGAGATTGCTGGAAAGCAGTTTGGAGGGAAAAAGCGGTATTTAAAAATACGAAAAGACTTTTTAGACTACCCAATATTTAACTGAACTTGCGCTAGTTGTATTGGGCGGGGGCGGGGGAGGGGGAGGGGGAGGGGGAGGGGGGGGCTCCAAATAAGGTATTTCATTGGAAGCTGAGAACTATGTAGGTGCAGGTGTATCCCATTGGCCCTCATTGTCAGGTACTATTTAACGTATGGTGTCTTCGCTGAACAAGCCTACTACCCCTTGTATCCGTCAGGTTCGTCAGGCCCATGCTTGCAAAGGAATCCTAGACCTAGAAGATGATGCAGACGTCTTATTCGCACTGGAACACTGGTGGGGGTGGTCAATATTTTTGGAGAACAATACAGAATACCACTGAAAACCGTGTTTACTGGCTTGTTATTGATGCGGGTAAATGTATTTTAGACAGACCCCCGAAAACAAACCCTCAAAAAATGTGGGGCTCAGCTGATCTAGGCAAAATCCGATCGTCTTGAGCACGTATCCTGTGACTGCCCTTCCGAGCATCATTGAGCAGATTTTCCTTGATACCATATTCCAAGTTACCTTCACAATTTACTTTTACCCAGATTGGACCTGGAGGAGTGTAATGTTGATTTTATGGCTTACACTGTATTTACCGTTCACAGTTTATTTAGCTAGCCGTATTTATGCAATTACTTATCTCTTTACTTAACTACTATGTGGTAATTTCGATTGAAATCAACCACATGCTGCATCGGAATCGCAACCCATAAAAGTATTTCAGGGGCCTTTTCATTCACTATAAAATCAATAAATGTAGTTTTAATGCGTAATGACCTGAGGAAGGCATTCTGCACAGTCATGCTAAAATCGGTGATATTCAAGTTTAGGGGGAAGGTGTAACCTTTCGTTTCAGGACCCAATCACATATGGCACTCTTAGTTGACACGCATCGCGTCGCACGCTGGGGTGTGAAATCTTGACGTGAGGGCACCCACATAAATGGGACCTTTGCCTGTGGAGGAGGGAGAACCTCCGGCGTGAGCCAAAACTTCTTTATACGCACGAAAATGGTCTTTCCTTATGTAGCAAGTGATTCACTCACTTGTCAGGAACTCCTTCCTCCTGCGCCATGCTGCTGGCCTTGCCACTTTCATAGCACTCAAAAATGGAAAGGGCTATCGGATCTTACAGCAGATGATAATTCCCTGCATTACTGTTTCCTACATCCTACCCCCGCCACTTCACTAGTCAGCGCAAACTTCCCATGGGAGTTCCATGAATTGGCCATTAGTTTAACCGGTAACGGGACTGCAGTATGATAATAACTACGTAAACATAAGATTTCCTCACTATTTGCGCAAATGGTCTAGCCTGTCGCCATAGCACACCACACAATTCATGATGTTTTTATACAGCACAACATATGAAGGTGGCTCGTTTACCGGATTGGGGACCGGTTTTTACCAGATTGGTTCCACACATCACGATCATGAATTGTTCCCCATCGACCCTCAGCGCCTCTCGTTAAACCTCAGATATATTGACCTACCCTTTCCAGTTTTTAATCAGACTTCATCTATTTGTACTCTCCAGCCAACAGACCAAATATCACCTTTGAACGACAACTAATCCAGTATTCTGAGCTTGTTGGCGTAGCGGCGGGCATCCAAAGAGATGAGCTTATTCATGCGTGAACCAACAAGTAATTACTAACGAAAGCGACTAGAGATTAACCCTCAAAAGTACTCGTTCCTTGAATAATCGCAACTGCAAAAAAACTAAGACAAAAAACCGTCGTTTCGGGGTCCACTGGAATGCGCCATGCACAATTCAAGGTTCTAAAATGCATGCTGAACCTATACTAAAATTACGGCGGCAACCTATGTTCTCATTATTACCTGCAACGCCCTACCAAATAAAAAAACCCCTACCAAAACACAAAAGAATTCTTTTGCATTATATGAGCTACAAGTATAGCATCTGTAGCCATTTCACGACTTCTGCTGGTGCAACCGAGCTGCATAACAACATTTTCTTCATCAACGGAATGAAAAATCAGCTGCATTGTGAGTTGGGAGAACCCTAGTGGAATAATCATGCAATCGTAGTGACTCGACCTTTCATCTACAATTAACAACATTGCTGGCGTGGGAAGGCACAAAATGCACAGCACACACGCAATAAAGTCAACGGGCAATCAATTAAATGAGGATTTCATAGCTGAAGGCTACCAATGTCATTTAATGATTCACGTTCGTAAGTCTAAAAATGATTTCTGAACGCTATATGGTTAAGGGGGGGGGGGGGAACAGAATTGGGTCATCCCGCCGGAGCTCCATTTTTTCCCATGTTTGAAAAATTGGTGCCCCCTGGGACGGAGGTGGTGTAGTGACAGGTGGCGCACACCCCACCCTCATGGTGCGAGGATCAGATCCCGCATCAACTCCCGCCAGGGCCAACAAAGCCTTCCATCGATCCGGGGACGGTAAATTGGTACCAGACTCGTCTAGAGGATGAAAGCACTGACTTGTACATCGGTTGGTCACCGCAAGCGCATTGTATGGGCCATACCACATTCAGCAGCCATCACGATTCTGAATGGAACTAGAATGTGTGGCGCATTCCAGGAGGGGATTCATTAACGTCAAAAACTTCATGCTTACGCTATCCTTTTATCCAATGCCCCTTACTCGCGACTATTCTTCGTATCGCCCCCTCCTCTCATGCTAATTGACTCGTTTCAATTATGACGAGATGTCGATTCAGATGCTTGCCCTTCTTCCCCGTCAACATCGTGCCCGAGCTCCTTCCCTCCTTTGTGGAAACTGGAAAGCCTCAGAAATACGCTGTGAGATTATCCTTGAATGCATTCGTTATCCTCAGTAGCAAGCTTTAGCTATTCTTGGATTTCCATTACATCACACATGGGTTTTGAGCGTGGGCCACCAACCGCTAAGAAAAAATTCGTTGACCAATTCGTCTCCATTAGATGCAAGTATTCATGAAAACTACCCTCGAGTCCGTAATGTCTAACAAATTCCGACCTTTGAGAGCAGTCCTGTAATGTCTAATGACTTTCGGCATAGGACAAGCTGCACAGAGGTTACTTGTGGTGCACTACAATGATCTATTAATCTTCCGTGTGATCACGTAACATATGGTGAACCACTACAGCGACCATTGACCCTACCCCTCGTAAGTCAAGGGCACTGTCGGAATTTCACCACTTATCCAGGGGGTGGAGGCGGGAAGGGAGGACAGGGGAACTTTGATTAGGTAGCGCCTGGTGTTATGTGGATGCGTGGTGCTTTCGAAGGTGCTTTTAAAGATCTCTAGAACACTTACGCATTTGAAAAACTGAGAAGGAAAGCAACATTGGATACACTTTTTAGGGGGGGGGGGGTAGGCTCCATTGCATTTAAGCCACCATATTATAGCACTATGAGATCCAAGCCTGACTATGAAAAGGAAAGGAGGTCCTGGTGGACGAATCAGTTCTGCCCCTCCACCCATCCCCTCCTTGTATCCACAAGGCGCCAGGCATTATTATTAGAAAATAGAATTTGAGAATAGTCGAGAAGGTTGTTTTTAGCGTTACAGCAGAAATAGACGTAAGGTAATGGAATAATATCCCGAATTTGTCCGGTAATGGAATTGTGTATCGAAAACATAGTCCTGGAAAACTTTTTTTAGCCCACTAATAAAGGGTTCCAGATGAAAGACCCACTAAAACTGCCCGATTGAATGATTTCGGTCTCGTCACTGACCTACTTTTTCACTGACTTGTCTCCAACTTAGGTTGTTCCGAAACGAAGAAGCTGCTTCCCATGGATCACCTCGCTGTCACAGCAGGTGTGAAAGTAATCGCGACGGTCAAAGACTACCACTCTTTGAAATGGTTCTCTTTCGACCTTGACAAGTGACGCGAAAGTAGCAGAAAAAGCCATGGGGGGGCGTCCTGCAGGCTAAACCCTTCTCCGTCCTCATTAATCCGTTTTGGGAAGATTTAGCACCTTCACCGCTTGATAATACCGAAAGGGCTCATATTCGTGCACTTTGGCACGATCGATTGGCACAGAACTTGCGGGAATAAAACGACAGTGAATCGACTATCGACCAGCCTTCGTAGATCATCTTAGGGTCCAATAAATCGACCCAGTTAGACTTTTCGCTCCACGATCTGAACCCTGTCAGAAAAACCCTCCAATGTTCCTTATTTAGCCCTATCTTAGTCCTTTCTCCAGCCAGAATGTCTTCGAGTTTAATGGGGCCCACAAATTCCAGCCGCAGAGAAAATTATTCTTGGAGATCACGCTAACTGCCCAAATGACCTCGTATAGTTGAGCTAAAATGGCCGAACGAAACGCATAACAAGCCGTCCATAAATTTCATCATTATTCTGGCCATATTGATTGGAAATGGATCGATGAAAGCGATCAATTCCTGAGGAAAACTCACCGCTGACATCATCGAAGAATCCAGCATATGTGGAAACGGCGAGCAACAAAACGGCAACAGTAACACGGCAGAACATCGCTGGAAGTGAAATGACACTGTGGGCGTGGCCATTGTGGGCTGGGGCCAAGGCACACGCCAGTGCCGGCGGGGCGGAGCCGTGGTGGGGTAAGTGGGGGTGCCATGAAGGTGCCGTGAAAGTGACATGACAATAGCAACAACAACAAGGAGGAAAGGCAGTCAGAGGTAGAAAATGACTTACACGGGAACCGGTTCCCCGTGATGGGGCCATTTATTCATGTGCGGGGAACGTGGAAAGAAAATTTCTGTGAAAAAAAAGGGGAAAAATTGATGCCCTCTGGTAAAAATTGTGTGAAAATAAGTGCTAATGTAGAGCTCCTCTGCGTCTCTACGCTATCTCTGTTTCTCTATACTCAATGCTGTCCGAACTCAAATGAAGTCCTCTGGATCGATCATTTTTTGTGTACCTTGTGTTTTGACTTAGCAACTAAAAATTTGCAGTTGATTTATGAATAATCTCAGAATAATTTTTAATGGCAATATCAGCCTCCCTCGATATTTTCTAAATTATTGCAAGCAGAAATGTTGCCATGTGCGTTTTTTATAGGCAGCTTGCACAGCGTGCTTTGTGACCCGCGTCCTTTTCCGTGATCGATTCTATGCGACTTTGACACACGGCTACGAAACAGATGACGTTGGTGAGTATACCCAGACTTCACTTGGATTACGGTAGTTTTCTTAATTTTCTCTCTTCCTGTTTTCGTATTCTTTCTGACCGTGCAACCTTACCCGACTCGAGCATGGCGTCATCTACGTCATCCGAAACTGCTTCTAATATTTCATGTGATAATTTTAGAGCATGGTAAAAAAAAGAATTTCAGTGGATTGTACCTTTGTTGTGCGGTTTTTTGAAACTTCCATTATCTGAATAGAATTTCCTAGTCGCTGGGCTATTTCAGTGACATCGCAATTCCTTGTGATACGTTATCCTCACAGAGAATTACATGCAGGATTGGAGGACAATTTTTTTTGTTTCCGTGCTCTCACCTATTCCTGAACTCCTTTGTAGTCAACGTGCAAACTTCAGTCGCTCTTTTCTGAAGAATTTATTAGCGACTTTTAGAAGGCGCTCAAGTTGCGCTCTCATGTGAAATGCGCTTTTCATATGTAATAAAATAATTTATGCATTTTTCGCTGTAGTTGCATGGAAGCTCTTCCACTTGTATGAAACACAGGGTTACGGCCAAGCAAGCGACTCTCCTAAATTTTTTTAAAGGAAAATTTTGATCAGTTCGTTATTTTCTTCTATCATTGAGCTAAATTGCGCTTAGGCTCAGGCTGATGTTGGAGGTTTCCAGTTCTATCCTTGTTACCGGTTTTAGCGCTTCAGGTTTTTAGCGATTTCAACACTTTCAAAATTATGAATATTGATCGACAAAAGACACAACGCTTTGTACGTCAAAGGGGGGGGGGGAGCATGACAGTAACACCAATGGCAGATGTGTGATGCATAGCTTTAGGCATTGATTGAGGACTATGTATGTAGCGTCATATGAAGAGACTGCTAGTCACCACTGCGGGGATTTGTCTGTTGCACGTTGGAGAGGAATTGTTTATGGAGGGACATATATTCCACAGGCCAAAGTAATACCCAATAAAACTTACGATGGCAACGCATTGGAATTTTGAGGCTCGAGAAGATTCGATCACCGCTGAGCCCATTTTGCTTGTTTTCATGTTTAAAAAACGTGAAAATGCTCATAGAAAACGTGAAAATGCTCATCTCTTGAATATAATGCTTCTGCCACAAGGTTTTTAAGTGGAATCTCTAGTTCGGCCAACGTTTCGACCTTCCGTCGTTTCCAAAGGCCTAAACATGGCTCAGGGCATTATATTAGGTTGGACGGGAAGTTCTGGGACACCTTGTGAGAAAAATTCAATTTATTTTAATTTTACTCACATGTAACTTCAGTCACCAAAGTATGCACCATCGTGATCTACAATGTACTGCCAACGCTCAGGAAGATCGTAGATACCCTTCCGGTAGAATTCGGGAGACTTCTGGTCAAAGAAGTTCTGGAGCCCGCTCTTGAGATCGTCGTCATCTTTGAACTGTCGCCCGTCAAGGAAGTGGCTCAACGACCGGAATAGGTGGTAGTCAGTTGGGGACATGTCCGGGGAATATGGTGGGTGGGGAAGCGTCGTCCAGCCGAGGTCCTGGATCCTTTGACACGCCAACTTTGCCACATGTGGGTGAGCGTTATCGTGGAGGAAGAGGTCTTGGTCCATTTTTCCGGTAAGTTTTGGCGCTCCGGTGTCCAATTGCCTGCAGTAGAGATCGGCAGTGGCTGTCGTGTTGGATGGTAACAGTTTCCTATTTTTTTGAAAATTTTCAAAAAAAAAAAGTTTTTTTCTCAATGCAATTTTTTGAATATTTTCCTGTTCCAATTTGAGCCGATCGAGCCATCGGGCTGCCGCCATATGAGAGACAGTACCTGGGTCCATCGACTGGTTAATTTTGTTAGTGGCCTCGCATGCTGAGGAACCGAGGCGGTGTTCGTGAATTTCGCACCTTTCGCGAAATTGCCGTAAATTCACTGCTAGTTGAAGCCGTAGAGAATATGAATGTGCTATTCAGAAGCCCTTTTCAGACGCTTCATATACCCCCCACTACCAAATGCTCCCGAAGCTTTACAGGTTTCTACAGGAAAAAACAAAAAGTGTCCCAGAACTTCCCGTCCAACCTAATATTCAAGAACTACCGGAATGCCGAGGTTCTACGATGAGAGAACTTGGACCTTACTCACAATTTCACTTCTCAATTTGAATTCACTGTTGTACTACAGGGTGAAATGCATGGCGCATTCAGTGGGCCTTGTCCTGCAGAGGTTCTGCTTACTCTCATATAAATGTGGTTTTATTAATGTCATTTTACTAAATATCACGTAAGAATAGTATTGTGATAATGAAATCTATTTTCTGACGCACTCCTGCACATTTCATTAAGTTTTCTTTGCACAACCGAGCCTTTTACTTTCATATTAACCGTCTGCCAAATTACATACGTCTCCGGTGAAGTGAACGCTAACTAATATTTTTCTTTTCACAATTTCTACCACTGACTGAAAGATCAGCTTGTGACACTCGTATTCGCAGCTTACCAGATCTTTATTCAATTTACAAGTCGATCTTCACTTCCCAAATAATATAGGCCCATAATAGAAAGGGAGAAAGATTCACAACATGCGACGCGTACGCAACACGTGCTAAGAGATCAGCGCGCAGTTTCAAGAGTCACTGCTAATGCGCGGTAACTCATGACGCCGCCTTCAATCTAAGCCGCCGGGTCTTGAAAACACGGACTTTCGAAGGAGCTGGGTCGTCAAGCTGTCGAGGATCCCTCCGATCAGTGCTGGCAGAGTGCCAGTATTGATGCGCAATGGCGGTCTATGGGGTGTGTACCCTTATGTCAGGATTCACCGCTGCATGTCGAAAGCGAAGCAAGGCGGACGAGCTAAAGGCGCCATGTTATTGGGTCCCGGAGCGATTACAAGTCAACCTCGTATCGCCCCCATAGCATTTTCATGTAATCATTCTAAGACCCAACAACCGCGACTCGCATAGCTCGCACACACTGCGTCGCACGCCGCTCGTCGTCCTGCGGCAATCCTGACATAAAGTTACACACCCCGGTCTATGAGATACGCTTCTTCCCGCGCAAGGGCTGTGGAGTCACAAAGCATGCTCATGCCCACCCCCGCTTTTTTATTCTGTGTGAAGCTTTAAAACTGCTTTGAAACTGCTTTGAAAAGCTTTAAAACTCGTAGGTTTCGCTTCGTATAAAACAAGGTTTAGGATAGCCAATGACTGCGCTATTATTTCTTGGGCGTCAAATCGTCTACGCAAAAGTCTGGTGAGATTTCGTGGTGGTGAGATTTCGTGGAACCAAAAGCTGAGCAATGACGAGCAAGAGTTTGGACGCGAAAGCATTTTTGCATCATAATTTTTTAATTCCCAATTTTTTTGCATTCTTTGAACACTAGGGAATCACTAACCGGACGCTCTTATGACTAGCTGTTTTTTTTTCAGTTGTTTTTAGATTAGTTTCTACACTTTCTATATTTAATTTCATTTCCAGTAAATTCGAAAAGCACCTGTCATCAAGTTAGCCGAGTCGGTACGGTGTGTGGCGAAATTGGCAATGTCTGATGCAGTCTCTCCTATTCAGGAGTGTTGTTTTGCGCAAGTAAAAGTGGGTACCTGCTTCACAAGCGGGTGTCTCCAACGCCTATTGACAGGTGGTACCGGTTTGGCCACACACTCTGTTTTCAATTAATGGTGGAACAGTCGTGTACTCATCGGATTTGCTCTGCTCATTGTCATTGCCATGACGTAGTTAGGATGTTTGAATCACACCCGGTTGCACTTCCTGTGTACTATTACAAAAATATCGGAAGCAAAAAAATGGTATAGAAAATGACCCCAAAAATTTCACGTTCCATATAAGCTTCACGGGAAAAGTTATTTTTATATTTCTGGTTCACAGTCAATGTGGCTCGGGGGAGACGCAACTTGCCGTGCCGGCAGCATCGTTTTGTAGTTGGAGGCGTGTCTTCTAGCCGTCTGGACTCTCCCAGATTTGCCTAAACCTTTTCAGGGGAAGAGCTTGACTGCATCGTCAACAAACTCCCAAGGCGTGACTGCAAGCCGTGTCTCCCCTCCCCCCGAGCCATATTGATCCCTGCTTTATTATTTTATTTTTCTTTTATGAGGTAATGCCTTAGATGGACCTCTGAGGAGAAAGAGGGCATTCCCAGGTGTCAAGAAAAATAGCCGCTCCAGTACGACCCACCTCTACGACGATCGAATGCGACACCCCCTTTTTGACTTCTACAACCGGTTTGCGTAGCTGCAATGTGTTTCACTGTTATATATCCTTTACTGAGGCAAAAGAATATTTATTTTACATTTCATTTTCACACGATTTCATTTCACGACACGTTCTCATTTCATCACACGGATTTGCGGTGAAAACCCTTTGTTTCTCAACTGTTTATTGAAAGTTTATATTTTAGTGCTCATTGCTGACCTCTGACGGTACGACTCCCACCCTCGTATTCGGTCAAATACGACCCCCCCCTCTGTCGATGAAACCTCGACTTTCCTATCGGTTGGTCATTCTTGGTCAGGAATGAATTGATCGGTGTGATTGGGCTAAGTCATTGAAGGCTGTTCAAGCGCTAATTGCAGTGAATGGCTGGCATAAAATCGGCCAACGTCCAAAACGCTGGTCTTTGACTTCATTTTACTCGTGGGATGATCGATGAAGGAAACATTGCACGTTCAACTGGCGTAGCCGCATGTCAGGGCAGATGTAGGGGACCACGATTACGCGGGGACCAGAACCGATCATTTTAGCGTTCTGTATATTGTACTATCATATATTTTCTGTATATCATCGTATATGCTGCCGTAATAGTTGTAACGTATCCTATCATTCTGGAAGATTTAAAATTTGTGGAATAATATCAATTCCGAATTTCTATCAATTTGTATCTTTTATTTTGACACCTAAATGAAGGATAAAATTTCTAGCTGAAATTTCTTTCAATCCCTTGTTGGGATGCATTGCGCACTCTAGTACGTGTCAGAAACATGGTGGTAGGTGAGTGCAATCTGGCCTACACAGTGAAACTGCAATTTGCTAGTAATTTCCATGTTCGTCTCTCTTGAAACCTAGGCATTTTTTTAAATATGCTTGTGTTTGTATTCTGCCATACAGGTTTGTTAAGGTGGAACTTTCATTATGCCTGACGTTTTGACAACTTCGTCGTTATCAAAGGCCTGAAAGCATTTCACAAATTATTGCTTCTGCTCCTGCACATATTTTTTTCGATGCAATTTGCAATTTGGCGTGCAATGATGCGGGGCCAGCCGATGTACAAGTCAACGTTTTATGCTCCTAGGTGAATCTGGTATCATTCACCTACCTTGGACGGATGGAAGGCTTGGTTGGCCTGCAGGGGTTAATGCAGGATTTGATCACCACGTTCGCCGAAATTCTGAAGAAACCTTTTCGGGAAATACAAATTTCTTTAGAGCTGGGCATAGGGGAAGGAGGCCAACTCACTGGTAAGCAGGTGACACTCTTGCTCTCACGGTCCACGAAACTTATTCTGTCCAAGCCACTGGAATCACCGTCGACGAGGCTTTTTGATGAAAATTCATTGACCGTAGTGTGACAAGCTCGATAAAGGCATTACCATTACAATTTTTCAGTTACTAACTTCAGAGATCAAATAATTTTGAATTTTTTTCTTCCAAAGGGAAGGTTCTCCCAAAGGTTCCAATATCAAAATATAGTAAGGGCATATGGAACTGCGAACAAGCTAAGCTCTGGACGTTCACAGAGTATATTTTCGCATGACTGCTCAGAGAATGCCTATTCCCGGCCAGCCTCTTTCGATTTATTCAGCTGAGCTGCTCAACCTCATAAAAGTGGCGTTTTTGGAGGGTTAACACTGGGGCAGGCCATGTGGAATTACGCAGAGGGCTATTACTCCCACTCAATACACGATTGTTGAGACTTAATCTTTGATCAACGATTTTGCACGATTATGCGGATGTTGTGACTCGCTGCATCATGCCCAGATGGAGTGCGAAATTGCTTGTAAACACGCGCATGAATTCGAGGGTCGAGGGTGAATAGTCAGGATTTCTATGCATATAACATCAGCAAAGCAAGGCCAGCTGGTTGGAAAGACGACGTTTGGAACAGAGAAGGCTTAATAGCGCTCTTGCAGGATAACTCAATCTTCTGATAAAAGCCGTTGGCTGAGATCGATGGACGGCGACTGGTGTACGGACCATCCATTTCACTCGGAAATCCGAGAATTGACATTACGTGGGCATTCATGCGAGAACAACGCCCAATTTGTCGTTGTGACCCGCATAAATCATAGCCTAACTGCCTCCAGCTAGCCTCTCCTCCCCCTAAGGGGAGTGCCAAAAAAGAGTAATTTTTTCTCCTCCCTTTTCAACTATATATTGATCGAACTTCGGCAGATTTTGTCGTGGTATTTCCATCCCCAAATTGAAGAGCACACCTCATACTATCACTAAACTCCGTAACAGCCTTCTGCACGAGCAGGATCGGAAGCTTCTTCTGCGTGAACAGCAAAATCCGAGATTTCGTTACTCTGGTTCAGAACCTTGCTGAGGTCCGTTTACTAGAGGTACCTGAGGGGATTCTTAATGAGTGGCGTATTGAGCATTCCGTTTTGTCCGGGTTCATAAGCCTTCCGTTTCCAAGATTCAGAACAAGCCATTACCATTGAACCCCGACGGAGGTGGGTTTGAGGCCTGAAAAATGGCACTTGGATCACAGCAGCGTTGTCCAAGCAGCGGAGCTCTGTGACTTCTGCGAACCGATGGGTCAGTCTTCAGGAAGCTTCCCACGAGAAACACCCCACGGAAGCTGGCTCTGCTGTCTTGGGCGGACCTACCTATTAGAAGTGAGCCGCGAACAATACTACTTTTTTGGCACCCCCCCCCCCCCCTCGTATATGACACTTCCTTGGTGTTTTGAAAACGGTATGGAAAGAAACTGCAGGTAGTAGATCTGAACGGTATTGATTTTACAGAACCTTTGGGATCACCAGACGAACGAGCTGACTACTAGGTTGAAAATTTACTTGGTTTCCCCCATTCCCTCCAATCATTTAACCCAAAATAATGACGATTTTTATAATGGAGAAAAAGTATTGTTGCAAAAATAAACCACTAGTTGATCGAAGATGAAAATGTTTGTTTGGGTGAAATAAGATAGTATGGAAGAGGAGAACGTGGGAACACTGAGAAAGTTGAAAAATGCGGAAGATGTCGATGTTCAAAAATTTGTGAGTGATGCCGACCACATGCATGGACAGCCAATTTCTCTAATGGTACAAGCACGTTTAACTCGGGCTCTAGAAGCGGCATTACAACTCCAAACACTACCCATGAGTCGATATTCCAACGACGGCAGGTTCGAGACCATGTTCCAATTTTTTACCTCATCAAAAATCATTGACCTTCGAATAGAACCACTTAGCCAAACAAAAATCACGTTTTATAACATCGTTTCCATATTATAGTCAGCATCCGCAGGTAGGCGTTAAATGGGGAACAACACGGGACTAGTTTTGATGTCATCGCACACTATTGCCTTAATCCTACATCACCGCGTTATCAACAATTGACAAAGTGGTAAATGGAGTGCTGACAGATCGGTGAGCAACAAACATGAAGGGTTTATCTAAAGATCGGGTGCGCACCATATTACAATTTATTATACAGGGTAACCCTATATAAATACCCCGTATAAATAGTACCATGTATAAATAAATTGTAATATGGTGCGCACCCGATTTCTATTTGAACCATGTGTTTGCTGCTCACCGATTGTCGGCACTCCATTTACCACTTTGTCAATTGTTGGTCTATTTAGAAATCGGGTGCGCACCATATTACAATTTATTTATACAGGGTAACCGGAAAAAGCGATAACAATGCAGTGAGTTATAGGGAGACGCTTCACATACGCTTCGCATGCTCCCTATCAGGACTTTCTGAGCGAGTGACCCTAGCAACATTAAGGCCGTGTTCATACTCCACGGTGTCGGCGGCAGGCGTCGCTGCGTGTCTCTGCGTCTCCGCGTCTCTGCACCACTCCTGTGCCATTCCGTCTCACTGCCTGTAAACGCAGCCACGCTCAGCCGACGCTGAGTAGGAAAGCGGCCGAAAGCTTCATGAAAGCGAACAAGGGTTCAGCATTAATCTCGCATTTGTCAAATACGCCTCGCATTCGATTCCCATTTAGAATCGAGTGGGAACCTTGAATGGATCTGAGCGAGCGGAAGCCGATAGTCTTTGTTGTTTTTTTGAAAGCGGGGTCCACATACGTAGGCATCACGCGATACGCCCTCCTGGGTGCTCTGCAATAGGACCCCTTACAACTCATTTGATAGTCGTGTCTCACAAGGAAAAAGAGGTAAACTCTTTCTATCAACTACTTCTTTATTTCTTTTATGACATATGATTGAACAAGGTACCTGCTCCATGAAGTCACTGGAAATAATGAAAAGACACGTGACCAAATACAACCCCATCCCCTAACAGTCGTTGTGACTATACGAGATCCTGCACAGATGAAACGACTACTAGGGGGAAGGCGTAAGTAAACAAGTTACAGACGTCTTATTCCGGCAACATAACAATTTTCGAAGAAAAAAGGGTGTGCTTCTGTCCAGAATCTAATCCGTCATATGATTTCCCCTCGGGTCTCCTGTATATACGAAATTCTAGGGAACAGGCCAATTATCGCTGTGGTCGCTGAACACTTATTGTTGGATCCAAAATCCCGTCTCAATGACTCACGATGTTTTTCCTTGTCAATGATGATGGCTAAAAGCTATCGCCTGAAAGCGACTTAGAGCACATTTCTTCTGCTGCAACGCGCAAACGAAAAACAGAAATCCTCCGTTGAAAGAATGGATCGATGGGGAAACGTGCACGAACAGTGTTTTATGGGCTCCATTTTTGGCAATGATTGTTGTGCATGCATGTGTCTTCATGATATATACTATGTCCCAGCATATGTTCTATTCACAAGACAACGGTTCCTTTGTTGTGCTATTTATGAGATTGTTTTTGTTATTGATTCTGTTGAATGCAATTGACATCAGGAATATGTTAAAGGCACCAGTAGGGGTAAGGGAACATGTTCTTTGAAACAAACCTTCTATTTTGAAGAGGTCACATGTGGTGAAAATCGCCTTGAAAAAACGCGGCTTGGGGTCTTATGGCGACCCCGCAGCTCGTCATGCCGTCATGCGTCCGGGGGAGTCGTCGTGGAGGGGCGGGACAATGATCGCGGCCGGCTGATTCACTCTCTGGCCTGTCCTCAGTCCACTCCGGCTAGTGACGCAGAGGACGAGAGAGAAAAGGAGGATTTTCGGGTTCCTATTTCTCGATTTCCGCAGTCTTATGTCGTTCTTTCTCTACTATTACATTGCTGAGCACCTCTACTTTCGTAATCTCCCAATTTGCCAAATTTACCTCCCGGTGTCTTTAGATGGGAGAACTGCTACATGGGACCAACGAAAGGGAAAATGAGCCTTGTTGAGAATAAAATAAGTCTTGACTAAACCCACACGACTCCCATTCAGCTGAAGAAGACGCCCCCTCCTTCCGTTACAGATACTATCGAAGGGTATAATAAAGGTTTTTGCTTAAAGGAACCGGAAGGGGTCCGAAACAAGAGAAAGATGCAAAGAAATGAGCCTTTGTAAAGAAATAGAAGGTTAGAAGCGATAATCGGTGAAAAAACCCGGATTCAAGAGCGCATCGCTGCGGTGTGTAATCGCATCCAATTCGCATCCAACACACTACTTTCCGAGTTGTCCTCTGTAGGAGACGGGCCGCGGGCCAACGTTAGTTGTAGCACCTGACTCCCAGCGCAGTGGAGTGGCCATTCCCAACTACATCAGCATTCATGTAAGTACATTTAGAAACAATATAAGAAAGAACAAAGTAAAAAGTAAAAAGAAAAAACAAATTTCTAATAGAAACATCCCATTTTGGCATCATGCGAAGGCGTCAAGTTGGCGAGTTTGTGCAATGGCGGCCACTTAAACTCGTCCACACTACGTCTGTTCTACCGTAAGCCAAAATTATCCCCTCCTGGTGTCTTTAAAAGGACTTTAATGGATAATCTGGATAACCATAGTATTTTATCTTAGTGTGGAGCACTTTCATGAGTTGACGATCTTCTTTCAGCTTTTAGAGACCATTTTCATCATGCCCGAAACCTGAAAAAATAGGTAGTTGAGAATTTCTCAACAAATTTGAGAGAAAAAATGACCCCTTTTTCCGAACCCGAACCAAAAAACGACTCTTTTGGATCGCTTCGATCTCCTCGTTCAATTTTGACAATCATCACCGAAGGCTATCTCGAACATACCTTTTAAAGGCAGTCAGTACGGTAACGAATTCTGGGCTTGCTGCAATGGGTTTCGTTGTCCTCTCTTTCTTTCTTGCAGTGAACTACTTCAGAGTAATGCACCGAAAATGTAAACGTCCGTTTCCTGTATGAGAACTATCATTTCTTGACTTATTAGTTGTCTTTATCAGCGAGCACAAAAGGTATACCACGATGCTCGAATTGGGTCATCACGCGTAACAAGTGTCTCCCCGGTTCCGTTGCGAATTAGCAGCGCGCTAAAGTGCACGACAGCTTCCTTCTCGCGTAATCTGACCCAGTTCGAGTGTTGTAATGCACACGGAAACAGCGACTGCGATATGTATGTATGCCACAAGTGCTTGACCCTGATATAAAGAAACCTTGATTGACCGTAAGACGATATGCGGTGAATAACCCTGACTTCGGATGAACGCAGAAGAGGGACTAAGGTAGCATTCTTACACCACCTTCCAACCTTCAAGTGCGGTCGAAGTCGACCAATTTTGCACATCAAAGAATGTAACCTTTGTGCTCTATGGCCTGCCCGACAACATGGACGACTTCATCCATTACAGATCTCTGGGGAGAGATGCCTCTCACTAACACACGTCTAGCGACAAATGAACTCACTCAGAAATTCTTCTCATTTACCCCCATCCTCATTGATTAGCACGCTTGGCAGAAGGGTTATCGTACTAAGAGAACATTCAATTTATTAATATGCATTTTTCAATGCATCAATTGAAATTTCGAGCATCTAATCCGTTTTGTGATGATAATTTTCTTCGAAAAAAAAACTTCTACTTTGCTAATAGAACACACTGCTAATACACGTATAATGGTTGAAAATCTATTTTTTATCTCCTCCACTATAAATGTCCGCCTGAATCGCAAAATATTGCTTCGGGTAGCAGTGATCTCTATGCAGCCACATCCTTGTACTCGACTGGTTTTAGCAGTTATGAATAGGGTGTAGCTACACATCTAGCTGCCCTCCCTACCGCCAGCCTTTTTTTTTTGTACGACAATAATAAAACTTTCAGTTTCTCAGCGTTTGACACCTGCTGCATACAAGGACATATGAAAATTCAGAATGGGTGTCTGTGAGGGCTGCCGAGCCATTGAATATGACTCACCTCCTTTTGATAAAGGCCAAAAAGTTCATTCTTACCTGAAGAATGTTTTTATAAATAATCTATCATAAGATATTTATATCACAGCAAATAGTTCACATAACAATAGATATTCACAAATGTATAAATTCGGCCAATTACCAAGCAGTGAGAGCGGTAAATGCCTTCTTTCTGTTCAAAACGACCTGAAAACATTTGATTTTCCTAACATATGAATCAATAAGTACAAGTTAGTGAGAGTAAAAACAAGAATCATTTGGGTTCAAACACGAAAAACGATCCACATTTACATTGTGTAACACGAGCAAAGGGACCAACAAGGCTGACATATGGTTAGATGTGGTAGGCCGCGGTCATACTTTGCGCAGCTGCGTTAGTTGACGCCGGTACCGGCGTCGGGTGTATATCGTTAGGACAGAAACGTCGCGTGGCCGTGTTTGGCGCGCGACGTTTCCGTCCTAGCGATATACACCCACCGGCGTCAAACTCACGCAACCATTTGCCAGCCGCAGACGACGGCCTCAGTAGATAATGCGCAGCGTTTGCAAAATTCTTGACCCAATCACACTAAAGTATGATAATTGTGGCCGATTGGAATCTTGGCGCTGTGCCAATACACGAAGCGGCCACGATCACCATATTGGCACACTGCCAAGATTCGAATCGGCCACAACCATACTGTAGTGTGATTGGGTCAAGAATTTTGCAAACGCTGCGGATTATCTACTGACGCCGTCGTCTGCGGCTGGCAAATGGTTGCGTGAGTTGGCGCCGGCACCGGCGTCAACTAACGCAGCTGCGCAAAGTATGACCGCGGCCGTATGCTGCCAAACTGGGTGCACAATACGAAGACAAGTACGGCTTACACGATAATGAAAAAATGATGCAGAAAAGCAAATAATAACCGACTGTCTTCGCCACATTATGACCCACGTGATATATGATCAGTACAAAGGCATTTTGATGGTCGAATGGCGGTTAGTGCTTTTCCAAATGTTGATTCAAATGCACGGTGACTTACTGTTTAATTTCTCAGGAGGTTACAAGATCGATCTGAGAAAAATTGCAAAACCATTCTTAATCACAATGTTGTTCATCTGAAGAAAAAACCGCTGCTTCGTTGTTTTTCATTCTTATTGTTCCATGGAAGAATGCCCTCGAAACCTTAACAAAAATTGTCAGGATCCTACTATATAAAATTCGCTTACTATGTCTGTGGATGTATGTGTGTGTTTGTATGTGTGTCCGTCTGTCCGTCACGAAATTCATATCTCGCGTCGCAGTAAAGCTGGGACCCTGAATTTTACCAGTGATGTAGGGGGTGGTAAAGAGACCCTAGCGGTGGTGGACCGAAAGTGATAGCAACTGATAAGGGCTGATAAGGGGCCTTGGAAAACAAATGTCGCCAATCTGTTTCGCCTTTCGCGTTGATCCAGGAGCGCTGACACTCATAGGTGTTTAGCAGGGTGGGACGGGGACATTAATGGTGGATGATCCAAACTGATAACGGTTGTTGAGATTCGATAAGGAGCGTGAGAAGGAAAGTGTCACCAAGGCCGGTTCGCTTTTGCGGCTAACAGTGGAATGTTCACATTCGCAGGCATTGTAGGGTACGGAGACCTCAATGGTATTGTTGGGCACAAAGGCCTCAGTGAAACTGATGACGGCTTACAGTGGCTGATAGGAACCGTTAGGAATTGGACGGGATGAAATCATTTACATCGCTTGCTACTACTATACGACCGCTTTAGCAGAAGCGTCTGATGCTCATTGCCATTGGGTGCACGTATTTTGTTTATGTTCTGATATCACTGGCCGATGTATCGACCGCCGAATTGCCTAGCGTTCCAAAAGATGGTGCATTTCGCTTGATACTGCG
The DNA here is from genome assembly GCA_963978905.1 of Trichostrongylus colubriformis. Classification (NCBI taxonomy): domain Eukaryota; kingdom Metazoa; phylum Nematoda; class Chromadorea; order Rhabditida; family Trichostrongylidae; genus Trichostrongylus; species Trichostrongylus colubriformis. The sequence continues at coordinate 58,455,469 of OZ022256.1, read as the reverse complement.
ATCTACATTGATAATCATCACAACCTATATTTGTGGTAGCAAAGCAAGCGGTTCACCCGGGTTTATTTTCTAAGGCGGTACTGGTAGCAACACTGGGTATCGACCGCTAGACTATATAAAATTCCAAGTAGTGAAGCATGTTTACGAAAACGATTAACATCGATAAGCGGGATATGGATCTACGATCAATGTGTAGGAATTAGATGCTCAGCAAGTTAACAAATTGGTACCAATCGATGCAATCGAATACAAAACAATCGATTTCTGAACTATTAAAGTCCCACTGATGATCTAAACCAGTTGGCTGGCGCACACTACTGCGCGCGATTCATGTCGATGACGTGCGAAATGGATGCGACGCAAAGTGACTGAAGTATATTAATACCGGAATGCTTTTTTATCACGCCATCTTCTCTGCTTTTTCCCGAATCATGAGCTCAGCTGGAAGCAGAGGAAAGGAAATTTCCGCTAAATTTCATACACAACTGTGGTCGGGCCGATCAAACCCACTTTTCACAACATCGCCATGAATCGCGCGCAGTAGTGTGCGCCCGCCAACTGATTCCTTAATAACACTCTAGTATTAGAAATTGCGAGGCTTTTCTGATCCGATTTTCGACAAAGTTGGTAAGTATTTGTCTCTAGCGCTTTCCGAGCATTTCTGAGATTCACCGAGGTTATCGAAATTCGATGGTGGCAATGGATGCTTCGAATTCGTAATCCGGCATCAAAATCATTTCAGCTTTAGCTCCCGGAAGAGACTGCACACAACAGATTAATTCCCCAAAAAACAAACGTTGATAGTGCCGCTCGAGTGCACTGACAGACAAAAGGGTTAACGACAGAGAGTGCCATCAAGTCAAAGCACTCTGGTGATATTCTCGTACATGAGGAGAAAATAATAGATGGCCAGAACTCTTGACAGAAAAACGTGTGGGAAACCCTTGTAAAATTGGAGGGCGTTAAGCTCCTCGTTTGCAAAAATATGAGCGAAAGTCAAGTATGAAGAAAGATTTACCGGTCCTCATTGTTTGAAGGGAAAAAGATCGAGAATTAGGATATCCTGGCCTGAAAAACGATCGTACAGAGGTCGAAACTGCGCTACAAAACCTCGAGAATTGGACTCAAATTAAAAAGAGCTAACCCAGTGCCGGCAGAATGCTCGAGATCAGAAAGAGTGAAGTAATGGAAGTGTGGCTGATTTTGCTGCTCCACTTCTTGGCAAGAATTAGGCTGGATTCCGTTGTTATCTAGGAAAATATCATTTGGACAGCGATGAGGCTCACGTTGTTGCGCTTTAGGAATTCCTTCAACATTCCTACGCGAGCTCTCTGAAAAGTCATCGTTATGAAAGCTGGCACTACGTAAATTTAATTGAGAAAAGGGATTTCCTACCAATTACTTTCTTAAGATCCTGGTGGAACGATGTGACATATCTTATGTGAGGACGAAGGGCGTAGGTCTGGAAGTATACGATAACTCCAGGAAAAGAAACTGAGAAACGCATCACAAGCAGAACCTTTTTATTCTTCGAGCTTAGACTATCTACTACTTGTCGAATGGCATGCACATGTCGGTGTAGACGTTCAAGTTTTGAACCCAATTCAAAGATACTGACATTGGGAGCAGCATTTCTGCAAAAGGGCTTTTCGCTCTGTTTGCAGCCGTCTGTAAGTTAAACAGTCAACGAGTGGATAAGTCACTGATGCACAAGTGTTAAGCATCCAGCAGAATACCTCATCCTCACGAGGACAGCATGTTTGGGCCGCCGTCAGACTTCGCGAATTCATGTGAAAAACGCGAAATCGCAAAATCGGCTGCCTAGACCGCAGTTGCACCTTGGAAACAAACCCTTTATGGTTCAGGTGGAGATAAGATCCAATCAACTAAATTTCTGTGGTTCTATAGGATCGACGGCTGAATTTCCAAGAAAATGATAGAGAAAAGGTGGACTTTAAGAAGAAATACTCACTCATCAAGAAGACTATTTCTTTCTGTAAGCCGTATATCACATTTCCTGCGTTGTCCACTTCGCCGTCTTCCTTTTCGTTTCTTCTTCTTGTTGTTCTTCTTTGCCGTTTTCGCTCCGTTATGTCGAGTAGCTGTCCCACCGCTTTCCTTTGTGGTCTGCGATCCTCCACTACTGCTTTGGCAATATAACGGTTGCTCAGTGTTATGTTCACTCTGTTCAAAGCTTCAGAACAATTCGACCATCTACAGAAAAATGACAAACAACAACACTAACCTCATACAAGTAATGTTGTCGCTGACGGCTCAACAATGTTCCATCCGATCCGTCATGCAGTTTAGCTTGACACCGAGAATTTCGACCCATGTAATCCAGCACCAGTATTGATTCGCCGATAAGACTATTTCGTATTTCCTCGCACCTTCTGCTAAAACGTATGGAGTAAAGCATTCAACCGCTCAGACCCTCGTTAAATTGGTAGAAAGGAATTGCATTTTAGGCCAATACATCCACATTTCAGACCAGCTTAATCAAAACAATCCAACTAATTGTGGGTGGGGGGGGGGGGGGAGTGAACAACACGAAATGATGGCTATAATTTAGGGTGTGCTCTACGTGCATTTAGTAAGACAAGGATCTCTGAGATGAGTGAACCACTTCTGCTCCACTCCCGCATATCCACTTGTGCAGAACATCAAATAAAAATCGACAAATTAGCAAAAATACCTACAGGGATCGATTACTTCGGGGGATCTTCTTCGGAAGAATTTGTATGTCCCGTCCTTGCACGTTCGGAAATTCGCGTCTACCGTACGATTGCATTGACGCCTTTCAAGATAGAGCCCCTAGAGGTGTTGCACGACTGGGCGGAACCTCCGAGTGGGTGCGCCGCCGCGGTCGGAGACGGAGTGTGGAGCTGTTCACGTGACTTTTTGTTCCCACTACGCATCTCCGACCACACCGGAGACGGTGCGTCGCAATGCCGTCCTCCAGTGTGCCTCGGAGGCCCACCCCGTCGTCCGCCACTTTGAGTAATTATATCTTAGCCGAATTCCCACTTTCTCGGGTGAAATACGGCCTTTATTGAGCGAACAGAACATACAGACCATTTCCCAAAAACTGAGTAGGCGTGTCCTACGGACTTGTATAAATGTGTATCAAACTCTATCAATTCTCTCACCCCGCCACACACTCTCACTCTCGCCATTCACCCAAGTTCGAAGGACACGCCCAATCAGTTTTCGGGAGATGGACTATATATGGGTGGCAGAAAAACTTTTTCCGCGCACGATTCCTTAAACCTTAGGTGTGAGACACAGAGCTTCCAGAAAAAAAGCCAGTGAGCGCTCTGTAAGACAAAAATTTAATTTAGTTTCTCAAGCTTGCATTAATATTCAACGATTGCTAGCGATTACTGCTCGGCAAATTAAACGTTACGCACCTGCAGGCAGGCGCCCCGAACAATACGGTGGAACATAACGTATCGTTTCTGAGGCGTGCATTGTGTCAAGCGCCTTTGAGGAGTATGGATGCGGCACAAGCACTTCGCGACAATTTCAAATACAAAGTATTGGAGAATATGCACACATACAATAAACTGTTTATGCAGCTATCAGCTCCACTTGAGTGGCAAATTCTTTACAACAACAATAAAAACATGTGAAAAAATCCCTAATTGTTATAATAAGTCAAACTCCTACACCCCATGCATGGAACATCAAGTTTTGAACTAATCTAAGAAATACGGTCAAGGACCTCACGCTTAGAAACTTCAAGGTCATCAGAAACGCATCTCCTGCGCTTTCGGAGCAGCTCAACAACCTGAAACTACTGAGGTGATACGGTGACTTACCTTGAAATTTAAATGTGAACAACTGAGAAACACAAGCTGCTTCCAGTCTTATGAGTACTCGAAAACTATTTGAATACGGAAGAAAACTGCTCACCTGGCGGCAGAGTGTATGCACTTCGGCTGGTTCCAAACAGGGGAGTTTCACGTTTATCATAGGTAGCACAAAAGTCGTAGCAGCAAGAAGATGGTGATTCGATGCAGTAGTAATCTTCAACGTGTGTACCGTGAAGGCGATTCATGTCTAGAGATGGGGAAATGTAAAAACTACCGAGAATTTATTCTTACAAACCTCTCACTTCAATATGAGATAGAAGACTTCCATTGTGATCGTTTAACGGTGTTGCTTCGTAACAGTAGTTATTGCAAAAAAAGCTACGCCTGTTCAGGCTCGTCATAATCAAACGAAACATCAGTTGAATTATGGTTCTAGACCATTTCGGAGTGGTTTGCAGAAAATAGCTATTTTAAACCCTGACTTGAACACAAAATGGGCCTGAACCGCGATTTCATTACGCACAAAAACGAATCAGAATATCATTCAACTTGGTGATCTAGTGTGAATCAATACAGAGCAACACTGAGAAGAATGAGTGTGTGAAGTGAGTTGACATCTACATGAAGCAGGAGCGAGCGGCATTTAGTAGTAAACTAATTTGTTCTATCTAAAAGCTGCTGTGACAATTCATTATGAAAAAAAGGAGCGAGGAACTTACACTTATTCGATCCCTCGATGAAGTCACTGCTGGGATCGTGGCTCCTACGAAATCTGAAAAATTATAAATCACGAGAGAGAACATGGCATTAAAAGTTTACGACCGATCAACAAATATTGCTGCAGCACACGAAGTGGTTCCAGAATACCGCCAAAAAGACCATATACAGGGGGTGCCAAAAAAAAAGTAATTTTGTCTCCTCCACTTTCGACCCTATTTAGCCAAACTACAGTAAATTCTATTGAGGTATTCTCATCCCCAGAATCAAGAGCAGACCTAACTCTATCACTATACTCCGTGGCAGCCTCCTGCACGAGCAGGAACGGGAGCAAGGAAAGACTGAACAAGATGTATCACCTCAACTGGGCAAAATCCGAAATTTCTTCGCCCTCTTTCACACCTTGCTGACGTCCGTTCAATCTGGGTACCTAAGGGGATTCATACCGGATGGTGTTCTTTAACATTGCGTTTTCCCCGGGTTCCCAGCGCCCTTCGTTTCCAAGAGCCAAAACGTTCCCCTACCACTGAAACCCCTCCGGAGGCGGATTTGAGGCATGAAAATGATACTTAGGATCATAGCAGCCTTGTCCAAGCAGCAGGGGCTCTATGACTTCCAAGAACCGAAGGGCCAACCCTCAGGAAGCTTCCCACAAAAGACCTACTACGGAGCTTGGCTCCACTGTTTTTAGCGAATTTTCAAATGTAGGTACTCCGAAGCCCGACTGCGCCGAATGAAACCTCCATATTTTTATGAACATGAACGTGAGGAGCCACAGCTTGTTCCTGCTTTTAGGGAAACATTTCGGGAATGTTTTGCCCCAATACCTTCATCTCTTTCGTTTCCCTACGTTTTGTAAAATTGGCAGATGTGAGCCGTGGGCAAAATTACTTTTTTTTTTTTGGCACCCCCTGTATATTAATGCCTGACTTCAGAGTTGCCAATTCACTCCATAAAAGCTCACCCTCCTCCTGCGATGTTCCCATGAGAAGTGAATTCGTCACAGGTGTTGCCGCAATGAACAGAGCAATAGTACGGTGACTCATCTCTAAAACTACAAAAGTAGTCGTTTTTGTCCAATAGGGCGCCTTCTAAAACCGTTCTCAACGTAATGGCCAAGGAAGTGGCTTACCTGTACCTGGTAGTTGATGAGGGATGAGATCTCCTTTGTTTCACGGAAGCTGTCTGCGCATCGATGATTTCCCATTTGTGGCGCTGTAGTTGGATTTGGCGACGCTCTTGCTCCAGTCGTAAGCGATCAAGCCGAAGAAGTTCACGCTCCCTCTCCAAAGTTTTTTTTTCTTCACGGAGTAGCTCGCTGCTACTATACTCTTCAACACCTCGTTCCGCACCAAACATCGGTCGTGGCTCCCAGTGCTCACGCTCATCCTGACAGCTACGGTTTTCGCATACACGCGAGAGCCGAGAAAGTAGTGAGGGCGACCTTATCCTTAGTACACTTGGCGACTCATGAAGGCAACGTACTTCAACCCGTTGTGGAAAATCCTCAGTTTCAGACGACTGTGCCCTTGATTGTCCTAAATTGTGACTTCTGAGACCTCTTTTCTCAAAACTGATATCAGCAGCAGCCTTTGAAGTTCTGTACAACTTCAGTATTCAAGTGAAATTCACGGACAAAAAAAAAAACGCATTTACCACTTCTACTTGACTGCCCTGTTGTATCCACGACTGCACGCCTTAATTTCTTCGGTAACAACTTTGTATCTGCTTCACAAGTCTCCCTCACAGGCACTTTTTTCGTAAGAATACTAGGTGGAACGTTACCGCTGCGTTCCGGAGCACTTGCTCCTAGTTCTCTAGCTGATCTAATCGTTCCAGAGTGTTTTTCAGAATATTCCTAAACACTGGTTATTCTGAGAAGCAAAAAGCCGCAAAATGGATCGCGAGTAAAGCGACGTTTAGTGAGCTACATAAGTAAGCTGTGAAATTGATCACCTACCAACACCTCTTTCGGGTGAGGCGTAACTTCTCGGTAAGTGCCATTTGTGCTCTTGAACTGAGCCACTTGCCCTTCTAACTCTTAAGAAGAAGTGTTCAAAGAAAGGATAACATGATACGAACATGTTTGACTGACTGGTTATTCTTTCAAGAAGTAAGCGAAGTCTAGCCGCAGCGTGATGATTTCCCTGAATAGAAGGTCATGGGTAACGAGTTCATCAAATTAAAGAGATCACCAACCTTGTTAATTTGTCGATGCTTACGTTGAAGCTTCATTACTTGCATTTTCAATGACACGTTCCTGAAATTAAAGATATCAAACCCAGCTTTACAAGTATTCTCAAACATGTTTCTGTGATTGTGCTAGCTTATGCTAAATGAATGCAGATTCGTTCCATGTGCTCAGAACTGTACCAAGAAGAAAAACCTCCAAAACAGGTCAAAACTAAAAAGGTACAAAAACATACTCTCTGGCAAGCTGATTACATTCTCGCACCCGTTTGAGGATTTCTTTCCGATACTTTCGCGTCCCTTTAGGTTCTTCCAATGTTTCCATCACCTCCATAGAGTTGAGTGATTGGTCAGAGACGAAGGTTCCGAAAGTTTCTCCATCACGGTATAGGTCCTTGAAATAACATTCAAGAAACTTATACTGGACAATTTACGTACCCAAACTAACAATATCCAAAGACAGAAAGCTCGGAATTCTTTTACATGCACCGTTTCTTTTCTTCACCATATCCACTTTTTGCTGCAATCAGAAAGAATCCTGAAAGCTTAAAATTAGTTGTGTTATTATTGCATATAAATAATATAAAGAGAAATCGTAAAATAGCATTCTTGGTAAACAGTTTGGCGCATAAGATTTCTGTTTACACCTCTACTTCACATTAACTGCTGGTTCACCTACCCCTTAGGGAACATTACGACCCTGAAAATAAGTGACAAAGGGACCTGTGCATCGAGAAAATTTTACCCTATTTCGTTGCGCCTATTAATTCGAAGCCTGCTGGCACTAATTAAGAACAACATGAGATATACATCATTTGAAAAGTCTTTTCCTTGCTACAGAAATGAGAGGGAGGGGGGGGAGTTATCCCACTGTAGACCCTATTTCTGCCTGAGTCTAAGGAAAAGAAGCCCTCTTTTCCCTCTACTGAATTTTAGGCAAAAATATACGCTAGGGTGCGCAGACTGACCACTCAGAGATGGTTAGATGTAGTTCCTCATAACATGCCCCCCCCCCCCCTTCATTGCATGCTAAGCTGAAGTTGGCTCATCATCTTCATTGCAATAGCATCATCATGTCGCCGAATGGTAAGATTGAAAAAAATATTGGCAACAAGTTTAGCGCATATTTTCTTGTCGCTCCATCTTACATGCCATCCGGAGAAGAGATCACAGCTGATAGCGCGGGATGCCTTATCTTGAGTGAAAGTTAGCATCAGCTTTATCTTCAACGGTGTCGCAGCATTGCACAATCGGTGGAAAGGTGAGTGAGCGAATAGACGAATAGACTACCAATTAATACGTACCTCATCTTTTTCGCCTACACGTCTATGCCTGCGTAGGGCAGAGACAGCAAATTCAATACGTATCCTAGGCCTGACGCTTAGGCCGCCGTCAGACTTTGCGATACACGCTTTTGCGGTGTCGCCGCTCCACAAGCGAAGTTGCGGCATTGCACAATCTCAAGATCGTAGTATCGAGGAAGAGCGATGCCGCAGAATTGCAGAATCGCGAAATGGCAAAAACGCAAAATCAAAAGTCTGGCGGCGATTTTAGGTCGCTGTCAGACTTCGGGATTTTGCGACGGCGCACTCTCGCACGCGATACTTAGACTTTGAGATTTTGCATTGCCGCAACTCGGCGTGTGGGGCCGCGACATCGCGAACTGCTAAAAGTCGCAAAGTTTGACGGCGGCCTTGAACATTTATTCGCGTAATTGCCAATTATCTGCAGGAACCACAAATTTGGCAGGATTTTCACTGAAACCTCGCGTATGTATAGGGGTTATCCGTTTGAAGGCGTGATCATGACCTCCATTTCGGCCGTTGGCGCCATTTGCACCACATCCCTTTGGCGTAAGCTTCCATATGATGGTTATCCAGTATGCTGATCACGAATATGACATTTTAGGTATCAAAGCGGTATGGCTTCCAGACGGCGTCACTTCATTCATTAGTGGCTATAATATGTTTATTTATTTGAGACTATTGTTACAAAGTGGTGCCATGCCAGTGCCGTGCCAGAATGAGAACTACTTGACAATAGGAAACGGTAAATAAGTATAGGTAAAAACAGGTACAATATAAAAATATGAATCAATTGGCTTGCGCCCTTAAACATGAATAGAGAAGATACAGGAAAGGGAGATACGTATACAACATGGAAAAAGATAGAAACAGAGTAAGAGGTCACTGATGATGCAGAAATGTAGTATTCTGAAATGTCGTGCTGAAAAGATGAAACGTTTTTCTACATCAAAAATATTGGAGTATATAATGGAGCTAAATCTGTGCATAACATGAATTCCATGATTGTGAGTAGCGTCCGAATTTACGGGATTTACAAAAAAATCTATGAAAGATGTCAGGTCCAAGTGGTGCAGATGTGTCAGGAACGGAAATCATATTCATCCGCAATCCCAGAAACTATTACGGGCGGAGCTCCAACGAAAATTATTTTCTGGCGCGATTCGTGGTTTTTGGAGTACTGATAGTCGATGAGTGCCAAACACATAATCAGATACTGGCAAAGAATAGCACAATTCTCACTGCGATTATCGAACCGAAGATCAAGCATTTGCTCGGGGCGCGTTCCCGTAATATTTTATTAGGAGTCAGGCGTGCTGGCATCAGCGCATGCTTATCATCTGATATACTTTATCTTCAATTTGATCCTGATATTTTCGCTCCTCTTCTGCTGTTCCAAATTATACTCACAGTCAGAAATTTTCAAAACTGCGCTATTTTAGTTGACTTCTATACTTGAAACATGTTAGTTTTTCTTCATTAAAATGCTACACCGAAGTGTATTTGACTTGATCCTCTTCGATCTCTTTGCAGGTTCATCTGACGGTGTAAAACTGATCCATCCTTTGGATAATAATTCAATGATGGCTACATAATAAGAAGCAATGTTGACCATCCCTACTATGTATATATAAACGCTTCGTCTGTATGTACGTCGCTCCGTTGGTCCCTCCGCCACTTCATTCATCCCTTTGGAAATGGGGACAAGTGTGATGTGGCTAGGGCATGGGACAAGAAGTAAAGACCACACAAAGACCAAGTTAAGCTCTGCCCACGGTGGGCGGTTTTTTGAAGTCATGAAAGAGGCGCGGACATGTGGGCGGGGCATTTGCAGCGGTGGGCGGAGCTTGGACGTCACGTGAAAATCGACCCGTGGAAATAGGTTGGGGCATGGGACAAGAAGTAGAAACCATACATGGACGAATCTAGGCTCCGCTTAAGATGCGGGGCGTGTACTGAAATACTCTGTCCTTAATATCGACATTTTGATCGAAAATAGCAATTTCGATTGACTTACTGACGCATATGGTGCTTCGCGCACAGTAGTGTGCTCCAGCCAACTGGTATTTATATAACTATTTTTTTATCCATGCTTCACTTTTCATAATACTTTACCCCAGTTGACTACCTAGGGGGGCCGAGGGGAGTAGGCAACATCATGCATATCGCACCAATGCAGCACACACCTCTGAAAGCATGCGCAGAACGCTGCCACAACCTCTTCACTATACCACATAACGGTAGTGGGGTCACTTAAAGTGGTGGGAGAGACGCAGCTTTTTACCAACTTCAATACTCCTTCCCTCCCTGAGCTTGTGCCAAAATTCATATCCCCTCCTTCTACATGAAAAAGCATCTGTCAAAACATCTGTCTCATCTGCTTTAGCCTAAGCCAAGGAGGGAAAGGAGTTTCGACATCGGTGAATATTTTGCCCCTTCCCACTATGGATTTGTGTATTCGAGTAAATATCTTACCTAAGCCTCACTTTTTGAGGAGTAGGGGCTTTTTCCTAAATTAAAGTAGGCTAAAAATCTAAGCAAAAATGGTGCTGGTAGCCAAGCCTCATGAATAACCCTCACCTACTACATTAGCACCTCTTCTAATGCTTTTTTTGTGATGTATTCTTCTCGATGTAATAATATTTTAATCGAAAAATTGAAAAACTTACGCTTCTTGTCTTGATATAATGCTTATGTTCTGCTGACGAAATTAATTCTTGTATGATTGGCTAGAGGGAGAACTGTCAAAGTCAGTTGTTATGCCCCACCTAGGTCATTTATCTCTAGTTGCCACCTCTTTAGTATGCTTAGTTCGTCCTCAACTAACAGCTTTGTATTTAGTACATAAAAATTCTGCTTTCCATCAGTCGGATCAGAGAAGGAGAAAGCAAAACGTTTACGACTTAAATCCATCGAATGTGAGGTTTTATTAGACCTTGTTATGGAAAATATTTTTAATTTCTTTACAGAAGCGCTGGAGGGGGCGAATATATGATAACTGGCATCGTCATGTGTGCTCTCCAGTGAAGGGCCCCTATTAGGCTACATCTGCGCGCTTCAGAAATGAATGGAAGCTTGAACAACCCTGAGAGCAACGGACAACTGATTTTTCATCTGGTTCTTGGTGGTAACGAAAATCTTTTACCATTTTCCAATTGGGTTCTCTACTGTCCTTCAGCGCATGCTTCATATTATTTGCAGTTTAATTTCTCATAAAGGATCATTTCCATCGACTTATCCACCTTTATTCTTTTCCGTGCATGTAAAGGACTTTAATAAGGCTTCTGTCGAAGGTTCGGTAACTCTGTTCGCATTTTCAAAAAATTTCGTTTCATTCCCACGAATCTACTTCGCCGATCGATGACTCCGGTAGACGAACGGCAGTGTGCCGGAAGCATGCATATGAGGAAGTCTAACTGCTATCAGATGTGCAAGTTTTGCCTCGGCGACTCCACAATGGCCACCAATCCCATAAAAGGCCACTTACCTCTCATGCCCGAAAACAGCGTGCAGTGATGACGAACTGCAGCCAGAGAGGATGAGTATCGGCAGACACGCTCTGCCGCCGGCTAATTATATCCGCTTACCGGGCGATGACCCAAATCGGCTATCAAATCTCATGAACACGACGATGACCCTAACTGATCGACAAGAGGACATTGACAGCAACCAATGTAGGAAAAGTAGCATCGGGAGAGAAGTTCCCTTGAGACATCGTCGAACGCCCGTATACTGTAGCCAGCCGCCGCCGGCTGGCGCAGACGAATCACGATCTCGGCGTTGGGCGTGGCTTGTGTTGGCGGCGGGGTGCGCCCAAGGGCGACCATGGGTAGCCACTCGCTTGACTAGGCATGGATCTGTGGCGGGGTTACGGCTACTACCCACCGTCACTGGCCGCAGCATCGTCCGTCGGCTCACTGCCACCACCACCTCCGTCGACGGCCCATTTCGCTCCGACTTTCGTTACCTCTTCACCCTTCGGCTCACATCTTACCTGCTCGGCGTTTCCCATTGACAATGGTCACACTGGTGTTAATCAACTCGGCGGCGTGTTCGTCAACGGTCGACCGCTTCCCGATCACATCCGGGGACGGATCGTCGAGATGGCGCATCAAGGCGTTCGACCGTGCGATATTTCCAGGCAGTTGAGGTTTGACGATCAATAGTTTACGGGACTTAAAATGTTTAGTTGTTAGGTCCACTGGTCCCTACCCTTACCTCCGAGCCTTTTCGAAACGAAACCTTCCAGATCCATTCATTTGCAAAATTACAAATAATGGCTGAAGATGAAGATTGCTAAAGTAAGCTATTGCTTTTCAGAGTTAGTCACGGGTGCGTGTCGAAGATTCTTGGCAGGTTCTATGAGACGGGATCAGTAAAACCTGGTGCGTTATTCATTGTATAAATGGAATTGTTATTCTGTTGGAGATTAACTCTTTCTTCGCACTCTGTCTTCTATAGGATTCGTGCATTTTTAAGGCCTCATGTTACGATATTACTACGATTCCACAATTTCAATAAAATTCCTACACAAAAAGCCCAAGAAATGGAAGAGCAGCTTTTTGTCTTATCAGCTCACGTATCACCTCTTACGATTAATGCACCAATCTAAACCAACCCTGCTTTTCTCGTAATTGCAAAGCAAAATACAGGGGGTGCCAAAAAAGTAATTTTTGCCCTCCACTTCCAATCCCACATTAGTCGAACTTCAGCAAATCTTTACGAGATATTTCCATCCCAAATTCAAGAGCACACCTCATACTATCGCTGAACTCCGTGGGAGCCTTCTGCACGAACAAGATCGGTGGTTTATTATACGTGAATATGATGTGTCAGCTCAACACGGCTAAATCCGAGATTTAGTTACTCTCGTTCACGACCTTTAAAAGGCCCGTTCACTCTGGGTACCTGGGGGATTCATATTGGGTGGTGCCTTTAAATATTCCGTTTTTCCCAGGCTCCCAACATCCTTCGTTTCCAAGAACCAAAACGTGCCATTACCATTGAAACCTCAGGCGGTTTGAGGCATAAAAATGACACTTCGGAAGTAGCGTTGTCCGAGCAGCAAGGGCTCTGTGACTTCCATGAAGTGAAGGGCCAATCCTTAGTACGCTTCCTACAAAAGACCTACCACGAAACCTGGCTCCACTGTTCAAAGCGGACCTTGGTACGTAGGTGCTCTGAAGCCGACTGCGCGACTGAAGGCTCCATATCTCCTGATGACTGTGATCAATTGCTTGACACATCTTGAAACCGCTCTTCAACGCTGACCGTTTTTATCGATGGCTTCTCGTTGACCGTTTTTTTAGTTTGAATCTCTACTATTTCTGTAGAGTCTGTTCACATTTCTATTCCTAAGAGTTAGTTCCTGCTCTGAAAGAGGTTTTCAAGCAAAACACTTCTGAGTTTTTGTCAACCATCTCTAGCAAGTCAATCGTACTAATGCTCCAGAAATAGGTGAATAAATGTGAAATCAGTGGGCAGTCCTGTAACTTTTTCTTGTCTATTTCTGGAGAGTTAGTACGATTTTCATGCCATCTCCTCCTATGTGAAGTGAGCAAGTATATTCGCCAGTAATGGATTTCGGTATTTTTCCCAATCATATGAGCTTTTGCACAATCTTTGAAAGTCGCACATCTTGAGTCAGTGTGGTAGCATTCGCTCCAAGCTTCAATATCAGTTTAGCTCCACTTGTGGGGGAATCACTAGAAGAGCCAACCGTCACAGATTCATGCTCATCAACAGAAGCTTAGCCCTTTGATTTTTGTACCAGTGAATAGTTAGGCATGCTATACGTGTTTGGAACATCGTTTTCGTCGTTTCCGTTCAAGAGCACCAACTCTCCCGGAACTACACCCCAGGTAGACCTGAAAAATAGATAAAATATTTTTGCGTACCGCACGTCGTCCTCTTTCAATGTTCTACAGGTTCCAAAGTCTTGGTAGTGGCCACACATGTTATCAACCTGCTTTCAAAATCTGTTCCAAACACACAGTGCCTATCAGAGCGTGGCGAACGGAGTGCATTGTGCAGAGCCATGATTTGGCCCCGCCCAACGGAAATCGGCCTGTTTGTCGCGTGTGCGCGGTGTGAGCGGTACAAAAGAACCCATGTACGAGGCCACATATGTCAGATCTGATTACGGTATTATGCGTCATCGCTTTTCAATTGGAACTCGTCTGCTCGTTGAAATCGCCCTCAGTCGGCGAGTGTTTGACGAGTAGTGCAGGTTGCGAATGTGAGCGATGACAAGTTTTTCGTCATGTCCAACTTTAAGAGGATCAGCCTTTTCATTTTTGGAGCCTCGCATGAGATCGATAACACTTGTTTGATCAGAAGCGCATGAATTGAATAGGACATCTGGCAATTCTGAGATCTAAGGGGTACGCACTCTGGTACGAGAGCCGTCCGCGGCTTTCCTACTCTTATCTAAAAAATGAAAGTGACTATCACTCTCCTTGATTTTGTAGCAGTGGTAGCGGAGAGAGTACCTTTGTGGTGATCAAGAATCGGAAAATAACGATAGTTGTCCCCCTCTCCTCGGCATAAAACCGCAGGTCATTGCTATCAGGCATAATAAAAGACGTGGATTTTGAAGTTTTGCGATACCGTTTCTGTCTACAAGCTATTCATTTAATTGGATTTCTGAAAGCTTTGATCGAATGTTTAATATCTGAGGATTCAGGCGTGATCGGTGGCTCGAAGCCAAAGGTTGCCACACCGAGAGTTGTCGGTTGTATCGCCGCATATAAGAGAGCTAATCCGACGATGTTCGCTTGGGAAATACGTGAGAAACTGTTACAGGTGAACAAATTAGGTCTCTGAGTGATTGCAATGTTTCCTTCATTCTCAGTGATTTAAAATTTGTTGTGAGCAGGTACATTTTCCTACCTTTGAATTGGTTAACAAATTGACCACCGTCGTCAATAGGTTTAGATAAACATGTAAACATTAGTGAAAACTGCAGCATCAGGCGTTTTGGTCATGTATCATACGAACTAGAACAAAGAACGGTTCAACGTAGCGTCTCTGAAAACCCTTTACGATAGATACGGTATCTCAAATAAAGCTAACTCGGCTAATTCCCAGTACCTCAAACACATTATGGGACAACATGGCTAATTTCCAGTGGCTTAAATTCAATACATCAGCTATTTTAGCCATTTTTAGGAAAGGATTTGTGATCCGGACAACGTACCGTCTGTCTCTTCAATAAACCGGATTGTGCGGAATAAAGTAATTTATTGATCGCTCCAAAACCAATGTTGATTTCAAGTAAAATGAGGGTTCTTTAGGCATCAATGGCTACTACTCCGTCCGGTGCTCCGCCAGCATCTCCGCTCATCGCTCCCCCTCGGAATCAGCAGCACTACCAGCCAAATGGTAAATTTCTGGCAACTTTTAGGCACTGACGCTTACACATCAAACCATATCGGATGAAAGGGAGGGTGGTGGTGGGGAAGATGCTTTGAACCAAATCTTTTTATGAAAAGTGTGACATTTTTGGGTGAATTCATTCGTTTGAGTGGTTGAGAGAAAATCAAAAAAAAAATCTCCAACTGTTTTTTAGCTCAACCATCTTCCTTATTTTTTGGTCATTTATTTCAATTACAGCCGCCTATTCAATAAACGACATTTTGGGCTTCGAACAGAAGCATAAGGAGTGGTTAAGGAGCAAAGACGATTACACTATGGAATGGATGCGACCGCTTCCAACATCAGTAGCCGCATACGCCACCAATGGAGCTGATGTCTCTTTAACGACAACCGTCGACAAACCTGCGCAGCAGCAGAACTCGTTCGCGCTACCGTAATCCGCATCTTGTCTACACGCACTCGTTACCATAAATACGATCTACATTGACGTTGTCGTCAGTTACGAATTTCTCTCGATGTGCGATTGCTACCAACACAGGACAAGGTCAGGCTAATAGAGGCTAGGAGTGAACGACTAGCAATTCTATATAAAACATAATCGTTGTGAGGAACGATCTCCAACAAAGTTGGGTTTAGTAGAATAAGTAAGAGCCAATGCCTTCCCATATTCTGATCTTGTCCTGAGAAAGCCTCACTACCGTCAAAGCCTTTCCAAGCCGAATCTAAGTGTGTACATGTATGTCCGCTTTAATCAACTTTATCTGTTATGTGCAATTTTATTATAGAGATAGCCAACGTGTGTGTTCTTACCTTGTGATTTATCAGATGACTGTATTTGATTATACATAATAAAGTATGTGAATGCTCCTTGTGACGTTATAAAAAATAGAAGTAATGAGAATTAAGCCACTTCCGTTGTTTTACCGTGTACCTCAGGATTTTGCAGTCACTTTGAAAACGAAATCTATCTGAATTTAGCCATAAAAGGAACTCAAATATGCAGGAATGAGTCATCCAAATACTAGAAACGTCTCAGTTTTCCAGTGATATCATTAACCGCTCGAGAGGATATTATTCATTATACCGCACAAATCTTGGGTTAAGGCAAAACTCCGAAATATTTAATTCTCAATGAAGCATAGTACTATGCTGTGGTGCGAGCCACGTCGCTGACGAATGACTGACATTTGGCTATTACTTTTGTTTTTTCAAAAATAGCATTCAAATTGATATATGGTCTCACTCAAAATATCTAATAATCCATTCCATGCTTCCCTATATTAGTTTAACTAATTTATTCACATTTTCTCATATTCGAATCCTTTCAACAACAACGTCAACAAAATGCAGATCATAACAACAAACTTACAATAGATCAACATGAAATGGAGACAACATTTTAAATTCCCACTCCGATCGATTCTGAGAGATCAAAATCAACAGACAGCCCTGGCATTGTAGATGGTTCAATCAGATCAAGCGCTATTCGACGCCGTTGAACGTCTGAATTGTCTAGCCGAACCCGTACTTTTACGCGATCTGTAAAAGTTATCAGCAACTCAGCACAGCTTCTATCCAGCGAAACACTGTGATTTCAATATTTTTTTCGAATTCTTGACCGCTTGCTTGATAGTCGACGGAACAAGCCAATAGAAAGCTAGCACACTGTCGGTATCTACCTATCACCTATCACAATACACTTTCGGCACCTTTTTATAGCCACTGCTCAGCCTAGTCTGCAATCCAAAAATCCGTAATTTGACACAATGTGATGGGTCTAGAAACATTCAAAAACGACCTGAGAAGAAAACTAACGGTCGATCTCAGAAGAAAACCAAATCGGAGCTATGAGCTCAACGAAAATCAGAATGATCTCGAGATAGAGAACCTTAAAAATCACTGACCGAGCTCTCTAATCACGTGTTCACCGTTTCTCACACAATATTCCTCAATGTCAATTGTTGTTCCCTTTCCTTGTTGTAGGACTATGACAGATTCCAAACCATATTTCGGTACGAAAACCTGAAATTAGAGTCTTTCTATACAGTCTACGACGAGGGCTTCAATATACAGTCTCCATGCTTCCCGGCTCGCATCACTCAAAAAGGTGTGGCCTATTCGAAGGTCACTTTCGTTTGTCGGACAACACGCACACTTTTTCCGCGCAGTGTTTGCTGCAAATCGAGCGGAACACACAAAAATACACACATTCACAAAGCTTTGCTTGGGCATGCCGCAGAAAAAGCACAGAGAAAAACCGCAGAGGTCGTGTGTGCGCGCCAAATGAGGCTCGAACGAGCGCTAGCGACAGCTCCCTGACGATGACTTTCACAAAAATCACAAAATCATATCAGTCGATAGGCAATCCGCATAGATTATTACTAAAAATCAATATTAACCAAAAGCCAGACCATAATTTTGAGAAATGCTAAGCAGCACTACCAATATTCTTTGAAGCATGCCACAGGAGGCAAGTCAAATTCGCAATTATTTATTATTGATTTATTAACCCTCGGCATCGTGTACTTAAAAAGTGAATAGAAGTGGCTGGACTGGTTACCGTACCTGTATGCCATTCGTTCGCACACCCATGACAAATCCTTCACAGGTTTCTTCTCGTCCTTGAAAATACGTCAGCACATTCAACTGCACCGACGCACGGCCAGCATATTGCGCATTTCTGTGCCTAAAATGGCACCAAAGGGTAAGCATGGGATTAAAGCGAAGAAAAGAAGGCCCAAGCCCATAAAAAGAAAAAGGATCAGAATCAGGCAGGAAGCCAGTTAGTCGAAAACTTGATCCACGACAAACCTGTAATTGATGTTCTGCGATATTTTCTGGACGTTGGCTTGACTCAGCAGGCCCACCTTGATATCATCAGCACCAATGCAAGCGGCTAGTAGTCGATGTACAACCACATCGGCATAACGGCGAATCGGCGAGGTGAAGTGAGTATAGATAGGACAGGCCAAACCGAAGTGTTGGTACTGTGGCACCGGTATCGTACCTGGATAATGTTGTAGCAGTATTCCCTATGAGTAAATCTTCTCGAAAGCATTATACATTATTACAGAAGGCATTGTTATGCATTACGAATTAAATACCAACCAGCACTGAAGTACACAGCCTGTGTCATACACCGAGTTGTCAGCATTCTCAGTAACCGATTCAGCATCGGATTTTTCTCGTCCACAGCATGATCTAAGCTGTCAGCCAACGCTTTTCCACTGCTCACGTTTATATTGATGCCACGCTGCTTTGCAGCCTCGAATATTTTAGATTTACTTAACAAAATATCACTTCAAAAATTTGCAAAGTGGTTTTACTATTAAACGACATTGAAAGTATTAGGTGTTTTGAAACAAATAAAAAAAAACAATTTCATTTGAGCGTTTAGGCGACTCTACCAGTCCTCTTTGTAGTCACCTCACCAAACCTAGAATAAGACTTCGGAGGGTCAACACTTCCTAATACCATATTGTTTACGATTTTATTTGACTAGATAATTGTTGATGCGCAGAATCTCACGCAGCCGGCTGGACGTCCATGATGCCCACCGTGCTCGCTTCCCTATCGGACAATTATGATCGAATGCCTGTCATCGCGCGCCATTCAACTCTTACCGTGTTCCATTGAATTATTCCAACTAACTACTCACATTAATTACGGTTAATCCGGCACGTCATAACATTTCTCTACCGACTCGCGTAATTGGTATTGCTACTCGGTAATTGGCATCAACCATGAAAGGGGATAGCTTCCTTATAAAATCGTACTTCAACAATTCCTTTAGCGCTGTCCACGCAGTACTACTAAAAAACCGTAGAGTGCTGAATGAGAAGTAGGGTAGTGAAATGATTTGCGAGGCAGCCTCATGTACAAATAAAACGACTGTTTGATCTTTATAACTGGAGATCTTACGATTTAAAGTTTGAATTATAAGTAGAGGTGTACACAAACCCAGCAGGAAAAGCGTTTTTACAGAAAAATAAGCAAAGTGAGTGAAGTGATGGGTCAAAGGTCGCGCTAATTGGAAATCGTGCCGGCCGAATTTACAGACTATTTCTGCAAAAAGAGTTCAGAGCTTTAACACTGCTGACACTGATAAATCCTGCGCAAGAGACCTTAAATGCAAAGTACCATTCGTACACTAATATATCTTTCAGTCAACGGCTGGAAAGCGGAAGATGTGGGGGAGACATCAGAATACCAAATCTTCTGAGTAATAGGCTGTAAAAAAAGTATGAATCCCTGGGTAAGGTCAACGTCACTCACAAAACACCGTATCTACAGTAATTACGTGACACACGCGCCAGAAACAAACAAAGTGGGCCGCCGTCGTCGGGCCACTTTGGCGCCTCAAAATCTTGTTAACGCGATAAAAACGCGCGGCGAATTTTCGCCGAAGCCGGCTGTCGCAGAAGTGGTGGTGACACATGGAGACTAATTAGTTAAGTGTATCAGAGTAGGCGATAACCTAGTGAATCACTTATGGTTAACTGACAATCCGATGAACAAGAAAACACCTTCGATAGACCATTGCACAAATGAGCTTTGCTTTTTTCAGACCTTACAAACGAAAAAGCTGTTTTAATACTCCTTCTAAAAATGTAAAATCGTATGGCTACCTCACAATTCGTTATGGAGTACCATAACACTAGATAGGATGTTGGCTGACAAAATGGTCTAGATAGGCCATTTAATCATCAGAAGCTACCATGAACTCGATTAGATTCGAATTCTGTTCCAGATTATGTATCTGCTTCGAAATAAACGGCTGGAATAATTACATCTCACTTTTATTAATTCCATCGCCAAGAATGGGATCGCACACAAATTCTATAATACGCAAAGTTCTCAGAGTTTCCCAGGCTCAGACAACCATATTTCCGGCCATAAAATGGAGCAACAATCATAATCGCCTTCAATGCGCCGGCGACGGACGAGGATCAGTGATGAATTCCGTTGTGCACGCATTCAACCTCCAAGGGAGGTCGATCACACCGGATATACAATAGCATACGGTGGAAGGAGTATGCAGAAATGCGGCGGCGGTAACATGAAATCTGGGACCCTCGCTGGGAATGACTCGCTGGGAATTGCTAAACACCTCACACATTGTGATCAAGGGATTCTATTGCAACCGAGAAAACAAATAAGGTCAAATCGTAGAGAAACACATCAGGCTTGGGTTATTTCTTTCCAAAAGTACCTCGTCGTTGGAAGAGGAAGTTTTAGAATTCAAATTCAGTGTATCCCCTGCACGTTTCAACAGAACTTCTAGTTCTGTTATAAATTACCACTATGTTTGAATAAATATGCGCAAAAAAAACCTACTAAATCATGCACATATACTATGCAGAATAGCTCAATAGCCACTTTCTCAGCTTCACATTACGACCTAATCCACTTAGGTAATGAGAGACCAGGCAGCCTCCCTTAGGAACATTACGACCGCCACGAATCCGTATTAAGGGGACAATCTCGTCACGATAAAACACTACAGCGCTACGAGCTGATTTGCTTAAGGACCTCGAAGAAATCGACAAGGGGAAGGGGACGGATTAATGAATAGTGAAACAAATCGGAGCGCTGTATAACTGCATTTAGATGATACAGGAGGAAAAAGATGAAATTACAGTGGCACTAGCATGGAAAGAACACTGAAGGGCAACTGTAAAGCGGCAACTGTAACTGTAAAGCGAAAGTAAGCGAGAATGGAGAAACAGGAAAAAAATGAGGAAGTGAACCGAAACGAAAACAAAAAAACCTCGGATATTCAGAAGGAAAATAAGCGATCAAACAGATGCATAGACGAACAAGGCGTACTTGTCAGAGTCCATGAATTTTTAGAAATTCATACAACCTTTCAATGGCCGATAAAAGAAGGGGTTTTAGGTATGCGCTGATCAGATCCGGAAAGGATCGGAAAATGTAGAAGGATGTATTGGAAGAGAAGAGAGGTAGACTCAGAAAGATCACGATAAGTTAGATTACGACCCAACTTCTTAGATGTTAGAGTTCATCGGATAAGTTCAAGAAAAACTTTGAGTTTCTCATGAAACTTGATACAAAATTTCAAACGAATAGATCGAAAAATCACAAACTCACTCCTAGTTCGGTATTTTATCAAATACGAACAGCCCTCCAGGATATCACGAACAAACTGATAATCTTCGAAACAAAAAGCGTTGAAAATAATTTCTCTCTTGAGTTCGTTACCTCACCTCAATAAGCGGTTTGTAACTAGCCTCCGTCGGTACTGGATGACGACGCAGCATTGCGCAGTCTGGATACTCAGACAGAATCTGAAACACTGAAAATACATCCATTCCCTGCACTATTGAGAAAATTGATTGAAGTAAGGAGAGAAATGCGAGGTCGCAGAGTTGTCTTTTCCAAAGGCGCACCAACAATGCCTGCGAGACTGCTGACAACTAAGCGCTGAATCTATAGATCTACGATCGATGGTTTTGCAAGCAACCAAGTGCCGCCATGGGTCCACAATCACCTTTTCAGCGACCGATATGTTCGCGAGTAGCATGAACTCTTCGACCATCGAGTGCGTGTCAAGATGCTTTTTCTCCTGAACTGACTTTGGCGTACGCGTCTCCCAGTCCATATCGAACCGCACCTGCAGTATTTCTTTTATTACTCATAAAATATTATAACTCAAATTCGAGAGTTGCTGAGCCGACTGTTAGTTACTGAACTATGTCCTAACCATGAAACTTTACAGTTCTTCGTACCTCGAGGGTCTCACGATTAGTTTCGTATATGGTCGTTCGAAAAGATCTTGCGGTTTTCGAGTACTCATTTCAAATGTGCTTATTTCCGCTCATACAAAATTTCGTAAGTAGAGATTAGAATGATGAGGATACTCACATTTTTACAAACAATATACACGCCTGCTTATTGCGGTCACCTGAAACAGGAGATCCGGAGGCAATTATCTGGTCGACGACCGCTTCAAGGAATCGTTCACGGAAAAATGAGTGTTTCTGCTACCCATATATACATGTTGCACTTGCTTAATGAGGGCCGCATAAAGTTTTACGCGAATGTGTGGATCCGGCTTAGATACAGCATCACAAAGTCTCGGCCGGGTGGGCGGGGCCTCCGAGCAAGTGCCCACCCTGTCGTCCGGCGCGGTCGGAAACGCATGCACGAACAGAAAGTTACGGGAACAGTCTCACTCTCTATTCCCAACCGCAGCGGACGACGGGCCAGAGCTTTTACCGAGGCTCCGCCCACCACCGGGAGTTTGGGGAACTGCATCTTATGGTTGGACGAGCTGTCGTTTTCGCGTAAAACTCTGCATGCGGCTATTATTAGGCAAATATCATATGATATATGGATGTCGAAGAAATTCTTTTCCCAAGGAGATTTCTTCAAGCATCGTGTTGGATTTTAAAGCGTTCCAGTCGGAGAAAGCTGTCCATATCATAGTTGAAGAGGAAAATTCGGTGGAAGCCAGGACAGCCGAGCATGGTGGATGCTGCAGAGTTTCGTGGCCAGCTCACTAGACTGTTTCGTTGTAGTTCGTGCGACATTAGGCCGTACGCTGTCGTGAAGAAGGACAAAAGCCATTACTGGACTTATAGGTAATATGGCATCTCGCGAGTTTCTCACAAAACTTTCCAAACGTAATAGTTTCGGCGGAATTCATGAAGCAATGGTAGATGGGGCTCGGCGCAGACCACTATACCTCCGCTATGCTGACGAAGTTGGTCACTACGAGCTGCTCCCTTGTCCGGTCACTGCGCAAATCGCCATTGATCGTTCCAAAACCCCATTCTCATCACATGTCACGATGCGGTAAAGGAATGGGTCACTTGTGTGCCATAGGAGCGATGCGCACGAGGAAAAAGGTGCTGATCATCCTTTATCCATTCAGGTCTAGAGATACTTGAGAAATTCAGAGTTCTTTTTGGGACGTAAGCATTATTATGCTTGGATTGCTTTTGGATAGAGCAAGATGGTATTACAACTTTAGTGAAGAGTAAAATCATTCAGAAAGAGAAAATTCGAAACCGCGAGGGGTCAAAACGATCTATCGTGGTAAGCAGATAAATGTACGCGCTCGTATGTCCAAATAAAAAGTCCATCCTTCGCCCATTACACACTCAGTATTCTCGTCATCCTCATTAACCGCATCCTGGCCTTTACAAACTCAACCCCTCATATTGGGTAAAAAAATTACAGGAGAATTATTCAGAGTAACAGGTCTTGCTAGGAAACCTTAAAAAAAACTATCCAAGACTAAACTCGTAACCAGAATCGACCAGTGGAATGTTACACTTACCTCTGACGATGCAAGGGTTAGCGCTCCGTTGGCCGTCCTCCTCTTATTGAGAACTTTCGAAAGTTTCATCAAACCTCGCAAGCCAATGGTAACGTCATCATTCTGAACACTGCACATCATGTACCTACTACTTTACCTTCCAGGTGGCAAAACGAGCCATTTCTCACCAAGTTAGGATCATCAATAAACTCTTGCGCTTTCTCATAAGTAAGAGCGGCTTTCGAGCATATCAAGGACTTGTGATACTTGGTATCCAGAATCTCTGCGTCACTTGTCATTGTCCAAATAACGGAGAACGCGTATCTGAATATATAAAGATGTGATGAACGTATGACTTTAGCTACCGGAAATATTTAGCCGCTCAGTTTTCATGTTCTCCAAATTTCATTTACGATGAGCCAAGAACTTCAGTTGATATAGGGAGTACAGACCATACCTTTCCTCACCACCTCTTAGAGAGCACAGATTACTACTCAGCATCTCAGGCAACATGTCAATTCGCCGGTCACACAAGTAGACGGTCGTCCCTCGACTCGCCGCTTCTTCATCAATGGCTGTACCAGGCCTGACAAAATGCGTCACATCCGCAATATGAACTCCCACCTGTAAATTCGCAACAGTATCAGATGCGTCCATTAGGATATGGAATTGATTACTTACCTCTAGCAGACCATTGTCAAGAGGACGACAGTGAAGCGCGTCGTCAATGTCGGTGCATCCCAGTGGGTCAACCTGCAAGATTTCCAATCTCATTGAGCTATTTGTGCGAAATGTGTGAGTGCTATTTGAACAAATCATCTAACAATTTAGACTACAATGTTAATGAGCCCCATGAACCTGCGGTTCAACAGTGCAAGTTACGTGAACTTTATATTATCTGTATCAGAGTGAACAGCTCGCAAAACTTTCGATTTCAAAAAAGCGAAAAGTATACAGACATTATCTGGGTTTCACTGTTCCATTTCCTTATTTACGTCCCACAAGCAATATTAGCTGATAACGATGTTTATAAAACGGAACAAACCGAACAAATAGTCAAGTGACGTAGATCCACTCTGGGAGGCTGCAGATCTGGCTTCCAATCGCCACTCGGCAAGCATTCTAGCACACCATCAGAGAAAGGCGCATGAGGGATATCATGTTCCAAAAGAAGCACCTTAAATTGCTTGCTTGAACAACTCATCTATGATATTTCAGAGAGCCTCCGAAATCAATGAGAAGGTATTGCTAGCCGTATGTAAAAATCCCAAGATAACACCACAAAAACCAAAAATCTAACACTGACTTCATTTTCTATTTCGCGGTCTCCGATCTTTCCGAGCGCTCGAACATAGTGCCCTAATGGGTACCTGCTGTCTCGTGGCCACTGATCGATACTCACCACAATACGCTGATGTTCGAGGATGTCTGCCTTAAAAACCGTTATGATAGAAGTATGAGTGCTCACTGGACCATGACATCAAAGGATAAGTTATCTTGTAATGTCAAGCAGTGAATAAATTTCGGAAATACAGCACCTATGAAGATGAGGTAACATCTATAACCGCACATAAAACTGCAGATCACCTGTTCGGTTTCTATCCTGATTCGCGGAATAAGTCGGTTACTGGGGCAGAATAAGTGACGACGTCCTCCCTTCAGCTGGCTGCGCATTAGAATACCACAGTATGGACGCCAATTCCGTTTCATTATTCCAACAACCTGAGTAGCAGTGGAGTTAGAAGAAAAACCTATCGAACAGAATTGATTCGTAAGAATTCAGACTAGATAGCAGCTATTGAATATAGAATTACAGCCTTTCATTAGTACTACAATACGAGAACAAAACCTCCCAAAACCTACTTTAGCGGTGGGAACCGTCGCTAACTTGGGGCGCTTAGCCTTCGGCACCTCTTCTGAATCATCTGCCTCGGCTTCGTCATCTGCCTTCATTTCTAGATCTTCCACATCACGTAAGCGGACTTTCTACAAACATGTTGAGTATTCACAGAAAAGACCCAATCGGGATCCCTATTACCTTCTCTGGTAACGACCATTCCTCTTCCGGTAGCAGCTGAACAGCAACAATATCGCCATCAATAGCCCTGTTGCCGCCCAGTCCATGAATAAACCAAGATGTCATCGTAGTAGAATCCACCATTACGAATGCTTCACGATAATTCTCACGAGACACCTGAAAGGTTGGGAGTATTCACAACATTTTCATATGGAAAGAACAGTTACTGACTCGCTAAATCGCGAGGGGCTGAAAGATCCGTGTAAATCCTAATTATGTTTCAACGGCCACTATATCCTGATTTTGTTGCGATAATATTTTCGACAGTTTTTACAGAATGAACCACACCGTTCCGCAAGGAAGCTAACACTATGTCAAAAAAAGAATCAGTTCTGTTGTATAAAGGGAGGGTAAAGACTGCGAGCAAATACTACCGCAGGCATAATAAATATTTTGCAGAGTTCCTACAACAACTAACAGAAAATGTTCCTTTTTTGATAGTTCCATGGGCAATGCCTTTCGTGATTTCGTCATGGGACAAATAGTTCTCATAAATGATTTTGCCGCCCGAGGCCGATGAATCGTAGGCAGCCATGGCATCGAGTAAATCACGCTTGCTTTCATTTTTCATACCTAGAAAATGAAACATAAGCACGATGGATGAGTCCCCGAAATTCAGCATTATCCATAAATAACAGCAAACCGCTAACCCTGAACATATTCTTTGACTGAAAACGAGTATTCGTAATTACTCTTCAATCGCTTCAACACATCGTCTTCAGCGCATAGAATAACCGGTATGAATCCGCGTTTTGCCCAATGCTTCTGTAGATAATCAGCGCAGACATAGAGAACCTTCTCACGTCTGAAACTATGCCTCTGTAAATGGGAACTTTTTGTAAGCGTGTATAAATTACCGTAGAGTATCACTGAGACCTGGCTCAGGACGCACAAACGTCTTATGATGGAACTCGCTCATGAAAACCGAAAATCGTGGATCCTTGTCCTCGTAAACAAACTTGTTCAACTTTTTATAGGTGGCGATAGACTTTTGCTTGACGAACTCCCAAACATTTTGTGTTATGATAACATTTCTGAAAAAAAAAATTCAAAAAGAGATAATATTTTTGAAAAAAAATTCAAAAAGAGACATGAATGATTCTTGCAAAATGTGATTAATTCCTCTTAACGAGATGCAGTAACCGCCATTCCAAAGAGTTTTAAGACAAAAAGAAAGCTTACTGGAATAAATTTGAGTCAAATATGTCGATGAAACGCATGAAGACTTCGGAGTCCACAATAACAGCGTGGTTACTACTGATCAGCGCATTCTCGTCATTGTTTGGCTTTTTTCCCAATGTATTGTTTCCCAGTGGTGCACAAGGTTCACAACTACGAAGTCCACACGACAAGTCATCTCGTAGGTATCGTTCCACAGTGCGCTGAAGAGATCTATTCAACTGCCTTTTTTAAAATCACGATTAGTTTGCAAATACACACACACAAAAGCAAAGATATTGCTCACCCTCAAACATCTATTCCTGATCTTAAAGTTTGTGGAGAACACCAGACGATCTACAATTCCACTTTGTTTCACATTCAATTCCATGGTTCAATCACCAACTGAAAGGGAAACGACACAGTGACCACGAATTTATGAAGTCAACAAGAGTAAGCACAAAAAAAACTTCATAAGTATTACGGAACAATTCAAGTGATTAATTTTTTCAAAGTAGCAAGACTTCAAAATAAAGACCTTTGCTCGCGCCGCGGTTTCTCATGGAGCGCATTATCTGATGTTCGACAAAGTATTGGTATGTGTCTGTGGCTTCAAAATGAACCGTTAAGGCGGTTCTATGCTAGTAGTGATATAAATCGGATAAAGTTGCGGTTTCGTTCACAAGCGCATTTGGCGTACTCCTTTTTATGTTTTCCAGCCCGACAACCGAGAAGGCGATGTAGCCATATGACGCTGCCATCTCAATGAGTCAACTAATCCGTTTATATCCGTGCAACATTTTGATGTGTGAATGTGCAAAGCAACGATTGCCTCGATATTAAGTGCTTACCACTATCGCCTTAATACGTTACTCCATCTCACCACTCAATATCAAATATCTTTACGGTCCTCTAATGCAACAAAGGCAGAGAAATCCTACATAGAGGCCGAACCCAACGAATGAGGACACTTTCAATTTTCCAGAGGGGCGCTACTCACTTCAACGATGGCCCGGCGAACCCAGCGGAAGGAAACGGGAAAGTGAGCCAAGTGACCTATTTAAACAGGAGCTAATGTTCGTCCCAAACGACACGATTTGGACTAGTGTCACTCATTCGCAAAGCAATATGCATTCATGGTGGCACACCAGTACGTATGCGTTAACCCACCTCTTTCCTGAAAAAAATAGCTATGACCTCAGAATAAACGGCACACAATTCAGTTCTTTCGCATAACAAGAATATCCATACGTGCTGGATGGCTCACACAGCTATTAACAAAATATACAGTGAACAAAAAGTGACAAAAACGAAAATAGCGGGTTGAACAGCAATAATCTATGGAAACACTAAATCATCTACTTGAGGATCACAACAATCTATTCTATACGGTTGAACACCCTGGGTCCTCCTCTTCTGTACCGTCTCATCTCTTTCGTTACAACCTTATCGAGCGCTTCCATGTCTTTCCTAAAAGAAAAGTAGCTATGACACACATAATCTTTTTCACAAATAAACAAACATTCGGAGGACCAACCTATCCCGCTCCTTCATGAACTCTTTTTCTGCCCATAATTTCTGCATCATATAGGCATCATCGTCCAAATAAGGAACTTCATACTCCTTCGTACCCTCTGTAGGAGGTTCCAGATGCTCTTCAGCTTGCTTTCTTGAACAGGTTGTCATATAGGGCAAGTAAAAATCCTTAATCGAGAGAATACACACTTGTAGGTGAAGCCCATGAAAGAAGTGACAGTGCGCATGGGTGGACTCGCACTATCGCCTGTCTCCAATAGGTAATAGGCATCATTTCGCTCATGAACAACAGTCTCGATATTACGCATTGTCTGGAAAGCTACAATAGTAGGTGAAAACACGTTGGTCCATATCTATGAGATGTTTGTTTCGAGAGAAAAACTTTTCCCACTCGGTTCAATACAGATTTCGGTTAATTCTTAGATTGCCAAAGCTAGAAGAACAGCCGCTGGCCTGTCAAAGAGCATCTCATGTGAAAAGTATTAAACTCATTCACCTCGTTAACACGATCAATGCGTTCTGGATTTGGCATAGAACGAGCATGCGAAATGTATGCAGCTTGCATGGTGAGCAACATGTTACGCTCCTTCAAACATACGTACCTGAACAAATTAAAAATTGATAGGGATCATCAGACTCCAGGAATTCCTTGAAAAAGGGACAAAAACCCTCAACCACTGATACGCTGAGCGCTCAGTGATTCAACATATTTGGATACATCACAAAGCACTGGTAGGGAAGTCTGATCATTGCTTAAAACATCCTATCAAACGGAAGGTCACACAAAGTTGTGATAACCATTAGTGAAATGAAGCATGAGAAGCACGAATCATGTCTTACAATCAGCCCCCCCCCCCCCTCCTTCCCATATTTGTCCTTTTCGGGAAGAATTTGGTCGAACGCTAGAGTTATAACTGACTTTCACCACAACTTGAAATCAGATCGTGCTGAGCTTTTTTTCTAGTTAGAGGAGAATTGGAACAGTCGAACAAGACCACTTTTGACTGACTTACCATAGTTTGTGCAGATCCGAATTGCTTTTTAATCGCAGCTCATCTTCTGTCCATGACCGACCAGGCCTTTTTTTAGGTCGCAGCTCCGATTTGCCAAAATTGGCTTCATCGTCATAGAACTGCCGAAACAAATCCGTTCCCGTGGAGGCAGTACGAAAAAGTTGAAGCTTCGGACTTTTGCTAAAGTGAATCCACTTTATTAAAGTCCACGGAAGTAAATGGAATTGTGTAAGAACGAACCTCACAAGAGCAACTGCTTTTGATAATGAAGTCAAAAACATTTCAAGGTCCTGAAAATGGTTGCAGAAATCTGAGAAGCAGGCCTAAAGCAATGGTAGAAACCGGAGAGCCAAAGGCACAGCTCAGGAATCTTCATTTGGTTGTTACGGTATAGTGGTAGAGTGTGTAACGGCACGCGATTTGTTTTAATTGACGAGCGCACACTCTTTTATCCTCTATGCCGTAGACCTGCTTTTTTTCTTAGAGGGAGATGGCTCCTGTTACTTTGTAGAGATTTAGTTTTTTGTTCCCTTCAGTTTCCCTTTTAAAATCAATCCAGTAGTTTTTTAACCTTTTCCATGACCAGCTCCTTGGAGCAAGAGCAGGGCCAGTTATTAGGAGTGATGAAAATCCTTCAAGTTTTATTGAGCTCCGGGACGGTTCGCGTACTCCAGAGCCCTTTTTGATGCATACAGTATCAACATATGTTTGAGTGCCTCTCTCTCCCCCCTCTCCCAGCTAACCTTGTGTGTGCGAAACTCCTCGTTTGCCGGCAGTTTTTCATTATAGCTTATTTTAGAACAGATAACTCCAGAAGGAGTTTACACAACTCAAACTGGTATGTTTTATACTTTCTACAAGTTTGACCCCGAAAGAGTTTCCCCTATTTCAGTCGGCTATATTCAATTTTCAAAGCCTTATTTCTGTGCTATTGCTTCTGATTTGCACCTGTGCCTACATAAGATCATTTGCTCCAAAGTTGATTGATAGGAATAAAGAAGGGTGAGTTGCAGTGGTATGGATCTTCAGATTTTCGTTACAGCTTATATACGTTACTCAGTGAAAGGGTTTCAGACTACTCGGAGTTTTCTGGAAGCTGGCTCGTATCGGCGAGCGACTGAGTCCTTGGGTGGCTGCGAGTTGTTTCTGTATGGCTTTTGTAGTACTTTTTCTGTGAAGTTAGCAACAGCGTCATGGGTCCAGTTAGGCCGAGACGCGTTGATGAAACTGCATATGAAATCAGGAAGCGACCACCTCCGAAACCTGGAATTCCTTCTGCTCCCAACCACTTTTATGTTACAAAGTAAGTTTTAGATCGCAGTTTTAGATGCTTCTAATTTGCACCTGTGGTAAAAGGAGGTAATCATGTTCAGTAATTCATTACTTGCAGCTGTTCGTACTTTGCTGCTTAAGGATGAAATGACCACTTAATGAACACTGAATTAAGCATTTAAGAGCCTTGTAGAAATATTCAGAATTTCGTAAGTAATAAGATATGAAGCATTTCGTTTGCACAATGATGGTCCATGAATGTGTTATAAGTAGTGAGTGGACGGTATCGTACTGAAAAACTTCTCGTGAAGTAGTTGCTGTAGGGAAAGACTCCCAAGGTGGATGTTTTCTGTTGAAATGAATAGCCGTAGACTTGTTTTTCTTGGTCAACGGATGCGTTGTGTATTCACTCAGTTCTGTAGTGCGTCGTTCCTCATTTGCATGGTTGCTATGCAGCAGCCTCGCATAATTCCACTGATCACTTCTGTAGCAGTGTTCTTTCCCAAACGAGGTTTAACCCTAATCTTCGTGAAGTCCTTTCAATGTGAAATTAGCTACGTATCGCTTCATCTAAAAAAAAAAGGGCGGTATGGAAGAGGGTTCGCGCGGAGATTTCCTGTGCAGGTCTTCATGTGGAGTTTCTCAAGTTTGGTGCAATGCACATTTCTCAGCGCTTCGTTGACAATGGCTAAGCTGATATGTGGTTAGTAGATCACTACTGAACGTTTACGGAGCGGTGTAGCACAGCTATGAAGCACGTATGTGTAGCGTTCCAAAACATTCACCCGATTATCAAGTAGAAATCTTTAATCTTTTTCATTTATTACTTTTTGCTTTTTTTGATCCTTCTATTTTACACGCCTTTTTTCAGAAAAACGTCTATTGATGCTACGATGAAACGTATCGATGAAATGTTACACAATAAGGAGAATGAGGTTATTCAATTTCTACTCGGTTTTTGGGAATAGTTCTACAGGGTGCTGCAAAAGTATTGACCCATTGTCGAATTCTTTCCATTTCAACTGCAAAGGGGGTATAAACACGAATTTTTTTTAAAAGAATAGGTTATCAATAGACATCCCATTACGTAACGCTAGAATTTGATAAAGCCGCCTCTGGTTCACACCCACGGAAGACTGCGAGGGGGAGCGAATGTCGTCGGACGCAGGTGGCTGTTGTGAAAATGTCCTAAACTTTCCCCACAACAGGCTTCATAGAACCGAGCAAATTGTGGGGAGTAGTGCAGGCTTCCTTTTTAAGATAACCCAGAAGGAATGTTGAGCGGATTCACACAGCAAGATTCACACTGTTCGATGGTTATAGCTGTGACGTAAGAAGTCGTGGAAGCTGTTCTGACACCATCGCTGCCGCAACTATGCCGTGTGAGTCCGGGCTGTCTCAGCTGGAAGTCATCCAAATTGTTCCAAGATGGGCTATTACTAGGGATGTATGTGTCTTCTGTAACTCCGTTGAGTCTGTTATGCTAATTGGTTTTGACTCAAATGTCGCCGGATTTGTGGGATTTTGGCACCATGGAGCACCGCCTTGCAATAACTGCCTTCCAGAGTGCTGGAATGTTAAGCTGCTCCACTTTTCTGTCAAGACCATCTTGAAGCACAAAGCCTACGCTACCCTTCACGATTCGATCGGTATTTTTTTTTCAAGCTTACTCCTACAAGGGCATGGAACGATTCGTTCCATGCCCTTGTAGGAGTAAGCTACCACACATACATCCCTAGTAAGTACACCACCTATGAGCCACCGCAAATGCTTTTACTCACCCTCTTCGTCGTTGTGCCCGAGACAAAGGCGATCCTTTCGAATTTTGAGGCCGTATGATTTGTTAGTTGGAACTTTTTGTAGATCACATACACCACTAAATCATGTTGATACCTCATTTCTTCGCGGTATGGTAAGCATTTGTCACGCGCTCAATACTTTTGCCGCAGCCTGTATATCTCTTCCAGTCTCTTCTTGGAGGTAGTAATTCAACTCGTTTCTCCTATTGCCTGTGGGGTTCCTTAGGCATATTGCTTCGCCATTTACTTGAATGTTTGAGAAACATGTGTAGTAACGATTTTTCCCTTTTCTCTCTAAAAGTAATCCAATTCCTTCTTTAGATTTATATTCACGGTCTGGGTTCATCGCTAAATAGAGCAATGGTACTTGCACTTGAAGTGCAGAAAGTCTTCACTGATGCTATATCTCTCAATGTAACGACTTCCACCGTTAATGTGAGTCGCCTCATTCAAAATTTAATCCTCAACAACATATTTGTCCAAGGGTGGATCTTTGAAGGTGACTGACGACCTATTTCCGTTGAGTGACGAATTTGAGATGGGTGTACGAAACCGACCTCTATCTGCAATTCAAATCCACATTTGCCGCGTAAAAACTTGACTGTTGTTAGCTAAGTATTAATTTTTCTTATTGTTACTCTGATTTGTTATATGAAGTGGGTTCTTATGGTGATAAATGTTCTTGTGTTGTGATCGTAATTGTGCGCAACAGTGAATTGCTGATTCTATTTTTTCTTTCTGGTTATCAGTGGTTTGATAAGGTCCTCTCTTTATTCGAGCCATGGAATAATGCCGTTGTCGTACTGGCGGGTTCTGTTTGTGAGGACCGCACGAGAGACCAAAGAAGTTCGGTCTTATGGTACTGCCAAAAGAGCAGCAAGGATAGCGATTGTTGGAAGCGGTCCTGCAGGTCGGTAATATCTTTTGTACTCTATCTTGACATGCGTACTCCGATTTTGAGGTTTGCAGTTGTCAAATCAACGCCGTCTCTTAAGTAATAGTTAACGTTGTGATAGTAGAAAGTTTCTGGTGGATAATAATCTCATGTTTTTCTTTTAATTACCCATTGACTTGTAGCTTGCCCAGCATGATAGATGAATTGTTGAGGTTTATTCTCATGCGGATCATTGTTACGACGTTTACCAGAGAGCAAGTTCGATGTGTTTGATGCAGCTCCTGTTCCCTATGGTCTTGTGCGCTATGGCGTTGCACCTGATCATCAGGAGGTTGTTCATTGAAGTCTGATTTCATTGTCTTGCTCTATCTACAGTATTCTCTTTAAGATGAAGAATTGTACAAATATTTTTGATCGCATGTTCGAGTCGAATCGTGATCGGTTGTCGTTATTCTGCAATGTGAGGTAAGTGTTTCACTACATTACTGAAATGCACCTTGGTTACCCGAGAGAAGACTGTTCCAGCATAGGATCGGACGTTACTGTGGAAGAGTTGACAAAACACTATGACGCCATATTGCTTGCTTACGGGGCTCATCGACCACGTCAACTGGACATACCCGGATCAAAGTCGACAAACGTAATTTCGGGATCAGATTTCGTTTCGTGGTATAATGGAGTTCCCAATACTAAGGTGTCGGCAGTCAGTTTGTTACATTACTCGTTTCCTCAGTTTTTTACTTCATGAATGAGCAGTAAAAAAGCAACTTGTTTGTTCAACCTGTTCCTTTCGGTTGTGTTGATAATTATGATTTTCTAAATTATTAAACTGAAATCTTCTAAATTGTGGTATGTCGAACTCAGGAAGCTTCTAATCAGATTTTTTCTATGTTACTTTTAAGGCACCTCTACTGGATGATCCTAATATGGTTATCATCGGAAATGGTAATGTCGCACTTGACTGCGCAAGGATACTGTCGACAGTAAAAATGCTCGGTTCCACTGACATTCCATCTGATGTTCTCGCTGTGCTTGAGAGTTCAAAAGTTACAAACATTAAAATAGTTGGACGAAGAGGTCCCGAGAATGTGAGTTTATTATTTTGGACCGCAAGATCTCGCTGATTTCCTCACAGAATTTTCCACGCCTTGGATCATCGCTTTTCAGGTGTCTTTTACGATCAAAGAACTGCGTGAACAGTTTAAGGTGCCTGAATGGAACACCACAGTGGAAATGGATGAGGAATTGCGTAAAAGTTTGACAGAGTCAGTAGAAAAAATGGATAGGCGCAAGAAAAGGCTTATGAAAGTATGTGTATGTATGTCACTTCATGTATGCATGCCACTGTGTCTGTCACTGTATGTATATACGTCACTGTCAGTATGTCACTTCACTTTGCTGCTGACTTTTCACTCAGTTGAAAAAGTCCTTTCCTTACAATCATCCATGGAATAATAGAAAGTGTTTGTGCTTCATAGTTGGATTTCCTTAACCTAACTTTTTATTCAGTTACTTCTTGATGGGGTGGGACCTACGCAAGGGGAGAAGCAGTGTCGATTTTTGAGCTTTAGAGTTCCTGAAGAAATTATACCCGATAAAGATGGGCGAAT
The DNA here is from genome assembly GCA_963978905.1 of Trichostrongylus colubriformis. Taxonomy (NCBI): domain Eukaryota; kingdom Metazoa; phylum Nematoda; class Chromadorea; order Rhabditida; family Trichostrongylidae; genus Trichostrongylus; species Trichostrongylus colubriformis. The sequence goes on along the minus strand of OZ022256.1, from coordinate 58,420,422 downwards.
TTCCGCAGTAAGGTGAGTTACTTTTATTGTTCTCTAGCGTAGTTCGTTGTAATGATTTGTTTCATTTAGATTACTGAATAAACGTACTGGAAACAAGGAAGAGTTACCATGCGGTCTTCTTATATACAGTATAGGATATCAGACAGTCGTTTTAGAAGGCCTGCCAACAAACGAAAAGGTCTGTTAACCAGAAAATGCTTTTTTATTGTTAATATCGAAAATAGAGGTTAGCGGATAGACTACAATAGCATTAATCAAGTATTAGGCGTCTTCAGGGAATGATAGCTATGAGAGACAGTAGCCGCGTGGATATGCCATGTGGTGCTGCTGTTTATGCGGCCGGATGGTGCGCTCATGGACCGCAAGGTGTGATTGTTGACACACAACAGGAAGCTGTGGCAGTGGCTGATCATATCGTCGAGGATATTATGGCTAGAGAGGATATTTCTGGTACGCTCATGAACTTTTCTGCTTCATATTCCATTTCATCAAAAAGTTTTCTTTTGTCGATTTGTTGCTATTCATCTATGTATTTAATGATTGAAAAGTTTATCCAGCAAATTAAATTTGAAACGTAGTCACAACAGACCGAGCTCGATGCTATTTTTCTTCCGAGTCTGTGTGTTGAATTTTTTCTTACTTATCGTACTTGAAGGTACTCGACGTGGCGTTCAGTCTATTTTGGATGCCAAAGGCGTTGACTATTTAACGTTTGATGAATGGAAGAAGATCGATGAGGAAGAAGTGAAGAAAGGAGCTGAAAAGGGAAAAGTTCGAGAAAAGTTGACAAAATTCAATGGTTTTATTCGTAAACATTCTCAATAGTGTAGTGGTTGTGGTAGGCGTTTTAAATTTCATAGATCAGTTTTGAAATTTCATTACCACCTTCTTTGCTCAATTTAGACTGTTGTTAATAGTGATGTATTTTGACTACTTGCGAGCTGGGTGCTGTGATAACTCTTCAGCGTGTACCATGATAAAACTCAAGTTTGATCGTATCGTTTATACAGAGATACAGCTTGCATTGCTTCTTATTTATATAAATGTTAAGTAATATGCTTCACCTGATAGTTTGCGTGTCCAGACACTTCATATCTACTTCAGGTCCCTAGTTTCAAGGCTTTCCGCTTTTTGGACATGATTAACTTTGTTGTTTTAGCAATATCTAAAGTTAAGTAATGGCATCGCTGGAATCGAAGATTCTGGATGGCAAAAGTGCGGGCTACTGCAGTAGCTCAGACGACGAAGGCGGTTGGTCAGTGGCTAAGGATGACGATCAACACCAGGTATGTATTTCGCAATTCACTCGTTTCCCAATGGTTTCTACTTTTTTGTTTGCGATGTGGGATCTGGATGAAGGGCTTGTGCACATTCACCTTCAGAAATTAATTTTTGGTAAGGCCGCTCTGATCTGCTCGCTATCTACTATATGTATTCCCGAGCTTCTTGAACATTACGGCACTGGCTATTATAACCCGGAAGCTGCTATTAAACTTAATTAAACTGATAAATGAGCTTATCCTGTGGTACCTCTGGGTCCCCTGCTTATCCACCGTGCGCCGTGCATCGTTTATAATGTGATCAAGTCTTTGAATGGTGATATTCTGACTCTAAATATATGGTTGCTTTGTTGATAAGTCACCAAACAATGAATTCATGGATTCAGGCCAACGTCATGCGCAAAATGGGTCCAAGTACCAATACCGGTGCGAAAGGAGTTCTGAACGAATATGCTGCTTATAAGGAACAAGCTACAAGAGTGCGTGAAGCCAAAGATAGAGAAGTGCTGAGGCAGGCACGCAAAGGGATGCTTCAAGGATCTTATTTGGAACGGGAAGAGGTACAGAGTAATCGACTCCTTTCTCCTTCCAGCATACTTGATATTGTCTTTATTCAGGGTAAACTAATCCACAGGATAAGCAGATACTAACTTTTAGGCTCAAAAAAGTGATCGTGACGAAGAAGAAAGTCTGGAAAGTATCCGCGAGCGACGACTGTTGGAAATGCGAAAAGCAGCCGCAGGAAGAATGTTGGAGATTGTAAGCAAGGTAGCTCAGCTTATTTGGAATCGAGATTGTCGAATTGCTATACTTCGTCGATGTTCGTCCATGGATTTCTTAGGATGGGACTATGTATTCATTTTCTCAGTGCCTTTTAGGAACAATTCACAAAAGCTATTGACACATGTGAAAGTCTATTGTGCGTGCTGATATATGAGCCTGAGGATGAAATGTGCGATAAAATGACTCATGTCTGCAAGGTAGGTGGTCTAGTGTTTGCCGCTTTATATCTACTGGCTGAACCGTCAGGTAGGCTTTACAATAAGTCTGATGTGTTATCCGACTGCGACGTGGTTGCCATAGTAGATTCACATAGTGCCTTTTGTGAAAGTTCTACACTCCTACATCGCAAATGTATGTAAATTGCAACTCGCGGTGTGCCTATGCCGAGATTGTGAGGGTATATAAGACTGGGATAGCGTTTAGGAAATATTTAAAGAAAAAAAACGCACAAAGATGGTTCACTCTTTCATTCTTACCTGTTAGCCGTCATGCTTTCGCTTGAGATGCGAGCACTGGCGAAAATGTGGAACTGTAGAATTAGCGGGTTACAGAGCAGTTCCTTTGTGTGAACTCTTCCCAATTTCAGGTTTTGGCCGCTGATTATCCTCGCGTTCGATTCATGCGAGCCAGGAGCACGTTGCTCGAAATGAGCAAAGCCTTCGTTAGTTTCCGAGAACCTCAGTATTTTTATAGTCTGCGATCTTAGCCATTGGATTCAAACAAACTTTTCAGACAGAGCAGGCACTACCTACCTTACAAGTATATTATAATGGTAATCTGGTGGGTAATTTCATAAAAGTACACTCGTTGTTAGGAGGAGAAATCGATGTAACGTCTACGAGGAAATTCCTGAGAAGGTGATGTGGTCTTCGTTCTGTTGCTATTATTTAAATACTCTAACTGGTCTTTAAATTAATTCCAAAACGTTTGAGTTCAACCGTTCTGTTTCAGACAACATATCAACTTAGTTTACGGAAATTACACGACCGACTCAGAGTGCTCGACAGATGAGGACATCGACTAGTTTTCGTTGTGGTTCAGTTTGTTTGTAGTTGAATGACTATTTATTTGTAAGCATTATGCTGTAATCACGTCGAGGATCTCACATTTGCGGGCTTTCTGAAGGCGGTTTTTGGACTAAACTCTTTTCTTTTCACATTTAATCTAGTTCTCAAGTGATGTCTACCTTTGTAATTTTTTATGTGAAGTTTTCAGCTACCTATTCTTACTATTCACTTTCTAGTCGTGAACATAACCTGTGGAATAAAGTTGTTGTCTGGTAGTCGTGTCCGAGGATTTGGCTTAATACGTTCATCCGACAATCCTATTTATACAGTGTAATTGGGGAGTAATCGATTGCATTCCTTCAGATATGAGTTTGAAAGTTCTGGAGATTTCTCAGTCAAGAGTTTAAATTTTATAGTTGTTTGAGTTTCCAATTGCATTTCGGGATTCCTTAGTAACTATGTTGATGGTTCACAGATACCAAACTGAATGCGATCAAAATTCGGAGAGTTTTCTCGTCACGTTCCCTTGTCACCGTTGATCTGTCTCGCAGCCTTTTCATATTTGGGTCCTTTATATGTTTCTTTATTGCTTATGGACACTGCCACTCTAAACCTCTCTCCGCTTTTTCTTCCCTATTTTCTTTCTCCTTCTTAGAGAGTTCCTTCCCCCTCGTATCGTGGAACTGTGGGTGAGTGGGGCCGCTTCAGAGTAGAAGGGTGACGTGGCAATCCTATGCGTGAGCAACTTGGAGTGTGACAAATCAAAGAATCGGCAACTGCGTCTGATATTGAGTGAGGGGGGGGGGGGTGAGTATGTCTTCTAGTCGCAGTAAAAAAAAATTTTCCGTTGGATTCCACTTATGCATCGCATGTTTGCAAAATGGTTTTTTCTCATAGGCCAGTTTTACAGTAATCATTGGTGTGTGACTTCTTTATTCAATCAGTACCTGAAATATGTATTTAAACACAACGATTCATTGGAGAGGCACAAATGTCAAACGGAGTTAGTGGTAAATCAAAGTCAGAAGGGAAATCCTCTTCTGCTTTCAGCTGCACTCATCAGGATGGCCACTGAGGGTGATGATGCGCAACAAGCCATTCCTATGGGTATTTTACTGGCTACAAAGGGAACGGCAGGAAATCGGCTACTTTTCTTGTATCCTCCATCACCATCCAGCAGCAGTGGTAAGAGTATTGTTTTGGTTTTCTACTGTTTCTTCGCTCCATGGAAAAGTGTAATTTTCTGTGCTCACTTTCGCTTGATTCTTTCATACTGCACTTTTCATACTGCGTGAACATTTATCCTCCGTAACAGGACTTATGGAGGAGAGGCACGGCCCGATGCGCACCTGAATGTGAACCCAGGGCAATGAAGATGTTTTCTAGTTAGCGATTGTGTCTGTATCCAACTGATACTATGAGGAGCAGATGTCATACATGGCTTTGACACCAGTCTGCAAGATCACGCTTAGTTTTTGTCCCATCTGCATACTTTCAGCCAAATCGGCAGAAACATCGTCCAGTACCCTCGTGGATTCCATTTTGAAAACTGATCGTGATTCGCGATTCAAGTCCTGTGGTTAGTTGAATGCTGAAAATTCGACCGAGTATGTATATAGATTATTCTATTTTTTTTATTTTCAGTTCCTACGACATCTTCTCAACTCCCTGTGCTTATGACGATACAGTCAGTCCAATTCCGAAGTTACACATTACATTGGAGAGACCATTTATACATCATGTTTTAGGAATATGAAGAAATCCGGTGAAATGTCGTTTCCCACTCAGTTTATGTAAGTTTGGCAGGACTTGCTCGTCGTTTCCCTCCTAAAGTTTGCCTCTATCATCTCGAAGGTGGTCGTTTTAGACTCTCTACGTGCATGTTAGCAAATATTCTCAGTGTGAGAGAGTCAGCTGTTAATGCTCCATTCGAACTGAAAGTCGACAATATGCGTTTTGCCGGGCATCCGAAAAAGGTTCGTGATAAGGGTCAATACATATATCAACCCTTGATACCATATCTTATCGGATTAATCTCTTTGATGCTGCTATGATATCTGGCCGGAAGAGGGTCCGATTTCCTGGAAACATGGTCTAGAAGGAACATTCTTTATCACCAAAGCCTAAGCTGATGCTCCACGAAATTACCGAATCTGCGCACGCCACTAATCTCCACAGTACTTAATCGTCGCACCATAAGCAATGGAACTATTAGGTTGGACGGGAAGTTCTGGGACACTTTTTGTTTTTTCCTGTAGAAACCTGTAAAGCTTCGGGAGCATTTGGTAGTGGGGGGTATATGAAGCGTCTGAAAAGGGCTTCTGAATAGCACATTCATATTCTCTACGGCTTCAACTAGCAGTGAATTTACGGCAATTTCGCGAAAGGTGCGAAATTCACGAACACCGCCTCGGTTCCTCAGCATGCGAGGCCACTAACAAAATTAACCAGTCGATGGACCCAGGTACTGTCTCTCATATGGCGGCAGCCCGATGGCTCGATCGGCTCAAATTGGAACAGGAAAATATTCAAAAAATTGCATTGAGAAAAAAACTTTTTTTTTTTGAAAATTTTCAAAAAAATAGGAAACTGTTACCATCCAACACGACAGCCACTGCCGATCTCTACTGCAGGCAATTGGACACCGGAGCGCCAAAACTTACCGGAAAAATGGACCAAGACCTCTTCCTCCACGATAACGCTCACCCACATGTGGCAAAGTTGGCGTGTCAAAGGATCCAGGACCTCGGCTGGACGACGCTTCCCCACCCACCATATTCCCCGGACATGTCCCCAACTGACTACCACCTATTCCGGTCGTTGAGCCACTTCCTTGACGGGCGACAGTTCAAAGATGACGACGATCTCAAGAGCGGGCTCCAGAACTTCTTTGACCAGAAGTCTCCCGAATTCTACCGGAAGGGTATCTACGATCTTCCTGAGCGTTGGCAGTACATTGTAGATCACGATGGTGCATACTTTGGTGACTGAAGTTACATGTGAGTAAAATTAAAATAAATTGAATTTTTCTCACAAGGTGTCCCAGAACTTCCCGTCCAACCTAATAAATAACATATGAGTCTTTCTTTACTCTGCGTAGGGCGTGGCTCATTCCCAAAACTATGTTCTTATTTTTGTCCTCAGGGTGGAAAACATTCGACTAAGACTTCTGAAAATTGTCTAGTGATTGGGTGTCATTAGACACTTCCCGCTTCGCTTTTCTGGTTGGTCTATGTGTTTACTCAATGCTTAGCGTAGGTAATTGTTCGTCGTTGCGCTGTCGCTAGCAGTAGCGTCACCGTCTTGCTCATGCGTGCAGCCAATCATCTGCCACTTATATCGCTAATAGAGAAGATTGGATCTAGGCGGACGAATACAGTGGATTCAACTAGAAACTTCGAGAACCTAACCAGCACGATAAGTGAACATTGCCATATCGTTTTCAGCTCGCTACTACGTCAGAGGGATCTTCAACGATATTTAATATAGTTTTCGTACTGCCAGCCAGCGTCGACTCTCATCTCGTCGAATCGTTCCAGGTTTGATTTCCCCTTTCTGCTTACCGAATCGCTCTTTTCTTCCTCTGAACAATCCTACCCTAAAGATGATTTTTCTTTGTTTTCCTTGCTTCTACTAGTACTGTGGTGACCTTTTTTCACCTATGGAGCTAGTGAGGCTGCTTGTTGTAATTTCATCTTGAAGACAGCATTCGGGGTAATGCGGTAATGGAGAAATCCCTACAAAAAGTCCCTCACATGATAGTCCTGGGCCTAAGAAGGCTATCTGTGGCGGAATCCCGGTGAAAAAGCGCCACTCCAAGCTGTAGAAACCCTGCAAAACGCCGCAACCATGCAGGGTTTCCGCCTCTTGGACACAGCGGTCCCGCCTCCCGATGACGTAATTCCCGATTGACTGGGGTGGGAGCGGCCAAGGAGATGCAGCAGGATCGGAGGTTTTGCGGCGCGCTTTCGCAGTTTTAGCTTGAAACTCACTCAAAAAATAGATGTCGTATTTCCAAACATTCCCCTGTGTTTACTTGGCAACATGCCAATGGAAAACTATATCAGACTACTCCCCTCTTGACGGACAGGTCGTCCGCGTCGAGAATCAACAGTGGGAAGGGGGTCCTATTTCTCTGGTTTTGGGCCATTTCCATCCGTTTTTTCTCCACTATCCTGTTACGAGGCATCTCGACTTTCATATGCACTATTTCTTTTACTTTTCGTCCGACTTTCCCCTAATGCTGCCTTTAAACAAATGTTTTCAGTTGCTTAGTAAGAAACTCGCCTTAGCGATTGACTCGCTTCAGACTCAACGAGGATATTTCGCTGAGCAAGTGCGTCGATTGCTTTTTTAAATTTTTAATTATGTTTTGTAGCAGAGCAGTCTCTGGTACTGCATATTGACCACATTCCACTAGACGCGGTATCTTTGAACTTTCTTCTATAGGAGAGATTGATGCGATCAGCTTTGGATGAATTCGAAGCCGAGGTATCGAGTCGACCAGAGAGTGACCAATCGCTGCTTGATATTCCTTGGGATACGGTAGGTATCAGTCAATTTCGCTTCTACCACAATATAATGGATGTTAGCTCATAGATACGGCGTAAGAGTGCACTGGCGGAACTTTTGACGAAGGTGTTCCTGGATGTTGGACGAACAGGTGTTGTGCAAGTACGTATTTTCTGCGTGGTGCTGCTTTGCAGTAGCTTTTTTCTGCTGCTAAATTCTAATTTTGCATTTGACTTCGTAACCTGATAAATGCTGCTCTGAATAGGTTTCCAATTTCTACTTGGTACATTTTATATGATTCTTCTCCTTAAGGTTTTTGTGGACAACTTCATCGAAGTGGGCTTCTGTGTTCAATCTCGTGCATTTGCCCATGCTCATCTGACGCCGAAAAATCGTGCAGAGATTGATAGGATAGTCAAACGGATACGGTAGATCTTTAGTTTTTTAATGAATCTCTTGTCTTGAATAAAAAAGCTTCCTATGCTCCCCACAGGCCCTACCATGGTATACTCCTACTGGAAGATGTGTGGCCAAGTCCCGATGCTAATCCGTCAGTGACGTTGCTTCTTAAACACTGTGAGCCTGATCGATCGATACTGGATATGTCGACTGCCTCAGGAATACCTCTACTACAGGTGTGGCATATTTTGCTTGTGTTTTCGTTTTGAGTAAAAGATGAATTGAAGAGGTTTTGATTTAGGTGTTTCTCATTGTGCGCCATCTTCTTCTATGGGCTCGTGCTGTGGTTATTTATCCACTGTGCAATACGAATGTATACGCGTCGGCCACGTATCCGAAGCCGTTGAGAAGGTGCTGCTTTTTTTACGAAAAAGTTGCGTTTTTAAATCTTCTGGCTTAGCGGGTACCTTCTTCCCCTTAGAATACGAATTAAAGCAATGAGATTCATTGGACTTCGAGCAAATGATCGGAATACGTGCGAACTTTGTTCGAACATGTTTAGAAGCTCTTTGAATTTTTTGTGGCTCGAAAGTTAGGAAAGGAATCGTGGTCTGTGCTCTGAAATGTTTTCGAAAGCAGCACATGCCGCATACATGAGCTCTGCAGCAAGTGCTACTTACAGAGTGGTAGTTGTAGACAAACTGGAGTTTTTTTTTTTCGGAGGGAACGAGGAAAAAGGTGTCGTTTCATCATAATCGGGTATTTTTGAAGTTCCACTTGAACAGCAATGGAATTCGTCTTCATATTAATTGAAAGCGTGGAGGAATGCGTTTGAGATGCACCAACCTGTAGATGATGGCAGCTCCCTTCCCCCGCAGTGCATGTAGCTCCTTTCGACTCTTTCGAGTCTTACAAAAATTGGCAAGGAGGGGAGGGGCACGGCCACCGGTCCTGGCCCGGGAAAATCGTGTGAAGTCCCTTGCGCCCTTGAGGGCGGGACATGGCCCCGGTCCAGGCCCAGGATCGTGTGGATTAGTTCCTTGGTGAGTGAAACGGGTCTGAACTCTGCTCAGAAGAGCGGGAGCATCGCTCCACTTACGCCCTCCCCGTTCCTTGGAACGTAAGCTACGGTTGAGCGTAGCTGGTCTTACGCTATAGGGCGTGCGTCGTATGGGCGACGGCAGCTGTCGATGTATCGCTCCATTCACAAGAGATGGTAGAGAAATGAGTATTTATATTACAACGGCTGGCTTCAAAGGTCTTCAGGAATAGAACAAAGAGTGAAGAGATACGTAGAGAACGGGCGCCCCATTAAGCACACCACAGATAGAGTAGAGGGAGAGAACAGAGAGGGAGCGCGCGGACTTGGATTGCGTAGGGTTCGAAAGGTTGAAGCACAAAATGCTGATTCATACTAATGGAGGAATACATTTGTTGGTAGATGAAGCGCACAGTGAAGAGCGGGGCTGCGTCACTTTGAGTCGTGCAAGTGTTCTGTCGGGTCAAGTCGCCAGTGTTGCGTGCCGGCAAATTAACGGGAACAACGAAATTAGCATCCTCATCTAATTAAATTTAATTTTGTGGATTACTAAAATGAATAGCATCCATCTGTTCCATACATCCCACCTTTTTATTTGATGATAGTGTCTTCAATGAAGGAGGGTACATTTTCAATGTGTATGTTTAAGTATAAAGCAGATTGCTTTTAACTAACACATCTTAATCTTTGGCCGTGAGTCTATGTGTGCTATTTTTTTTTAGGAGGAAACGAGGCTGTTTCACCTCATATGTAGGGATGTTTTATGGTTTTACCTAAATTGAATGATAGTTTGCGTTCATAGATGACAGCATTCGGCAGCACTTTGAACTCGTCGACCCGTTGTAGTCTCCCACACCCTAATCGGGACACTTTCTCCTCCTCTTCAGTTTCTCTAGCTTTTGACTCCTTAGAGTCTAGCGAAAATTGGCAAGGAGGGGAGGGGAAGGCACCATGCAGGCCAGGACGTTTACACAAAATAACTGGTTGCCCCTTCAGGTACATCCCCGTTCGCTTGGAGTGTTGGTATCTCATATGTTTAACGTTTTTCATAGGGCGCTTGTCTACAGGGGGGCGCCAAAAAAAGTAATTTTTGTCCTCCACTTCCAACCCCACATTAGTCGAACTTTGGCAAATTCCGACCATGTATTCTCATCCCTATAGTAAAGAGCAGACCTCACTCAAACACTGTCCTCCGTTACAGCCTTCTGCACGAGCAGGAACGGTTGCTTGTTCAGAGTGAACAACATGTGTCACCTCAGCTGGGCGAAATCCGAAACTTTGTCGCCCTCGTTCACAACTTTGCTAAGGTCCGTTCACTCTGGGTACCTGAGGGGATTCATACTGGGTGGTGTTCTTGAATATTCCGTTTTTCCGGGCTCCCAACGTCCTTCGTTTCCAAGAGCCAGATCGTGCCATTACCACTGAAACCCCTTCGGGGGCAGGTTTGAGGCATGAAAAATGATACTTCGGATCGTAGCAGCCTTGTCCAAGCAGAAGGGCTGTGTGACTTCCATGATCCGAAGGGCCAATCCTTAGGAAGCTTCCCACAAAAGATCTACCATGGAACCTGCTCCACTGTTTTAAGGGGACCTTCATACCATGGGTGCTCTGAAGCCCGACTGCGCCGCTTGAAGGTTCCATATTTTTATGAAAGTGAAAGGGGAACATTTCGGGAATACTTTGCCCCAACACTTTTATCTCTTTCGTTCCCCCATGTTTTGTATAGTAGGCGGATGTGGGCCGTGAGCAAAATTACTTTTTTTGGCACCCCCTGTATATACGACGGTTGGTGTGGATGGACCGTTCCATTTGTGATTGAGAAACGAAGGTATACATCACGAAGATGTGGCTTCAGAGGGATATGGTACAGGAAAGGAAAGTAGCGAGAGACGTGAGGATAGGCGAGCCAGTCACACCACAAATGGTAGATGTGGAGGACAGAGGGTGGAAGCGCAAAGAGAACAGCGCAGCCGCATCACGCGTCTACTAACCCTAGTATAATTTTATGTGGTCCCATTTCGGTATGTTGAAAGTTGAATTAACTTGAGTTGCTGACGCTCGCAATTCTTCGCAATCAATGTGCAACCCTCATGTAGCTTCAACTCAATGAGGTTAACCAGTGCAATAATACTCTACAGCATTTCATTGTAAAAAGAGCTGGAAGGCTCTATAGAGAGAAAACTTGAGATTTTTGCAATACTGATTGCTTGTATTTCGCTGAGCCAATTTTCAGTACAGTGTACATAGTGTAGATCACAGTACCTGTGGTAACTCCTCGCACAGCATACTGTAGGCAATGTTCTCGATCGTTATACAGTTTTCATAAAGTTTGTGCAGTTACAGTGTTGCTGTTACTGTAATGGATTATATTTCATGAAATCTAATTTATTTATTCAAGGTATGTTACGCTGTTTTCGCAACAATTTGGTTCGTCATTCCATCTGGCAGATGCATTGGCACAGTTTGATCCGCCAAGTACCCTAGGAGAATACCTCAATTCTCGACAGCCTCTTGCTGATCAGCAAAACAAGGCCAAAGTAATCGTGGCTCTTCTACGGCATCAACTTATTATGCAGGTAATTTTTCGAACACTAACTACGATATTATGGCAAAAGAAACCGTGGAGAATGGTTTCGCAGACAGTAACCCACATTGAATTTGGTCTATAGAACACTGTAGTAGTGCATATTCATGCAGTTCTGCCTGTTGATAAGAAATTGACTTCATTATCATTGTTGCTAAATATGCTGCCATTTAATCTTCTGGTACTGCAAAGCCTTTAAAGAAGCTTTTCGATCCACTATTTCCTGTAGGAACATATCTGTGAACTATCCTTTTATCTGTTAACTGTGTACATCCTCTTTTTTCCTGCACAAATGCCTTTGAATTGTAAAAAATGCGGAACGCTTTTCTCTTACACTCTCTCGCATAGTGAGCGCTTTTCCACCCACCGCCGTCGCCTATACGACGCGTGTTCGATGACAGAAGACCGGCCGCTTGCCGACATTTGCCGGCAGCTTGCGTTCCAAGGAACGGCGAGGGCGTGAGTTATCAAGATCGGAAACAAGGGGTACGCTTCACAGCCCAGCCTCCTCACCTCCTTGCCAATTTTTGAAGTGACTCATACGGGTCGAAATGAGCTGTGAAGGGAGGCTAAGGGTAGGATTCCATAGGTAGTCCATATGCTACTATTTGCTTATTTGTTTTCATCTAATACACTTTGGAGGAGCATGGTCTGTATAAAAAGTGTTAGTACAGTTGAAAACAAACAATTCATGTTTCACCCTCTATTCACTGATCTGTAGGTTGCTTTGAGAAACAATAAAGTAAAGAGAACCAACGAAAAACACTGCCCGAGAGTATTACGTCATGATATGGGTGTGCTATCCACAAAAGCAACTCTATCCCAACAAACAAAATTCTGCTTCCATCAGGATGCTTATTTGTTTGAAGGAGGGGTAAAAATTTTTATCTGAAATTTCCAGGAACTTCTCCGGAAGGTGCTGTAGTAATGGCTTTGCGAAAGAATGAGACATGTAGTAGTACTAACGAAGCTATGAGCTCTCACGTGTTGACTGTTTCCAACCTTTGTTTCCTCCTGCACAAGTGCCTTTGAAGGGCGCTAAGGTAGTTAGGGGAGGCGAGCCAGTGCACTGTGCTCTGCGTCTCTAAGGCTGTGGTCAGAGCCACAGAGGTCAATCGAATCGGGCTTGAATTTTGCAAAGAAACCTTACTTGTGAAACGAATTATCGTTTTTTCTATCCTGTGCAGGCCTTAGCCTGAAGGAAGAGATTCCCCTTTCCTAAGCTTCGGCAAATCCGCATAAAGGTGTTCAGCCTAGTAGAAGCGAATTCCTCGTAATATGCTGTGTAATTTGCTGAAGAAGTGTAAATTATTCGTTTTCTTGGTTGGTTAGCTGTACTTAGGCATAAAATAAGCTCGAGAGCTCATATAAGCGAAATTTGGCGCAATCTATGCTTTCGTCGAGTGCCCCCCCCCCTAACTCCCTTAGTGCGCTTTGAAGTTGTCCACAATGTGAACACGCATTTCCCTGCTACTCTCTCGCAAAGTGGCCGCTCTCCACCAACGCCCGTCGCTAATACGATGCGTGTTCTATGGCGGAAGACTGATCGATGGCCGATAGTTGCCGGCAGCTTGCGTTCCAAGGAAAGGGGAGGGCGTGAGTTTGACGCGTACAAGTAAAAAGGGGTAGGCTATACAGCCCAGCCTCCTCACCTCCTTGCCAATTTTTGGGCTTGACCCGTAAGGGTCGAAATGAACGGTACCTGTAGGTGGTGTGTATGGTATGTGGTGGAGTGCCACCTTTTGCGGCGCAGTATTTAGTTTTAAGTGATAAACGAGGCACGATCATCGTCAAACTTGGTGGTGACTTATTTGCTGAACTGAAGCTCGAACGCGCCGAAGAATTTGTCACGGAGAAATTAGATGTGGGTTCCGGTACCCCATTTCTTGAGTGTTGAATCCTTTTTGGGACGACGTTTTGTAAGATTTGCTAAATAATTCCCATCGACAAATTTCCTTCATTTCATGGGAGGGTTGTAAAGGCAAAGAGGCGGGTTCCGAATGAAGTGTTTTACCGAAACTTGCGGCAGGAGCAGACACCATGAAAAAATGAATGGTTACATTAGTTGTCTGAAAATACTACAGAAATTAGCTCTATTGGTGACTCTGGTGCAGAAGATTACACCACTCTAGCCGTATTACATCTTGATTTCAGCTTCACCGCTTCTGCTACATCGTGCTGCCATTCTCGGATGCAAAACTGCCGCGTGCCGGTCATCATTGTCCAGATTCTTTGAAGGTGTGTGACATGAAATGTACCAGTGAACAGTTTAATGCATACCAAGCATCTGCCAAGACATCTATTGAATTCTCGAGAGATGAAACCCTGCTACAGTGAGCAATCTCTAATGACAAGGATAAGGAAGAAGTTTCGGTGTAATTAACTTCTCTGTGGGATGCGCCGCGCATTCTATTAGGTCGTTCCAAAAGTCTTGTAGTATTTTTTTCGATCATCACTTTTTATTTTATTTTTCGTCCTATAAATAACAATTAGGTAACAGCGTATTGACCATTGTTATCGGCAACCCTCTGCCACTGTATAGGAAAATCGTTGATTCCCATCTCCCAGAACTCCGGTTCTGAGAGTCGAAAAAGTCAGCGATCGCCTTCGCAAGCAAGTCATAATCAACGAATTTTCTCTTGGCCAGGAAGGATTCGAGAGGATGGGTAAGGGTAGCCAGAAGGGGCAATGTCTGGAGAGTATGGCGGATGGGGCAACACATCCCAGCCGAGCTCCTATAACTTGGCCTGGGTACTTTTCGCGAAATGGGAGCGGTCGTCGTCATGAAGAAGGGTGACCGCGGACCTTTTCTGGCACTTTTCTCGAACAGGGACGGCGAGCTGCTGGAGCTGGTGGGTGCGTACGGCAGCGGTGATTGTCTCGCCTTGTACCAGCACCTCGCGGAAAAGCATTCCTTCCGCGTCCCAGAACCAGCACAGTCCCAAGCGTGGTTGTCTTTCATGTCAATCTCGCCATTGCTGAAGCTGATGAGCCAGCGGTGCACGGTCTCATAGCTCACACATCCCTTGCCCAATGGAGTGATGATGGAGTGGCAAGCTTCCGTCGTTTTGGTGCCGCAAGACCGCTCATAATAGATGACACTTTTGAGACTGCATCACGGTCCCAAAGAGTTTTGGTGGTTCTTCCTTCTGTTGCACTCTTTCATAAGTTTGTTGTGCTACAATTTACAACCAATCAATAGAGTAGATTACAATATGTACACACTAATGCTATCTATTCTCCTATGACGACATTGTTAGAGCTCATTTCCATTGTTTCCCTTTCCTCCTTCCCATAATTTCTCCTCTCCTAATGTGGGTCCGCGAGGGGAAGGAAGAAGTGCCTTGCGCCCTCTTTCCGCTACCGCCTGTTACTGTAACCGAGTACAAGTGACCCACTGAGGTCGCCGTCATGCCGGATTACAAGGAGAGCCGCCCGCTCGGCTGAGCTCTTTCCTCTCTTCTGAACCCTGTTGGAGGCCCCGCCTCCAATTTATCCTCGGCGCTGGTATGTTATCGATGAGTCATCGTGAACTCCGCTTCACGACAGACACCGCGAGTTGGGTGGGTATCGACAACGGGCATTGTAGCTCTCTCCACGGGATCTGGTGGGTCAATATATATTTTCCTAGAAAGCTTAGGGAACGTTCTGCCATATTCCTGAACCGCCTGGATCTGCCTCGAAGTGAACAAGAGTTGCTGTTTTTTTTGGAAAAATACTACAAGACTTTTGGCACAACCTAATACTTCCATTCAAAGTCGTGGTGACAAGTTACAGTGTCTTACGAGGGTCTCAGCCGCTGTGAAGTTAGCGCTTTTATCCCCGCGACATGTCTGGTACCTATTCACCTACCCTGGAGAGATGGAAGGCTTGGTTGCCAGGCTGGACATTGATACGGTATTTGATTCCCGCACCATGCGAGTGGGAGTGCGCGTCACCTGTCGTACACTATCTATTCCCAAAGAGCCTGATAAGGTTGATAAAATTGGTTGCTACTGGTTACAGGGTTAGCAGTGGCACTCACTCTAGCTTATGTAACTCTGCAGAAAGTGAAATTTGAGCAGGTGAAAGTCGAACAGCTTATTAAAGGTAAGAGGAGCGCTCACTTCGTTGAAAACAGGCAGTAGCAGAGCTTCACTTTTATCCACAGCGCACTCGTATAAGTGGTCACCTGTGAGTAAATTGCACCCTGCTCCCACTCGCAAATCATGACTCGTCGAAGGATCACTTACAGAAGTGCTCTTTTTGGAGGGTGGGGACTTCTCGTCTCTAAATGCCCAGAGATGTTATCCCTAAAGACCTTTTCATCTTTTTATCGCTTTCACTTTCAGAATTCAATTGCAGCATGTGACACGTTGGGTGATGAGTTCAAATCGATAGTCTCGGATTTGTGTGGAAGTATGCTGAATACACAGAGTTTTTGTCATGTAAGGTTTTTTGCTGTTCACCCAGAATAGCTCCGTTAAGAGAGATGATTTCAACTAAGAGTACAACATGTCAGGTTCTGTAGTGCGTGTACAGATGGTGCCAAAAAAAGTAATTTTGTCTCCTCCACTTTCAACCCCATTTTAGTCGAACTACAGCAAATTCTGTTGAGGTAATTTCATCCCCAGATTCAAGAGCAGACCTCACTCTATCACTGCACTCCGTGGCAGCCTTCTGCACGAGCAGGAACGAGAGCGAGGAAAGAGTGAACAAGATGTGTCACCTCAACTGGGCAAAATCCAAAATTTCGGCGCCCTCGTTCACAACCTTGCCAGGGTCCGTTACCCAAGGGGATTCATACGGGTGGTGTTCTTTAAGATCCCGTTTTTTTCCGGGTTCCCAGCGCCCTTCGTTTCCAAGAGCCAAAACGTGCCATTACCACTGAAACCCCTCCGGGGCAGGTTTGAGGCATGATGATACTTCGGATCATAGCAGCCTTGTCCAAGCAGCAAGGGCTCTGTGACTTCCACGATCTGAAGGACCAATCTTTAGGAAGTTTCCCACAAAAGACCTACCATGGAACGCGGCTCCACTTTTTTTAAGGGGACCTTGATACTGTAGGTACTCCGAAGCCCGACTGCGCCGAATGAAAGCTCCATATTTTTATAAAGGTGAACGTAGGGAGCCACGGCTTGTTCCTGCTTTTAGAGGAACATTTCGGGAATATTTTGCCTAAATACTTTTATCTTTTTCGTTTCCCTATGTTTTGTATAATTGGCAGATGTGAGCCGTGGGCAATTACCTTTTTTTTGGCACCCCCTTATATAGTAGTCGAGCTTTTCTCTAGTAATACAGTGCGTTTCATAATTATAAGGTCACCCCCAAATTTTTGGTTTTCAGAACACACAGCCAGCCGAAAATTTTCCAAGTATTTTTTACGGATTCCTCACCACAGAAAACCCTTTCGTAATAGTTTTGATGACATTGCCTTTTAGCCCGATATTTCCATGAATATTTTCTGATTTTTGTGCCGTTTCATAATTATTAGGTCACCCCGAAGAAAGAGAAGATTTGCTAGAGTTAACAGTGCATGCGAAGGAGCTCATAATCTATGGCTCCCTCCTGTTTAAGAACGACATTAACCAGCGGATTCGGTGAGGTATTAGGTTGTAAGGAAAGTTTTGGCCGGTTTTTGAAATTTCAAGTTCGAGAGATCATAACTCGGCTCAGAGTGCATCTTTTCTCACAGAGTGAGCACCATTAGATTCGCCACACTCTTGGCAACACTATGCATACCTACACATCTCAATTTGATAAAGGGCTGATAATTTATATTGCGCGAAATGAAAAAAAGTCGACTTCAAATCGCCACTCTTTCTGAACACACTGCTACTGAAGGAGCTGGCCAGATGTTTTGGGAAGTGGGGCATAGTTAGCGCTAGATCTGATGAACATGATAGACGAGTAACGGCCTCACCCTGCAACTGCTTCAATTAGTGGAAGAGGATTTGTGAAAAATGCGCTTGCGCATGACTGCCGTGAGGGGTCCCGCGGCACCCATTTTTTTGGATTTTTCCAAATCAAGGCCACTTGAGGTGGTCAGCTAAGGTTGCTTGTTGAGGGCCAATACTTGTGGATATCCCCTGCAAATATGGACGCTCATCGCCTTCTGCCGTTTTAGTTAAAGCGATTTGATCAATTGAAAATTCGAGCAGCTCGTCCTCATTTCTGCACTTCTGAAACCGGAGACAATGTGTTCCATCCAGTGATACACCCCCTCCTCTTGCAGTATTCACATTTGTGGTCACCTTCGCTGGGACTCGGCTAAACAAGAACTCTTGAAGTGAAGTCATCTTAAAAGTGCCATTTTCGCAGCACTTTAAAACTTCCCTAATAAATTGAAAACCTTATGGCATTCCAAATAAAACATATATCCTGAAAGAGCAACTTTTTCTCTATCTAACGAGCACAATATGTCAGCTGATTCATGTTGACGCGCTCTGATATTTAAATTTATCTTGTGATAACGAAAAAGCGGCCAGAACTTTCCTTACAACCTAATAGAAACGAAAATTTGAAGAGCCCAACCCCATATTGAGATATTGTTCCACTCTTCAATGATTGCCTATTTCATCCAGTTTCGCTTCCCAGAAATGACTAATGTTGGTGTAAATATTGAGGCGATGTCTTCTAGATCTCTCTGGTAGAGCTGAGACCCAGACTACATCTTATCTTTGGCTGGAGGTCCGTATTTTGGAACTTTAACCACGATTCCGTTGAATGACCTACGTGAACAACAGCCTTGTCATGCTGCTAGACGCGACTATGAAGAGCCGGTCGGCTCCAAAAGGCAACTGATTTCTTCGTAAGATCTTCTAGCAGTCTCTGGAGTCCATTCTGCAGGTTGCGAAGGCAAGGTTCAATGCAACCTCATTGCCGAAAATCACTTAGGCCATCACCCTTCTCCCACAAAATTGCCAAGGCTCCGGTAGATCAGCGCACTTCTCAGACCAAGCTAGCACTACCTCTGCCCGTCAGCACCATACAAACAGAGTATTTTCAGACACAAAAGTACAATTCGGATGGAATTATTCGCATGCAGGGTGCAAATGCTATGCAAATGTAGTTTCGTTCAATCCGTGCTCAAGAACAACTTTATGAATTAAAGTCGTTCCGCCTTATGGTGTGCTGTATGCCTCGGAAGGTACTTCATTATTTCTTCAGTGATGTTTCTGCTCTTCCTCGCTGCTGTACACGCTGTGGTTCCAGACTAAAAATGGTTTAACTCCAAACAAATCTGGTCCATGGAGGAGGTGCTGTACGAAGTGGCCCCCACAATCCTTTTCTCGTTAATGATAATAATCTCACGTGGGAATCCAGAGCCTGAAAAACATCTGAAGACACCGAATCTCTCAAATGTCATCTAACTGAGCACAGGAATCTTCCAATTTTTTTGGAATGGCTCTCAAACTGAACCTAGCACCACAAGAATCCCAAATCTGGGCTTTTCTCTCGGAACATATTAGCTAGCCACAAGACAATTGAATATGTATCTCGAAGATGTATTTGGAACACATATCTACCATCGCAGACCTGCCGGGGCCTTAACTTTACTCTTTTTTCAGGGTGACCTTATAATTATGAAACGGTGCAAAAAAAACAAAAAACAAAAGATACTCTTAAAAACATGAGGTGAACGAGACTACTACCAAAAATCGGACACCGGGGTTATTTCAGGTGACGAATCCGTCTATGGGTTTAAGATTCCTCAATGGAGTGTTGTTGAGAAAACCTGAAATTCAGGGGTGACCTTATAATTATGAAACGCACTGTAGCGGCATAGTGGGAAAAGTGGGCACAGAGGCCCAATTGACGCAAATATGAACTTAGCTAATAATTTACTCATAAAATGTACTTGTCAAAGATAGTGTACTGCTAATGATGGTTGTTCAGGTTGAACGGAAACTGAACTTGTTTCTACGCATGAGCGCCTACATGCACGGTCTTCATCACATTGAAGATATGGTGTATCGTCTCAATGTGGTCCGTTTTCAGTTTCCTTTTTTATGATTTTATTTATAAGAGAATTGAGGGCCATAATGGTCGTGAACGTTGCTTCCACGATATGAAGTGTTTTCAATTTCAACCGAAATTTAACGAAAACATAGACGAGCCATATGCTCTTGGGTAATTTATTTTCGATTGTGTTAGTCTAACGGTTAGTATGAGGTGGAGAAAGCCTTCCCCAGTGCTAACGAGATCCTCCCTTGCACCCATCAAACATATAGGAGGTATTTTGAGCCGCTTCATCTCATGCTTTCAAACATAGTGTTTTTTAGAAGCGCGAAGCTATTGAAGAAGTTCTCGATTCGTTTTCGCTTGTGCTGTGCACATACCGTCGGCAGGATTTTATAGCAGAATGAACACAGCTTTACAGTGTGGCAGCGATTGTCTTCAGGAGACATCACTTCTGAGCTGCACTGGAGGTACTGTAGAAGTGTAAACGTGATAGATCAATGAGTGATAATTAAGTGTATGTGATCTGGTCTTAAATATGTTGTAGGTTACTGCTGAGCCAGCAACACCATGCCCTTGCTCTTCTTGCTCATAGAAATGTTACTTTTCACGCCTCTTGTAGCTTTCAAATTGGAGAAATTGTGATTTGAGCTTGACTGATTCGTAGTTTTCACCATGCTTCACATAACGGGTTGCACGTAGTGCTATGCTACTTTATTGAATAAATATGATTAATCGATGAGTTTTTTGATTGCGCTGTTTTTAGTATACATCCTAATAACTCCGCGTTCCTTTATCTAATCAAATTCATTCAAGCTAGTAAATACAGGAATTGTTTCGAGAATTTGGCTCAGGGTAGATGTCTCGGAAGGAAGATGAGGAGGTGGAGCGGTTTCGCACGGTAGTCTCTGAACAGTTGCTCGGTCAGTTCAAAGAGGCACACAAGGATCGACAGGAGATCCTCCGAGAACTACAAGAATATGCATCTTTACTTGTCGTTATACGTAATATGCAGGTAAGTATAGTTGTCGACGGCTGTAAAGTAGAGTTACTATACCGGAACATACTTTATTTCAGAATAATAAAGCTGACAAAATCAATATCAGAGCATCACTCGGGCATCAAGTATTTGTGAATGCTGAGCTGTAAGTTAAGAGAGTAACTGGAATCCGAGAGTTCTTCCACGTGTTTAAATAGTTTCGACTCCAGATTTTTCTAATGAGCACATTCAGTTTTATCAGGATGGCTTTAATCCAAAAAAGTTTTCAGTGATAAACGAGACACGATCATCGTCAAACTTGGTGGTGACTTATTTGCTGAACTGAAGCTCGAACGCGCCGAAGAATTTGTCACGAAGAAATTAGATGTGGGTTCCGGTACCCCATTTCTCAGTTTTTCTTCTAAAACCCTCTTCGACTGTAAGGTCGCGTTCATACTTTGCGGTGCTGGCGGCAGGGCGTGGCTGCGTGTCCCTGCGTCTCCGCCTGTCCCGCCCTGTCTCGTTGCCTACGCCGTCTCTGCACCTCGCTGCCTCGCTGTCTGTGAACTCAGCCATGCCCTGCCTGTGCAAAGTATGGACGGGCCTAACTTATCTTGACTTCTATGGAACGATATGTACCCTAGGTTTTACGCACGAAAGCTGATCTCTGCCTGGAACTCGCGAGCAAAATCGAAGCAACAATGAAATTCATTATGGCTACGGTGGGCGAATACGATAAGTTAGCAGCAAAAAGGTAGCCTATAGGACTATTGAGAATTGTTGTACAGTGTTAATCTTTTGTAAATAAAGTTGTTTTGATTATATCGTTGTTTTTGCCATGGTTTGAATGCCAGGAAAGCTTATCGTGCAAATTATTGCAAAGTACTACATACGTAAGGCCGCCTTCATACTTTGCGCTATGCGGTGTTGGTGCCAGGTACCAGGGTCGGGTACCGCAAGGTATGAAGGCGACCTAACCCTGATCAAGGTGGAAAATGGCGAAGGAGCTGTCGTAAGAGCTGAGCATAATGTGCTTAGTTATGGGTAGATTCCTTTAGGGCGCCATGCACACGTCATCTTTAGTGTTCATGCATTTGCATACTTTGACTGGCGAGGTCACAAGTTAAGAGTGATAAGATAAGTTAAGAGTGATTGGCCTCACTGGCAGATTGGTTCTGTTTTCCCCCGGAAAGCTCCCCTCACCGGCCGATTGGTTCTATTTTCCCCCGGAAAGCCAGGGGCCTCGATCAGCCTCAGCCTGGACGGTATCGATTGAATGCCCCCACCCACCCACGGCATGGAGGGACACATTCGGATATGTCTAGCTATGAACGTGTGATTGATTGGAATAGAGCGAACAAGTTTCTACCAAATTCTCCCAAAACATAATCATGTGGAAGGAAGATGTTTCGAGCCTCTCTGAGGCGTTGAGGCTATCCTTTGGAGATATTTTGTCCAGAGTTGTTTCTATTTTGATAATCTCAACGCTTTTCAGCTGAGGTTATAAAAGTATGGTTGTCACGAACCATGTTAAGGAATCTGCTATACGTTCTCTTATAACTATCGGATGTCGTGGCAAAGTCAAACCGAAATCAATTGATCATAATGCAATACGATTGATGACAGCCTTGACAAACGCCCTGGTAAAGGTAATTTATCATTCGAAATACAAAAAAAATTTGGCATGTCCTAAAGGCACATGGAGGGGTAAGGGAAAACTGAGCAATGTGAATAAGTTTTCTGAAGACAAACCTGCTCAAGAAGAGGTGATGTGTGGGGAACTCGCATTGAGAAAGCGCGGCTTGGGGTTTTATCACGATCCCGCAGCACGGTGTGTCGTCCTGCAGTCTTGTGGCCGGCGCAGTTCCCGGCAAAGGCGAGATTTCGTGGCAGGCTGATTTAGCCTCTTCATCCCTCTGTAGTCAACCCCGGCTAGTGACGCAGAGGGGTGCGAGATGGGGGTTTTTGGATTTTCATTTCTCGGGTTTTCGCCGTTTCGTCTCGTTCTCTCTCTACCACGTTGCTAAACACCCTTACTTTTACATTTACAAAGTGCCAAATTTACCCCTTCCGGTATCTTTATTCATCGATTCGTACTACTCGTACCCGTACTACATTGAGCAGTTTGATCCATACAGCGCGCTTTCTGAATGGGAACTTGAGAGCATTATGAGTGTCAGCATGTCGCCCCATCACGTTCAGATTTGCATATCAGCATAATTGAAACAAGCAAATAAAGATGGACAGGAAATGCAAATAGATTATCGTGAGCTTCGAGCCTGGGAAGAGAGAGCCTTGGGTTGGATGAACTGCTTCTGCATCCCCTCACCATTCCACACTCTCTAGCCGCCTGGGGTAATGTCGCAGTACTTCTCATTACGAAGAACACCACTATTGAAGGCAGGTGTGGGGGTAATTTGGGTGTACGGCATGGAAAGTATACGATAAGTATCGCTCTACCAATATTCCTCTCATCAGATGTTGCCCGCCAAAGTCGACCCCAAGAGACGAACAACGTCAAAGAGGGCGAAGCCTATCAAAAACCCTACTTCCTTCAAATCTCAGAGGAGCATCTTTGGCCAAGTGACTGCATCATATACAATCTTCCTAGACCATCAGTTTCATTTGAATAATTTTCAGAAGTTCCTCTTACCCATCTCCTACCACTGTCTTCAAAGTAAGGAGTTTCCCCAATATCAGTCATCGTTCATCGCAGCACCAACTTTGACGAGAATAGCTATCGTGACAATTTCAATTAAATATGAGGGACAGGGGTTTCCGATTGGGAAAACTCGCTGAACACTAATTAATTTCTCATCTTCTAGGAAACTTTACTACGGGCTGCACAACATGCTAGACGAGAAGGACGATCTAAAGTCACAATAAATGATTTGCAACACATTCTTCCTGGTATACTGTTCGACTTCTCAGCTTAATTGCCTCCTGATCTCCTCGAAATCATATCATGCAAATTCATTCCTTTCTCTTATTCACATTTACATGCCAATAATTATTATAATTATGTATAGTGGCATAAGTGTTTGCAACAGCCGAGTTTTTTTTTAAAGCAGTTCACAACACGAATAAACATACCACGAAATAAACTTCAGTCGCTAATTATCCACTAGCACTTTCAACTAGCGTTAGCTGTTTGCACTTATTAGAACAACGAGAACTTAGAGGGCAAACTGGTGCTGGTACATTTGCAACGCCTCCCATTCCGCTTTGAACGCTGCTTTGGGGTCTTGTTGAGGCGACATAGCTGCTCCTGAATAATACGGGCGATTATGTAAATATTGACGAGAGATCACCTCAAAAGTTGTAGAAAAGGTGGTGCATCAATTTCAGCTATGAAAACAATGGGTGCAGAAGTAAACTGGTACCAATCACAAAGCCTCACCACTCATCTGATCCTCCATAGCCTTTGACTGATCCGCGGAGTTTTCTTCACCTAACACCAGTGTGTATATCGATCTTAACCCGAACATGCAGAGAAAATACCACGAAGCAGATGATACCTGAAAACACATAAGGTAAAATTCCGCTATGTGCATAATATCGTCCACATCGCACGTGAGCACAAAGCCTCACCGATGGGACCAACATAAACCCTCACGTCGTATATGTGAATATTCTCAGCTTAGAATTGAATCAAAAGAATTGAGGGATTTCATACTCTACAATGTGCCCATTTGATGGTCTTTTAAGAGAATTAGTGCATTTAGCGTAATCGTTTCGAAACGCTCGCCGTCCAAAAGCCAACACATAACGTACCCATGCTGAATCCAAAGAAACAAGATCGACTCCACGTTGAAGCATAGCCTTGAACTTGAGAGTCAAGGGGAATGGTACCCGTGTGGTAACGAAACCCGAGAACGTCCAATTAATCCATCCTCCCACAACAATCATTGGAATCTGAACGCAAACTCGAATGACTGCTCTCCACCAACAACCTATGAACATCAGAGAAACAACAGTACCATATTCATCATATTTCCTTTTAACATTTCTGTCATTTGACTTGGATCCATGGGATTCGGACCTTTGCTCGGACGTTGCATAGCTTTTGATAAGTAACCTAGAATTTGTTAATGGAATAACCACTGTAATAACTTTACATATCTGTCAACTACAAACATACCGTGATCCTCTGCCGATAGGAAGTTCCGTCTAGCATTGAAGGACGATCTCGGCAGAAATCGTCCGTTTTCACGCAGTAGTCGTGACCGAAGCAAATACTGACCGTCAGCGACATTTTCTAACTCCACCTTGAAATCAATGGTACTACAACCTCTATTTTACTTAAGAAGTTACTTTACTTCCAAAAATTCTGCGTGATGGAACTCCTATACACAAACCACTAGATTCTCTTGTTCACTTATGACCAATCTCCAAAGCTCAGAATAGAAAACGACGATAACAGGGTGGGTAAGCTGAGTACACTACTTTAAAAACATGGACGTAAAACCTGAGTTACCTTTTTCTTGCTCATAAGCAACAGTGATACATAGTGACGGAGCACGCCGATCATAAAAGTGATGACAACAATCGGCAGGAATACCCAGGTACGGATTGCCGGATCGAGAAGCAAATCCGTCATTCTGTAGTGATCAGTCTTTCGAAGGTACAAAGAAAACACATCGACAAATGCGTGCACGGACAGATCGACACGGCCCCAAGACGCGTATGGTTCATCTACACTCACAGAAGAGAGGTCACACAACGGGTCACACGAAGGACTTCACGTAGGAGAGAACACGAAGACCAGCTAAACTATTCGTGAGGCTAACGTAGAATGCGCTTCACTGCTCTGGGTGTACAGCGCCATTATGGCTCAAGCCTCAGTTGAAGGGAAACCCCTACCCACTTCAAGAAACGTTTAGGCGAAGGTGTACAATTATGGGTACAAACTGATGGTTGTAGGATGATCTTAGGTGAGGGACGACCGCGCGCAGATAATGGTCGCCACTATATTATCACCTTGCACTTATTATTTTACAAATCCATAAAAAGTATGACAATACATTTCCAGACAACACAGAGGCCCATGCACAACGATGACTCAGCAAATAAAATACCGCATCAAGTTAATGTGGAGAACAAGCCATGCTCCACACAACGGGAGGATTGACTCCTCATTACCGTTCACCATCCCTTCTTTTTTAGCTCATTTTTATCTGACAACCGTTTCCCATAATTTACCGACTTTCGTATCGAGTTGAAGTCTTGTGAGAATTCGTTACGTCCACGGAAAGGACACGTGCCCAGTGTAAAAACTAAGAATCCTTGAATTATAACCGGACCAAGGATTGTAACAGCACCCTGGCATCCATTCTCCCGTTCCAGCCGCAAATCAGTGGAATTCTCGGCATGCATTCATTGGGAACATAGATAGTTCTGCATGAACACGCCTTGGAAGACGAAAAACAGGGAAAAATAAGAGAACATTATTCAAAGGTCATACTGTGAAGTATACAGAGACGAACCAGTTCCAACGCAAAAGAAAAGGATCGTATGATATATTTATTTTGTGCATTCAATTGCATCGCGCATACACTACATCACTACATCAACAAACTGTTTTGATAAAGGTAACCCTATATAGCGAAGAAGTAGACATCAGCCAACAGTTAAGTAAAAAAAGTTTCTCAAGCTCCACAGTGTTATGGCCTTTTCGATAACAATTATAGCATTTGAGTGAAAAACACGACTATTGAGGCAATTTCAGGCGAGGGAAAGGAGAAACATGGTAGAAGAACCATCATAATTAAGATAAAATAAAATCATGTGGAAAGGCGTGGGAAAACAGAGTTGCACACAACTGCGGAAATTTTCCTCGGGAGTCTGATCCAGCGTTTTCTTCAGCTTGCGGGTTAGGACCGATTCAGCTATCAATATGGTGAACTTCGGAGAAAGAAAAGGAATTTGTGAGTGCTTAGTAGGGACCGCTACTGGCAGATGCCTGACTAGCTAGCTGCTTTGAATTATTTCTTCCTCTGTGTGCAGTAGATACAATTATCAAATAAATAACCAATTCAGAGGTCATTAAAGAACAGCCTCAGAAGGCAATAGAGATAAAGTCTACTTAATCAGCACTGAAAAGGGGTTCAGATTCTTTTGGTCACAATAATGCGGATCAGATCGATATGAAGAGTTTCTGCTGATATCAAGCAACAAGATGTGAGAACTTTAGTGCACATATATTGTCGTCTAAAAGACAGTTTTATTATCTAAGCTAAGAAATTTCGGAAGCTTATGCATAAAACGCGGCCCCACAATGACGGCGCATGGTTTGAGACTTGTCAAGGACAAGTCAAAATCAACAAAGTACGGCCAGCTCAATGCATGTGATCAACTTAAGAGACTGGCAAAGGCGATGATCATTGTGCTAGTACTGGGAACGTATCCCTACCACTGGCAACACTGATGCCATGTTGAGCCAATAGGTGTTGAACCACCAGCACCAAGTCGGAAGGTGTCATTGCTGCTGAAATGAATTGCACTTTGTTAAATAGAAAGCCATGGAGTCATATCATCCTAGCCTTGCGCAGATTTGGAGTTCCCTCAATGACATTTTCAAGCAACAAACACTTTAAGCTACGGAATAATCAGTTGCAAAATTCAAACTGCCGCCTAGAGAGAGACAAAATACGACTATCATAACTTGCAAGACCTACGCTGAGTCTCTGTAGATTCCTTGATCGTACTGGCGTTTCAAGATTGTGGCCAGTTCCAGAAAAGCTGCATCCACGTTGACATTGCTTTTGGCGCTTGTCTCAACCATCAGAAACATGCCTGAAATGTGCGAATAGTTAGATCGTCCTCATACTTTACGGCACTAACGTAGACGGCGGCAAAATCATGGGCCACCGCTGTCCATGGCGACACTCTGGGGACGCCCTCAATTTATAACGCTCGACCAAGCCATGCTACACCATGTTTCGCTACAGATTTGCGTATGCTCTCCCCACGATCATCATACTATAGTACGATCAAGCGTTATAAACAGAGTGCGTCGCTAAGGTTGCCGCCGTCACCCGCAAAGTGTAAAAGCGCCCTTACCTGTGCTTAGTATCATAGAAGAGAAATTTAAAAACCGCTGTGAAAGTGGAGCTAAGAGAGTTAGGGGGTGGCCATTACGCTGGACTCTGCGTCTCCGACGCCACCATTAGAGCTCACAGAAGTCACAGCGCTAGCCAAATCCTATGTAAGCCTAAACCTTAAGAAGGAGATTCCCGCGTGAGTGGTTGTTCAGTCTAGTTGAAGCGAACTTCTCGTAATATACTGATGGACAAATAATTTAATCGTTTTCTCAATTACCTGTGCCTATGCATAAAATGAAATTGAGAGTGCCTATGGGCAAAAACTGGGGGCGACTTAGGCATTTGTCGAGTGGCCCCCTAACTCCAGTAGCACCGTAAAAGTTACTTCGAGCGCATACAAAAAGCGAAGAGTGCTCACCGTTAGCCCTTTGCACTAATTCACCTTCCTCTCTTTCAACAACTCGCTGTTCCTCAAGGTCGCATTTAGTAGCTGAATAAAAAACACTCAAATCTCCGTTGAATCACTGTAGAAAATCGAATCAAATCAAACGGAACTCACCAACCAACAGCTTTACAACATTTGGGGCAGCAAACTTTGAAACATCGTCAATCCACCTGAAAAATGCGAGATCATGTGACTTCACAACAGACAAACATAAACTCATAGCTATATGTAAGTCCAATGCAATAAAACTTGAAAGGGCTTTCTTCCTTTTTCGCTCACTAAATCTGGTACTTCATCGTTTCCTTTAATGTTTCAGAAGGCTTCCCAGACTAAATCGTTTGGCTACCGTCCTCAGCCTCTTTTCAGCCTTTTCACACGGCATCCGCTGCATTGTCAGTAGATTTCAAGCGACTTTAGTGTGAAGAGATCTGCTGTTTGGAACTACTCCAGAAAGCAAAGAAAAGCAAACAAATACCTTTGCAAGCTGTTGAATGACTGTTTGCATGTGATGTCGTAGCACAGAACAATACCGTTCGCCGATCGATAGTAAGACTGAGTTATAGTACGAAAACGCTCTTGACCGCCAGTATCCCATATTTGTAACTTCACTCGTTTGCCGTCTGGAAATTATATAGGAAAGTAAAATAATGCTTGAGGATGATCACCAGTCACAGAATGAAGTGGTCTATTCAGTTTCGGGGCGACGGTATCCAGGGTATGAACGTTCAAAAATGGAACACATTGCACAAAAAAATTATTTTACCGCGCTTCATCACGGCTTCAACACAAATCTAAAGGAGCCATATTGCTTTGACCTCAACAACGAATTAACAAAAAAAAGTTGGTCAAATATTCCCTACCTATAACGAGAGTTTTCATAGTGAAGTCCACGCCTATTGTTGTTCCCTGTCTATCAACATAGGTGCCATTCCGAAAACGTTGAACTACACATCTAAAAAGTAGGGCAGTGTCAGGCAATTTTTTTCAAACTGAGAAGCACACTCAAAAATGCAAAATTACAGGAAAAAAACAGTTGTTACATCAATATTTAACATTGACAGCGAGGAAATATTTGATTACAATTGGAAAGATTCCATCCGAAAAGAAAAAGCTCAACTATATTCGGCAAATGAAAAAGAAATCCAAACTTACGTTTTTCCTACTCCCATATCTCCAATAAGTACAATTTTGAACAGATAATCAAAGCCGTCATCTCCATCCATCGCGAGTTTACAAGACACGAATAAATACCAACTAATTACAAATACTCATGAATGAACTTCCCTGATCTGAAACAAAACACCCTAATGAATCACTTAACTAAATATAATAAAGCCGCACGCAAGGGCAAGCACATGAGCGAAAATCGCAGCAGTAGTATCGAACATTTGCTTCGTTCTTCATCGTTGTACACTGCGCGGCAAGACATAATAACGATTGGAGAGGGTGCAGAGAGCGCGTTCAAACATTAGGATACGACGCCTTATTACGTCTTGGAGCAAGTATCGTAGCAAAAATCGGTCGAGGCATGCAAAGAAAACAAGTATTCTTCTTGAACTGTAAGAATCCAGCCTTCAATGTGCTCCAGACAGCCACAGGTATGAGCTGAAGCCTCACCCAACTGGCGTAGTCGATAGCCTCGACAAGTAATTAGGTCAATAATGTATGCAGAGCTGAGCGCAATGTGACACAGGCCAGCCAATTTGCGATGGAATTTATAATATGAATACTTCCACGAAGATTTAGCTTTATAACTAAGCACGCAAGCAATAGAGACGATCTATTGAATTCAACGATCAATGAAGAATGGAGCAGGCTGTGCGTCCATTTCACCGATTGGATGCTGTAAGTGCTACCACAACGAAGGGAGGGGGAGGATGCAAGTATGACGCTATTTTTGCCTTAGCCTGAAATAGAAATGAACCCTCTTCTTACTCCATAAGGCTTAGACAGAAATATAGAGTTGAGCATGCAGACCGACCCATGGGAAATCCATAATAGATGCCTAGGCGTGCAACTTTTGTATTTGATGCTCCTCTGTGCGATAGTTCCTGATATTTTGTTGTATAGCTTTAAAGAGCAATGAAACGCCAGCGACCACTATCTCCACCCTATACAACACATCGTGATACGAAACTGTTGGCATTTTCAAGTCACACCAAACGAAAAAACTAGGTTCATGACTGTGACGACGGCAAGAAGTCCGTTCGAGAAAAACCCGAAATTGGGCATTGTAGATTAGAAGAACACGAGCAGCACTGCAGTAGTGCAGCAATCAGCATGGAACGAATGAAAATACCACGTATTATTTTATTCTTCCAATTAATTGGAGAGCGCCGGCATGGAAAAGTAGTTCCAGAAAACTTCTCTTCAGCAGCACTGCCACTCACAAATTATTAATAATTTATTGCCGCACGCCTCCTTCGTCAAGACAGAAGTAATTCACTGCAGTCGCTTTCCACTGGCCCAATGGACTCAAATTACGAGCAAATCTGAAAAGCAGGGCATTTTGATGTTTAAACACTGGTTTATGAGAATGGTTATTTACATGAGGTGCCGAAAAAAACAATTTTGCTCACAACTCACATCCGCCATGTTCACAAAACATAGGGAAACGAAAAAGATAAAAATATTGGGGCAAAACATTCCGAAATGTTCCTTTAGAAACGGGAGCAAGCTTAGACTCGCTCATAGGAGTCACAAAGCCCTCGCTGCTTGGATAACGCTGCTGCCACCCGAAGTATTTTCACCCTCATAAAAATACAGAACCTTCAGGCTGCGTAGTCGGACTTCGGAGCATACGGCATTGTGGTCCGCCCAGAACAGCAGAGCCACTTAATGTGGCACGTCTCTCGTGAGAAGCTTCCTGGGTGTTGACTCTTCAGTTCATAGGAGTCACAAAGCCCTCGCTGCTTGGATAACGCTGCTGCCACCCGAAGTATCATTTTTCATGCCTCAAAACTGCCTCAGGGTGGGTTTCAGTGATAACGGCACGTTTTGGTTCTTGGAAACGAAGGGCGCTGGGAACCCGAGAAAAACGAAATGTTTAGAACACCACACAGTATGGATCACCTTAGGTACCAGAGTAAACGGAACTTGGCAAGGTTGTGAACGAGAAGAGGAATTATCGGATTTTTCCCAGTTGTGGTGAGACGTCGAGTTCACTCTGAACAAGCTCCCGTCCTGCTCGTGCAGAAAGCTGTTACGGAGTAAGTGATAGACTGGGGTAGTTTTCAACTTTAGGGATGAAACCACCTCACCAGAATTTGCTGAAGTTCGACTAAAGTAGGGTTGAAAGTGGAGGAGAGAAAAATCACATTTTTTGGCACCCCCTGTTAGTTGTCGGCACTATTTACCCAAAGCAATCCCACTACCTCGAATTTTGTTGGGTGGAAGATGTGATTTCTGCTGAACATTTCAATTTGACTAAAATCTTGTATCCGAGGGTAGCTCGATCGGTAAAAACAAAAATGAATTACACTAAGAGCAATACTGTCTGCCGCCCGCGCCACAGTTACTTAAAGATCCATTCTATCGAGCGCTGAGCGGTTTTACGCTAGGTGAGGGCTAATCGTGTTCTACGGGTTGAATTACTCCATGATATAACAGTTTCTACCAAATCGGAATGTTCCTTAAAAGTAAACTCTTTCAACCCATCAAGAGTCATGGTGGTGAGACTGCTTTGGGTAAATAGTGCCAAAATGTCAAAAGAGTGAAACATACGTGACATTTGAGACGATGATATCATTTTTGTAGTTATTCAATAGCTGCGTTACTGTAGCTTCATATGGGACGGAATCGCTCTTCCGAATAAATGATGCGATAGTGAAATAGATACACAATACACCTGTTTCGTCTTCTGAAAGAGAGTAAGCAAAAGAATCTTCGGAGAAGAGGTAGTAAAAAAATGTATCAAAATAATGAAGTGAAATGAAAAACCGTACTTGTCATGAAGTTCCTAGCTGATATAAATGATGAATGCAGAAATGACAAAATGGCGTCATTAGGATGAAATCGAAGCATATCCAGTTGTTCAACAGTACACCTAAAGCAAGCAAGTACGGCTGAGAGTCTAAAAGATTGTCTAAGCAACCTCATCACTTGTGAGAACATGCACTGCTTGCTAGGTAAAAACCTCTGTTTTCGAATATTTCCACAATTCTAAGTCCCGTGTAATGTGAGCGGCGACATGAAGCAAATCCGACCCACAAACAGTTCCACAATATGAGTTTCAGTCCGTAAAAACAATAGATAGATAAGTAAATCTTCTTACTCATGAATATAGCAAGTACAGCAGCGAAACTGCTGTACTTGTTATTCCGTGCATATAAAAATTTAATTATCACAAACGAAAAGCCGCTTTTTCACCAACCTGCGTCTGGCTATTTTTACACGCTCAATGAGATCCGTTGATGCTACCACACTCATACGACTCCATTCCTCATTAGCAATACATTCTCCTATGACTGAAGTGCCCTCAAATGAACTTCATGCCGCGACCATCGCTTTTGTAGAACTTATATTCCGAAATTACCTCATTGGCGGCATGAATGAATCGCTCCAGATTATATGCTTTTTCATAAAATAACTGATAAATGCTTTGCGATACGAGTGTTCCTACTCTTCGAGTCAAATCGAAGTTTGGAACGACCACTTTAGGAGCAGGAAACAGGCAAAGATATGGATTAGGCACTATCTGAAAGCGGAGGAAGTTTTCACAAATGATGTTAACCATCGAAAGCGGAAGATCAGAAACAATGAAACCTGAAAAGATTTACATACCGAATGATTGGGAAGTACCTCATGCCAGCGCTTCAGGGATGAAATAAAGAGCTCTTACGGTTTGACGTTCTTCGCATGATTGCGCGCAATGTTCTTAGTAACCAGTTCCCCCAGGAGCACATCTGACTGGCAGTGATAAAAATACTGATCAGACAGAGGCCGGGCACAAAATCAGAGCAGGGACAGCTATTCAGGGATATGAGCCAAGATGGGGACAGAAACATAAGCGACACCTCTGCGCAGTGCTATACGCTCTGCCAGTTCAAGAAAATTAGTCATTTGCGATTCACTGATGTGTAAGAACAGGTAGGGCTTCGTATATTATGTAATCACGAAAAACAAAAGAAAAACTTGTATAATTTCATCTCAGGAGTCCCTTGGAAATCTACAAAATGGTAGTGAAGACATGAGTTTCTTCGATTTTGAGCTTTATGGTATCCGTGTTTAAATGCTGTTTTTTCGTTGCAGCTAGTAGAAATGCTTACCGGTTCTTCAGCGTTCAACCCCGATCTCAAGTCATATTCAGCCGTCGATGAGGACCCTTCAACAGCACGAGCAGTAGCCGTAGACAACACCCGACGTGCTGCGTAACGCAGCATGGATTAAATCTATAAAAGAAATGAACGTCCTAGTTATGTAAATGCCAGCATAAAAAGAATAAAATAAGTCAAAATGTTTGGACGGCGCCGAATCGAAGGGTAAACCAGACTGAATTTCCAGTAGGCTCCCCTAATCACAGAAGTTGCATGAAAACAGTAAGACCTTAGAATCCCTCAAGGATCAGACAGTACAAAATCAGTGAACACTTTGAATTCAAGAGAAAAGTAAAGGGTGAAGAGGAGCGACCCATGAATGGTCCTGGACGGAGTTTCATTTTCCAAGGACAACTCGCTCTTGGCTCGCCGTACTGCCAGCACTTACAATTCGTTTGCTCATGCATTGAGCCTATTTAGCTCTCGAGAAGCTTTCATCGAGGCTGTTTTTTATTACTGCTGATAGGGACAACACAGTGCTTTGCCATCTTTCTGAAAGCAGCGGCGCGGTTTTACAAAACTTTTGCGGACGAGTTGTCCGGTGCCTTCTCATCAACTCATTTTTATAATGGCCTAAAATATTTCCAACGTTTTTGCTCGGAAATCTGATCTTGTATCTTTGTGATTGGGTGGATTCTGTAGAGTATGCAATTTGCATTATGTGGGACAGTTCTAGCGCAGCTTCTGCCATCCGTTCTGGCCTGCATTTGATTTAAAGACTTTTTCTTACTTATAATTTCTCTATCTGCCACTGAATCGATATTCATGTAATTGGAGGGTGGCCATTCCTCTGAACGCGGCGTACGGCGCTATTTTAGCCCCCCCCCCCCCACTTCGGTAGCACCACTGAACCTTCACGTTGATTTTTGTGACACCGTTTTTTATGGAAATTTAAAACTGTTACATTGTTGGCAACTACAAACTTCTGAAGCCAATTTGTGAGTATCGGTCTGTTGATTGTTCATACTTTTGAAGAAGTGGCTACATTATAGCGTCACTCTCTAATCTCTTGTGCACACCTATATTTTCATCATCACCTTTTCGTTCTATATATCGCAGTTATACGGCTTTTCAGCTTTTCATGGCAGTAACAGATGCCGACTTTAATTTTAACTTTAATTTAAGGTACAATGCGATACGTTTCTGCATATCTCCTTGCAGTCGCCGGTGGAAATCAATCTCCGCAGGTTGGTCTTTCTTTATGGGATCTCTTGACCTTCCACTCGTTTTTGCTTAATGTGAGCATTCGCTCCAGTTGGATGATATAAGAAACATCCTCGGTGCTGTTGGAGTCGATACTGACGCTGAAACTGCCAAGCTCGTCATTTCACGGCTACAGGGAAAGAATATCGAAGAAGTTATAGCTGAAGGCGCTGCGGGTCTAGTCGCGGTCAGTTTCATTTCACTTTTTTATTGCTTGCTTCAACTGTTTTTCTATCCTGTTCAGTTCGTGTCTGTTTCGTT
Source organism: Trichostrongylus colubriformis (assembly GCA_963978905.1). NCBI lineage: Eukaryota > Metazoa > Nematoda > Chromadorea > Rhabditida > Trichostrongylidae > Trichostrongylus > Trichostrongylus colubriformis. The sequence goes on along the minus strand of OZ022256.1, from coordinate 58,385,631 downwards.
TTTTATCTACATAATCATTTATATGTTTTGTGTTATTTGTTAGTAACGCTAGCATTCCCACATCATGGAGGATTCTAACGGGCAATCGGGTTCAACTAGAAATCCGTTGTATGAAATCATGAAAGGAATAGCTTCGCGCTTTTCGCTAGAATCGCGCCTATTTCTCTTCAGTTCCTTCCGAGGCTGTTTGGGACACCTTTGGTGAATAGTGAAATCTCGATCACGCTGTCACCCTTTCACTGTAGAAGTATCAGCGCACGATGATTTCGAATTTTGTAGAATAAGGTTTCTTTTGGCGTTAGAACTAAGATTCGTGACTGCTTGGATTTTGATACAAATTCTCAATAATGACGATTTCGGTATTGTGCTCACTGAGCGCGAATTAATTAATTCGTACATATTGCGTTAGAGGTCTCGTTTTTAGTGCTATATTTGGTAAAAATACCGTTGGCTTGTTGTTCCTTATTTGAACGCTCCAAAAATTATGCGGGTTAATACATGTACATTTGCTCCCACGCAACTTTTCGTCTACTTCGAAGCCCCGTCTCTCCCTAGGCTTAGGCTGAAATTCCTATCCCTCTCCCCACATGAAAAAGCATCTGCCAGAGCATCTGTGTTCTCCGTCCCCAATCGCTCAGCAATCCTTTGATTGTTATAGCTGCGAATTCTCGTTACGTAACAGTTCCATTTTGTTGGTCTCCAGCTCAAGTCTATGTGTACGTTTGCACCAACGGGGCGTCCCATTTGTTGTTTTCACCCATGGTCCTTCCCAACCCAATGATTCAGCACGAGCCGAAGCCACCTCTGCCTTTGCTACCACTGCGAAACATGCTGTTTTCGCTTGTACTATATACGTCCAATGTTTGACACTTCCTTGGTCTCTCATTCCTGAGTACTGCTGTGGTTTCTTCATCCTGATCATCTTAAACATCCTCCAGCACCAAATCACAATGGTTACTGTACATGCATTTCGCAACGACTGATTCACTTTTCTCCATTTTATTCATTCGGGTTAATAATCGCTCGCGAATGTATGCTTTCATTGCATGGGACAAAACGACTGTCGCTTGGAATATACGGGATTCTCAATGAATCTTTATTACACGATCAGTAGTAGAATTTTCACGGTTTTCAGTACCCAGCCATAGTTTTCACGAACGAGTAGGATTTGAGAAAACGAAAGTATTTTCACGCATGGGTACAATGCTACAAACTAGCACGGTTACTTACACATATTAGCGCATGGCTACACATTAGTATGCGTTAAAATCATTGCTGTGGTCCTGCCGTCAAGAAGGTGGCGGTGACTTCCGTTATATTTCAAATTTCTACTGCAATTCTATTGTAACATCGATCTTGTTGATGATATTTTGGGAAAATTATGCTTCGTTTTAGGTAAGCGGTGGAGCTGCAGCTGCAGCTGCTCCGGCTGGTGGAGCTGCTGCCCCAGCTGCCGCTGCTGCTGCTAAGGAGGAAGCAAAGCCCGCGAAGAAGGAGGAGAAGGAGGAATCCGATGACGATATGGGATTCGGTCTTTTCGACTAAATTTGTTGTTGCAAATAAATTGTTGTGTTTTAAAATGTTGGCTCTTTCTTACTTGACCTACCAGCAGTTCAAATACTTGTGCAAAATTTGCACTGTTATCATGACCATAGGTATTACAGGGATCAAAGATCCCATTATCGCAAATGAGCGCAGTATACGAGGTGATCTCCAGTTCTCTTGGTGAGGTAAGAAGAGCCACTCCACCTGTTCGTGTGAATGTTTTCCTGTAGTGAATGTTCTCAAAAAAGAGGAGATTGGTTCAGTTAGAAATTCTCAAAATTTAATGACGGAATTGTTAACGTCGTTACTTAAAATTTTGTTTCTATGCGACATGGAACTCAAACTGAGAGGTCACGCCTTCTGAAGAGGTCGTGTAATTTCAAGAGTTGAGGAGTTAGTTGGAAATGCTCAAAATTCAATGGCGAAAATGTTAATGTCGCTACTTAGAAGTTTTTTTGGCGCTCGACATAGAACTTGAACTGAGGAGGTTATGCTTTTTCGAAAAGATCGTGTAATTTCAAGAGTTGAGGAGCTTCACTTCCGTAACTCGGAATAAACGCCTTTTCGCAAGCTACGTCTCATTCAAAGCAGCCGAACGTCCAACGTGCAAAGAGTTAGATTGGTGGCGCCGTGCAAGGGTTAGCTTCAGATGGTGTATGGCAGCTGTGTAAAGTGCACACCAGGCAAAAAATCGAACACGTTCCAAAACCACACGGGCGCGAGTAACTCTATGCAGCTTCTATCTCGCGTGTTCGTGGTCCAAATGATCCGAGTTCCCGTTTTAGGTCTTGGTTGCTGAGATTGATGGCGAACTGGCTGCACTTTTCTTTGTAACCAAAGCAACAGTTCTCGACAGGGTGAAGGAATTGTCGAAGTGCTATCCTTCTATGAACTTCATTGAAGGTCACACACGGAATCAAAAGAACGTGGGTATTATTTGCTCAGCATTTGGAATTTTCAGAAAATGGTGTGGAGGCGTACGGTATGTGTGTACGTGCAACCAGGTTTATCGAAAAAAAAAATTAGCAAAGCGGAATAAATCATATTTGGGGTCAGGCGGACATGAGTTCGCGTTTTCAAAACATTGATCCGAACATCCATATTTTCACTTTCAGCCGCCCCGGTGTGCACCTCCAATCCACTGTTTTCCAGCTAACTAAATTGTTGAACGGCGATGATGTCATGGACAACCTTCCAATCTCAGAACTTGTGTTCAAGCGCTGTTCCGATTTCCGGAAAGCAGTCTACAAGCAGTTATTGAAAATACCGCGAGGATGTACGATAAGCTACGCCGAGGTAGGATGTGTGCTTACTAACTGCTTAGTTCTCGCGACACATGTGAGTTAGGGGTACGGAGCATGCGAACTAAGAGAGTCGTCTCACTTGGATTTAAAGACTCCTTCTTTGTTCTATGTCTGGAGTGAGGCGTAGATTGCTGCAGTCGTCTTAGACTAAACCACACGCGTCATTATTCGGTTGCACTCATCGCGTAGCACGCCGCATGCCGGGATGCGAGTTGCTGTCCTGATGGCACACACCCGTTATCAGTGCTGCCAAAATTGCGTTTCTCTAGGTGGCTAGACGAATCGGTCGACCGACGGCATATAGAGCCGTAGCTCAAGCATGTGGTGCAAATATTCTATGCGTCATCATTCCCTGCCATCGAGTGGTTGCATCGGACGGAACACTGCACGGTTACAGTGCGGGACTTGATCTGAAGCAGAGGCTTCTGAAGATGGAATCCTCTCAGCTGCCATTGAAGGAATGAGGACTGGTGTCGAACTATCGATCTCCGTATTTAGCGATCATGACCACTGTTTTTTTTGCTTGTATTTTCCTTGTGATTGAAGCTGAAAAACAGGGATTATTAAATATCACGGGTTTCTAATAGATTTCAAAATACTATGGGCAAAATACTAAAAGAGGAACAGTGGAAAGCAAAGCTGATCGGAGGCCTTTTTCATTCATATGACACCTGGTACCTTAAGATCTGGAGGCTCGCTCCGCTACCTTTGAGAACGGAAGAGAGCCGAGTAAAGTAGCTGTAGGAGGTGGATCATTTAGAGAATTTTGTAGGAATTTTCGTTTGATTTCAACTTTAATTCTGCTGTGAAAATGAAAATCGAGGAGTCGATTATCCTAGAATTTTGTTCACAGTCAGCATCGGTTGTTATTGAAACAGCAAATGCAGTCTGTACCGTCCACTGAGGGGAATCCCGTAGATTGATACTGAAATGAAGATCTGTTTAGGGTGCTGTATGAATCCGAAAATTGAATGTATAATAATGAATTTCAAACGAGGGGTGTTAGATGAATTGGGGGGGGGGGGGCAACGGCTCGGTGCCTAAGCCTGAAGCCTGGGAAAGAACTCTGAGGGAGTAAAGCATATCGTATTTTGAAAAAAAGAGTCTCGCATCACCCGGGAGTGCTCACTTCTCCGAGACCTGACCACGACCATCAGTATCTATTGAAGAGTCGTATCTGTTCAACACGGCTTCGGTCCTACTTCGCTAGTATCCTCTCCTCGCATGAAGACACTACCGGGGATAAGACGAAAATGAAAATCGGGAAGACATGCTTCAGTGAACGGACTCTGCGGGTCTTTATCGGGATCCTTTAGCGCTGCCTCACAACAGCTGGGGAGTTGCTGCGAGTACGGCGCAATCTTCGCGGCTGACTGATTTAGCCTTTCACCCGTCTGCATCTACACCTATCAGCTGATGATGCAGAATGACTGAAACGGAAGGATTGTGAAGGAATGTCTTTGGGTTCCTGTTTCGCGAGTTTCGACCGATCTTCCTCCACACTATTCCACAAGCTGCCGAAATTATATCTAACGGTGTTTGAAACTCTTTCCGCTTTACATGAGTCGGAGCGGGGGGGGGGGGGACATTAGTGGATTGAAACTGTTACTGCTGATGTCATGCCCAACCATTTTTGTGGCTTCCGTCATTGATCGATTCGCCAGATGCTTGCACTCAGGTATACCTTTGATACTGGTTTTTACTAACCAATAAACTAACCCAACAAAACAGTCCTACACCACCAGTCTGGTGCCGTTTCCTCAGATGGAGTGTTCATGAGCCTGACAATCGGTTGAAATCAGTGCTGGATTTCATCGTATCTGGACAATTCATGGTTCCCCATTCTCCCCCCTTACAACACCGTGGAAATGTATCTATACTTCTTTACCTAACAACAAACTTGAAAAATATCAGAGTATCGGGAACTTACCGTGTGCAATCCCTGTGATAACGCTTTCATGGCGCAGCATGGACTGCATCTGGAACACATCTGATTCTATTCCAATCTCTTAATATTTGAATTTCGAATTCACTGACCTAGCCAAAACGTTACCACTTCCAGAGCATTCAGCTCTCGAAAAGAGACCATCCAACATTGTTCCCACCGAGGCATGACGTGTGCAACCTGCAAAAACGCAATCGTTTCGTCAATGAAAGCCTTTCCATGGCTTCAATCCTTTTCTTGCTGTTACTAAGGCTCCAAAAGCCTGCTAACAGGTGTTGTACAACTCACTGAATCCACATGGCAGTTTTCCATCGGCCTGAAAAGAACGTTTCTTGTGAAACGAGGTGTACTATTAAGGATTGATAGAGTATTGGAAATTTAAAGATACCAAGCCTAGCCTTCATATACGGCCAATTCACAGTGGAGGTAGTAGCGAGGGGGTGGTGGTCCCTTTTTGGGTGGTGGTGTCACTTTGGCTTCGAAAACTTTGCGCTCTCTAATTATCCTCTCCGCGGTAAGTGTGCAACTACCCTGTTAAGCAATCTGTCTCGTAGGGGGAGGGGGGGGGGGGGTTTCAAACACTTGAATCATTGTGGATTTTACCCTTAGTTACTGATAATAAAATTTCTACTAATAAGTAAAAAATTTCCTACAAACAATTTGTATTAATTATGGAACTTTCCGAAAATTTACCGCAGCCTGTGCCACATGTGTGAGTGTGTCAAGAAGCAGCAATGCACAGAATACGTAGAGAATGTACATGGCAGTGGAAGGTAGAAACCTTTTAACAGAGAGAGCTCTCGTTTATGCTCTTTTATGCTGCCAATTAGAAAGCGTTTGAAGTGGTTTGCCGTTGAGAGCGCATATTTTAAAGCCATCAAAAGATGCCACGGAAGCGCTCATCAGCATTCCGTGAAAGCTCATCAGGAGGCTTCATTTAAGAAAAATTGGACATGATGGGATGATAATTGCCATCGAGGCAGGCAATACATTACATTATGGCTTTCGTGTCGCGAGTTTACGTAAACAATTATGAGGGCTCTTTGATATGGAATAGTATAGATTGCAGTTGGACGAAAATAACCACCATGCCACGTAGTGCTTGTTCTGATCTCTGGTAGGTTCCTGTACATTTTTAGGAAACGCTTAATCAATGACCTTCTTTTGAGCACTTGTCCTCTACGGAATAGGCCATTGATGGACTGTCCGGTAGATCTACCATTTCCCTTTTCATAAACTTGAAGATAGTGATAGGGTAATTCGGGCCGAATAAGGAAGGATCATCAAATATCAAGGTCGAGATGCTCATCAGTACGGAAGTGAAGGAATAACAGAATGAAACGGTTGAAAACCCTAGAAATAAGACTCTCTTCCCGCCGTTTATTCTCAAAAGGGCGGATCGCCTTGGAAAAAGAGGCGGGCTGCAATAAAACAGTTGGTAACCGTTGAAGAAAGCCGGCTCTTAAAAAGCCCGCAGGCGCTATTTCTCATCGGGAATTTTGCCACATATAGTCTTTCTAGACCCCTAGCTTTCATCTGCGTGACCCAGTTCAGGAGCACCCATTACACATATTACCCCTATCGCTGTCTTTAAGCGAGTCTTTGCAGCTTCCATCGGACTATTACAGAGCAACCTTTACAAAACTAATAACTGTTGTCGGATTGTATAGTTACAATATGTTTCATTGTTATGTATTCTTGTCTGAAGCGAAAAGAAATTTCTCATCTCCTCACACCGATTCGCTGTGGAATATTCCTTGTTTCTCATTTGCCTATGGAATGTTTCGATTATGTTGCTTATCGCTGAGCATAGGTACGACACCTCCTATACGGTCAAATACGACCCCCTTGTCGAGTAATCCTCGACTCCTGGTGTACCCTGGTAGTAATACTGAAACATCGCCTTCGCTTTCCGGTTGCTCTTGAATAGATGGGTCAAGCTTGTATCAAGAAATTCTCAGAAGGGAGAATTTACCCGATTCATGAGGAGTCGTATATGAACGGAGCGTGGGATGTATTCGGAGTTTGAGATTGAGATGGGGTCGTGGCGCACAGCTCTCCGTTCTGACATCAGACGCCAGTTTTCGGAGGTAATGAAGTGAAGCTATGATGTCCGTTTTCACTGATTCAATTCAAATGTCTTACTAATGACATCCAACAAGTGGCGGCCGTTTCACAAGTAAAATGCCATGTACTACAGGCGGTGCCAAAAAAGTAGTTTTTCCCCTTCACCTTCAACGCCATATTAGTCGAACTTTAGCAGAATCTAACGAGGTACTTCCATCCCTGAGTACAAGAACACACCTCAAGTTATCACTACACTCCATGACGGCCTTCTGCACGAGCAGGATTGGAAGCTTCCTCTGAGTGAACGTAATGTATCACCGCACCTCGGCATCGGCAAAATCCGAAATTTGGTCACTCGAAAACTTGCCAAGGTCTGATCACTCTGGGTACCTGAGGGGAATATATTGCGTGGTGCCCATAAGTATTCCGTTTTTCTAAGCTCATATCCTTGATTTCCAAGAACCAGAACGTGCTCTTACCACAGAAACGCTCCGGAAAGGGGTTTGAGGTTTAAAAATGGTACTTTGGATCATAGCAGCGATGTTCGAAAAGCAGGAGCTCTGTGATTCCCATGAAGCGCGGGCCAGTCCTTAGGAAGATTCTCGCAGAAGACCCACCACGGAAGCTGACTCTGCTGTTTAAGGTGGACTTTAATGCCGTATGTACTCTATAGCCCGACTGTGCTGACTGAAGGCTCCATATTTTTGTGACGGTGAAAGTAGCGAGTCTTCTGCTTCTAGAGGAACATTTCGCAAACATTTCGCCCAATACTTCCATCTCTTCCGTCACCCTTTGTTTTGCATACTCGGTGGATGTGAGCAGTGAGCAAAACTACTCTTTTTTGGCACCTCCTGTATATTATGCTCAAACCCGATCATGCCGTCTTAACCTTACCAATCCCTGACACCCTGACTGTTTTTGATTGCTTATCTTCCCTTGTGATTAAAGCGGAAAAACAGAATTTTTCAATACCAGGGTTTCTAATGAAAGTTTAAAGTATTATAGGCAAAATATTAGAAGAGGAACGGTGCTCAAGCCATTCGGAAAGCAAAGCTAATAGAAAAAGACCTCCTCCCTCTCAATGACACCTGGTACTTTAAGATCTGAAGGCTCGGTCCACTACCTTCCAGGGCAGAGGGAGTCGAGAAAGGTAAGTGTTGGAGGTGGATCATTTTGAGGATTTTGTAGAAACTTTCATTTGATTTTAACTTTAATTCTGCTGTGAGAACGAAATTTTGTTCACAGTTAGCATCGATTGTTATTGAAACAGCAAATGCAGTCTGCACCGTCCACTGAGAGGAATCCCGAAGATTGAACCTGAAATGAAGAAGCTTTTAGGGTGCCCTATTAATCCGAAGATTGAATGTAAAATCAATAATGAACTCTAAACGAAGGCATTAGATGAATCGGTGAGGGGGGGGGGCAGGGAAGAGGGCCACTTCTCGGTGCCTAAGTAAGCCTGGGGAAAAATGAGTGAGTAAAGCATTTTCATATTTTGTAAAGAGAGTCTCGCATCACTCGGGAATGCCTCACCCCTCGGAGACCTTTTACTGCACGCCTAATATGTACACGACCATTAGTATCTATTGAAGAGTCTTAAAGGAATCGTCCACGGAAAATGAGTTTTTGTGTTACCCATGTATTTATGTTGCATTTGCCTAATGTTGGCCTCATGCAAAATTTCACGCGAAAAAATGTGAATCTGGCTGAGATACAGTATCACAAAGTGCGGTCCCAGTGGGCGGGGCCTCCGTGTAAAAGCCTCGTACCGCGTCCGCCGTGGTCGAACACGCATTGTAGGAACAGAAGGTTACGTAAACAGTCCTACTCTCCGTTCCCAACGGCGGCGGAAGACGGAACGAGGCTTTTACACGGAGGCCCCGCCCACTGGGACCGCACTTTGTGGTGCTGTATCTCAGCCAGGTTCACATTTTTTCGCTTGAAATTTTGCATGAGGTCTACATTAGGCAAATACAACATAAACATATGGGTAACACAAAAACTCATTTTCCGTGGTCGATTCCTTTAACTGTTCAACACGGCTTCGGTCCGGCTTCGCTAGCATTTCTCTCCTCGCATGAAGACCACGAGGGGTAAGACGAAAATGAAAATCGGGAAGACATGCCCCAGTGAACGGACTCTGAAACCAGGGGTCTTTATCGCGATCCTGCAACGCTGCCTCACAACCGCCGGGGGAGTTGCTGCGAGGATGGGGCAACCTTCGCGGCTGACTGGTTCAGCCTTTCACCCGTCTGCATCTACACCTTCTGCTATTGATGAGAAGGAACAAAACGATAGGATTGTGAAGGAACGTCTTTGGGTTCCTGTTTCGCGAGTTTTTGACCGTTTCATTCCTTTCTTTACTGGCCCTTCCCGCTTTTACATGAATCGGAGTCCGGGGACTGTTTAGTGGATTGAAACTATTACTGCTGATCTGATGTCCGACCTTTTTTGTGGTTTCCGCTACTGATCGATTTGCCAAATGCTTGCACTCAGGTATACCTTTGATACAGGGTTTTGCTAACCATCAAACTAGCCACCCAACATAACAATCCTACACCACCAATCTGATGCCGTTTCCTTAGATGGAGAGTTCATGAACCTGACAGTCGGTTCAAATCAATGCTCGGTTTCATCGTCTCTAGACATTTCATCTTTCCCCATCCTTCCCCCCCCCTTACAACACCGTAGAAACGTCGATCTATACTTCTTTACCTAACAAACTTGAAGAATACCATAGTATCGGGAACTTACCGTCGTCAATCCCTCCGATAATGCTTTCATGGCGCAGCAGGAACTGCATCTGGAACATATCTGAATTCTATTCCAGTCTGTTAATATTTGAATTTCGACTTCACTTACCTAGCCATAACGTTACCAGTTCTATCCGAACACTCAGCTCTCGAAAGAACACCATCCAACATTGTCAACACCGAGGTACGACGTGAGCAACCTGCACAAAACGCATAAGGCCAATTCTTGCTTTTTGGTACAGATTGACTGAATAACAAATAAAATTTAATCGTTTTGTCGAGCCTTTCCATGGCTTCAACCGTTTTCCTGCCCCTACCAAGGCTCTAAAAGCCTGCTAACAGATGTTGTACAACTCACTGAATCCACATGGCAGTCTTTCATTGGCCTGAGTAAAGCGTCCATTCTGAAACGAGTTCTACTATTAGGTAGTGGCAAAGTATTCCAAAATGTGAAAACATAATTTATATGGACGCTACGTGGATGTGGGAGGGTATCATTTTAGAGCGGTGTATATTAATCCATATCAAACATTAATTAATATGAATGTAATGGGTTGAGAAGCAGCCACCAAGGAGCGGCATCTGATAAGCCTGAGAGGATTTCAGCTGAGAAGGTAGAGTGCTTGGGTTGCTATACCTTTAATGATCTGGTCAGAATCGTGGCACGCTTTTGAATGCATGGCGTATTCCAATGTGACTGATCAGTGCCTTTATAAAAGGTAAAATCCTCTCAAATGATGGAATCATAATACTAGATTGGCGCATAATTAATGCTGCTTTTTACTGTTGCGTTTTTCTGTAGTGAGAATTGACGATTGGACGCTATCAAATGGGAAGCAGTTCTTGATTGTGATGGCAAAAATGCTTTCGAATATTCATTTAAACACGTTTTTGCTAATTTTCATCATTGCGAGTTAAATAAATTTGTTGCAAAAAGCCGCATTAATTATGCAGTAACCAATACTTATACTAAGGCAGTTACGAGGGAAGATTTCAAGTTGTTGGAATCTTGAATCGAAATAAAAGGCAAAGAGAAGTCTCCAGTTGTGCCCTTACTATATTATCGACGTCTGATTGCGATAAATGAGCAATATCAATATGATTTTTGTCGATTTCACCGGCTTTGTGAACACATTTTTTTGCCAAACCCCAGTAATTGAGACTTGCGGAACTTTTTTCGTCGTCGTTGACCGTGCGATCGCCTATATCAGTGGTTTTCGTTAGGATCAGCCGAATTTAATCGGAAGCCTTGGAATTTGGCGCTGCCTAGACAGCAACTTTCAGAAATCGCTTCTACCGGCTCTGGCTACCACAGCTGGTCATAATGCTGGCCACAGTTGCTTTATGGCAAAACCTATGATCCATAAAGGCTCCTCAAATGTGTGCCACTTCGCTAGTCCACTAATCGATCCTTTCCACATTTCCTGTCTTTGCAAAATACCCATTTCCATGCCTTTTATTGTTCCAAGTTTTCACCTCGAATGGATGCTTTCATCAGGTTCTTTCTTATCGCTCGTCTCAACCCTCTTTTAAAGGAATCAACCACGGAAAATGAGTTTTTGTGTTACCCATATATTTATGTTGTATTTGCCTAATGTTGGCCTCATGCAAAATTTCACGCGAAAAAATGTGAATCTGGCTGAGATACAGCACCACAAAGTGCGGTCCCAGTGGGCGGGGCCTCCGTGTAAAAGCCTCGTACCGCGTCCGCCGTGATCTGAGACGCATTGTAGGAACAGAAGGTTACGTGAACAGTCCCACTCTCCGTTCCCAACAGCGGCGGAAGACGGGACGAGGCTTTTACACGGAGGCCCCGCCCACTGGGACCGCACTTTGTGGTGCTGTATCTCAGCCAGATTCACATTTTTTCGCGTGAAATTTTGCATGAGGCCAACATTAGGCAAATACAACATAAATATATGGAAAACACAAAAGCTCATTTTCCGTGGACGATTCCTTTAATGAATTCCACCCTGCATTCCATTTATTGCATTTGAATCCATATTCCAGTATTATAATTCAAAAAACCTAGAAGCTGGGGACCGATATCAAGAAATGCTTGTAGGACTGAGGAGGTAGATTTTGCCTAAGCATGGGAGGGGAGGGAGCCCTGAGGTGAATAAACCCCTACTGCCCTTCCCTCAGATCCACTGAGCGCCTCCTTTTGAGTTCCTCGCTTGAGAACTGCGCGTGGTATCCTCCCATGGTTACTTCAACCATCTGAACAACGATATTTCAACATACCTGTAGTTGAGCCAAAGCGATGGTAACCAAAGCAATAGCGAGAATCAAACGCATGGCAAAACTAAATAATAAAACTTTTTTGATCAACAAAACTGCTTCAAACGATTTTTTGTGTAAACTTAAGCCGATGCTTTTCATTCGATATGATCAGATCTAAGTTTCCTACTGGGGAGCGGTTTCCATAATAAAGGGTTTTGCTAGTGTGTGTTTTGTCTTTGTTCCCTCCACTCCCTCCCATTGCATGACAGATCCATACATCGATGCCGAGACATCAGAACGATTGTTTGGCTTATGTAATAGGTTCCTGTAGCAGCATCAACACTCGAAACAGTGTTGCCCCTTACCCAAACAAAAATATGAACCCTTACTCGATATATGTACTATGAAGTTCTCAGAAGGATCAAATCGACGTTTCATTCCACAGGCCGTGATTTCGCACTGCTGTGCTCCGCCTATCGAGGCATTTTGCCTCACTGTTAACCCATGTTCATGTGCAGACTTTGAAGAAACAGATCTTACCTTCACTAAAACAACATCTCCCAGTCAATAAGTGAACCATTATGAGCAACAGCAGCTGCTTTTTCAGAAAACTCACACACGAGCACAATTTTACTATTCTACATGTACATTTAGAGTGTCATGAACCGTATACTATATTCGGTATGTTAAATCACTAGGGCATAACCCTACTCTCACAATCTATTGAATAAGATGGGTGAGGCCACAAGAAAAACAAAGCCCATAATTCGAAGCCGATCATTAATTTTGCTAGCATACTGTAAAGAAATGGCAAGGGTTTAAAAAATTGTTATGGTAAAGAAGGGTAAAACGAGAAATTCGAAGGAGCCATTTATGATATGACAGAAATGTCGCTGCATTTATACATGGTACTGTGTTTAATAAACATGATTATAACCAGCTTCGTCATTAGTGGAATGCAGACAAAATAGATGAGACGGGCTTTCGAAAACATATGTCCTGTCCGAGAATGTTGAATTTTAGCAGTCTAGAATTCCATCTTCATCACTGAAAATCTAGAAGAAAATCACTTTCATCACAAAAAAAATAATCAAAACTTCGTAGTTGGTCAAATTAGTCACGGCTATGCAAAAGGGGCCAAAGCGACATTGCGAAAGCGACGCGCACAGGATTTTGGCGATGAGTGCGGTGATAAATCAATATCGAATATCACGCGGCGCGACATTGTATCGGCTGCTTCTTCATCACACATACGCATTGGTTATTGAAATGGCAGAAGATTTAGGAGTTATCAAGATTTTTTTTGGAAATTCCCGGAAATAAGTTTTGAGGGTGAGCCATTCCGAATGTAACCAAAACGTGTGAATCCTCTTAATTCTTTTATTAGAGGTTGGACGAAACAAGTTTATGTGATACATACCGAACTATCCCATAATCGCTTTAGAACGCTCCATATAATCCCAATTTTGCTTGATCACATACCACATAGCATCGGACTGCATCTATAATAATGTAACCATATGTATTCAGATCGCATGACCCGTGTAGAGCATAAAACGTAGTAGAATTATCTGAAGCGTTAGGGAGTTTGACTCTTGTGACCCGGCCTATACCAGCGAGGAAAAACCCTTTTCGGGTACCTTCAGTTGTGATTTAATCTTATCCTCTTTCGTCATCATCCACTGAGCATCGAACACTCCAGCGACATTTGGCCTAAAACACACATCTTGGGCTTTTCTGCTTATGAGTGAGAAAAACAATAAATGTAGGTAATAAACATGATAAATAATTATTATCAATAATAAATTATATAATAATATTAACAGTATTAATAAAATCAATAAAAAAATTGTAATCGTACCCGTACGTCATTAAGGGCATATTCTGCGCTCGCTATGGGTGGATTAACCAATTGACTCTCCATTGGTTGTCGTCGGTTCGAAGGCGGTCTCTCCTCGCCCTATTGCTTGCAGTGGGGCGTGGAGAGACCACCTCCCAACCGCTGGCAACCAATGGAGAGTCAATTGGTTACTCCACCCAAAGCGAGCGCGGAATATGCCAGCGTATCAGCGTTGTTCTCAATACAATAGATCCGATATGCTATCTCGGCACTGTTCGGTTAGGGGGTGGGGTATAATCCAAGTCAGTAAACTATGTATACCCAGATCCAAACGCAATCTAGGTGGAGGACGGGATTTCACCCAAGTTTAGGAGATAAAGGGTGCCGAGATGTGTGAACCACTGCTTTCTCTTCGAATTGCACCGCTGCTACTTTTCCTTTGTGAATCTGTTGGTGTTACCTAAGAATTATGTCTGACTCACTCTTCTTCCTCGTCTTCCTGGGCATATTCACGATTCGTGCGTAAAGAAGTGGTCCATTCATCAGATACCTGAAAATAGGTTGTAGAGCGTCTAGCTAGTAGCCATAGGAGCAAGCTCAGACGACAGACGACAGTCCTGCTCATCAGCAACGATATCCATTCATTCAATAATGCCTTGGAAGGCCTACACTGTTCTTTCATGCATATCATGTCACCCCTACGGCACAACAAGTCAACGTGGACCGAGCAGAACCTGGGCCTCCAGAATGTTTATTGGTGTTCGCAGGAATCGTCGTAGAGTCGTGTTTCCTTGAGGGCAAATTGTAAGAAGTGGGCACATTTCGAATGGATCATATGCCATGGCGTTTAGAGAGTTGTCCAAGGCAAACTGAAAGACGGTTCTTTGCTACTGGAATTGCAAACAAAAAAAAGTAAACAAAAAAAACGAAAATGAACAACTGGGTAATCCACAAAAGCATCTGCAACATACCCAGCATTTCCTATGTCCCTCAGATTTCGTTGGTTTTCTTACTGCAAGGCTTTCAAGAACCTGTGAGTACTTCGATGTAGTGCAATCTGTCTGTAAAAAAAGAGAGATATGAAAAAACATCATCAAAAACTAGAGTTCCAAATTGCAAGATTCTTAGGCCAGCAAAGGTGATTCTGTGGTTGCTAGAGGAGGTGAATCAGCGTATGTCTCCCTGCCAACCGGCGATTTTCACCTGCAGTCCCCACATCCGACTCAGTGCACCGGTATGTGGTGAACGGTGGGCGGTACCTGACATTTCGTCACGCTCTGCTATCGCGTCACGAAGAGGGTACATTTGTAGACTGATCTTCTCCACAAGTTTCACGGGAAGAGGGGGGGGGGAGGCTTGAGGGAGACTGGAGTATCCCAACAGGCCCACTTCGCCGATGGCGCCTTTCGGTGGAAGTCACCCCGGGAAATCCCGAACACATGCAACCCTTTTTTGCAGGAAAAAAAGCAGAAAACTAACCTTGAAAGAGGTACCATTCCATTGAGAATCTTCTTGTGGATCGGTGGACTTTGTCTGATTAGCCCACTTCTTAAAGAAGTACCTGAACACTGGTCACGTATTAAGGAAATTTGCAGCCATGAAAATGCCCATCTTGCACTCAAGTCGATTGGCCTGAGCCCCTTTCAATATTTAGAGATTTCTGACCCATTCTAGCTTTCCACTCCTTTGATTGTAAGCGTTACTCAATGATTTTACTAGCACGGCGTCCCTCAGAGGCAGCATTAGGGGAAATCCGGACGAAAAATAAAAGAAGTAGTGAATGTGGAAATTGAGATGCCTCGTAACAGTTCAGTGAAAAAAACGGATGGAATTGGCCAAAAACCCGAGAAATAGGACCCCCTCCCATCGTTGATCCCCAACGCGGACAACCTTTCCATCAAGAGGCGGACACTCCAAACGGAATTTCCATTGGCATGCTGCCAGTAAACACAAGGGACTGTTCGGAAATACGACGCATCTTTTTCCTGGAGTGAGCTTCAACCTAAAAGTGCAAAAGCGCGACAATACCTTGGATCTCACCGCACATCCTTGACCGCTCTCATCGTAGCCGACCAGGTATCACGTCGATAGGAGGCGGGGTCGGTCATCGAAAGGCGGCAGCTCCTTCCCGTTGCGCCGTTTCTACGCTCGGAGGCGCACTTTTTCAGGGATTTCGCCACATATAGCCTTCTTAGGCTCATACTTTCCTTGTAAGTAACTTCTTTCACGGATTTCTCGATAACTACATTACCCCTAATGCTGTTTTTGAGGCTGACGCACAAACAGTACCGTTCTGTCTCTGTGAATCCACACCGAATCAGTCATCAAATCTTCAACACCTGTGCAAGTGCCAATGTTCATGAAACATTGGCCATAAATGTTCCAAACACCCAAATTGTGTATAAACCCCATGAAGGTGATGGGTGGGTGGTAGTCAGTGGAGCTTGGGTCAAGCGGAGCTCACAAGCAGTACTTTATATAGTAAGCGGTATGGGCTTCATGATCAGCAGTGCTATTATCGATTTTCAAAAACCTCGCTCACCTGCCTTGTTCACGGACTGTCATCGTATCCTCGTATTGATAGTGGCTGTCTACGACATCGGTGTAGACTTTCTGAAAAGAATTAGAGTAGTTATTCAATTAGTCATGAGGGGCAACAACTCGAATGTAAAGGGCCTTATAGTGATAAATGTTAACTCGAATTTCTTGAGAATGTCATATGTTAGGTGAACGTATTCAAATAACACTATAATTCCAGCTTTTGAAGCCAGGGACAAAGTGATGTTGTACTTTCCAGTATTCGAAGGCGGTGTCATTTCAGCGTAGCCAGCACGTTTACGAGAAGTTGGGCGGGTCATCAGTGAAAGGTTGCCGCGTGCATGTATGCCACACCCCCTTGCGCGCGAAGGGGCGGAGCGGCACAATTTCTACGCTCTCCTACCAATGACGACCCAGGCAACGCCTTTCTTCCGTCTTAGTGAGGTCTACCTCGAAAGTAATGATCCAGATATGAAAATAAAAGTTGTATTATTTTCCGTAAAATGTATTTTTCTTTTCCGCACTGCTCTGTTATGGAAATTCTCACGTAAAATGCATCGCTTTTGCTTCCATTTTCTTGCTCCATTCTAGCTTTAGCATACATCTCCATCCAACGGCTCCACAACAACATCCGATTGAACTCAGTCAGTGATTTGTAAAGTATCAGTGCTATTCAGGCAGATACAAAAGGATTACAATAAAGAATCGTTTTGATGCCTTATTTATCCACTAATGCAGTCATTGATTATTTAGGACATTCTACCGCCACTAGACAAAGTAACCACACCAAATCAGTGTCATTTACCTGTGATTTCCTTTCGCTGCCCTTACACAGTCTTTTGCCGAATGGCGGTGAAAACCGCTGTGGGAGTGATTTCGCACCGATTGAGTTTTTACCGTGAGGCTGAAGACGATGATTATGAATGTTTGCTTTCATTTCAGTGAACTGCATGGTATCTCACAAAAACCTACAATAGAGGTAGTGTATATCAGCTGTATGACGAGGCAAGCTGCATAGAGAAGTGAAAAAACGAGGGCCGCGCTAAAGGATTCAAAGGTTACCAAAAATATGACTATGTGCATGACAGTCTTATGATATTTGCATGATAACCTGTTATATAAGATGATATTTACAGAATAATCTTTGAACAGTGTGAGCTTGCAAAATTCATTCCAAAAGACTCGAAAAGCTTTTACAAAATCGATTGCGAAAAATCGTTGCAAAAGGGTTTTGAGTTTTATTGGCAAGCTTTCGGCGCCTTTTCGGCGCTTTCGGCGCCTTCGGCGAGCTTTCTCAAGCCTGAAATGGTACAAATTAAAACCTATCGAGAGACTCTATTTCAGAGCCGCTCCGGTTTATTTGCACTATCATCTATGGTTGTGGAGCATGATAGGTCCTGCTACCACCAGGACCTGTCATGCTCCACAACCAGGGATCCCATCAAGACGGTAAGGATAGGTTCCGGTGGCAGCAGTAAGTCAGTATTTCGATAGGGTTTTAATTTGTACCATTTCAGGCATGAGAAAGGCTCTAGGCGCCGAAAGCTTGCCAATAAAGCGCAAAACTCTTTTGCAACGAGTTTTCGCAATCGATTTTGTAAAAGTCTTTTTGAGTCTTTTGGAAAAATTTTTGCAAGTCTCACATTGTTCAATACATATTTAGATCAACATGAGGCTTCGGAACAAAACAATGCTCAAGAATAATCTTTGATATTTACATGGTGATCTATCAACAATTTCAAAATTAATCTAAGAGTGGGCGGAGGTGTGTGGGGACAGGTGGCGCACACCCCACTCTCAGAGTGTGTGGGGATCAAATCCCGCATCGACGCCCGCCCAGGACAACCGAGCCTTCCATCCATCCGTGCCAGACTCGTCTGGAAGGAAAAAGCTTAGACTTGTACATCGGCTAATCACGGCAAGTCATTGTATAGAGCACATCACATTCTCCAGCCATCACGATTCTAGATGGAACTAGAGTGCGTGGCGCATCTCAGACGAAGGTTTGATTGAAGTCAAAAATATAATCCTGTATCCTTTGAGTACATTCTGTCTAGGAAGTGGTTTAGCGAAAAAGGCGTGTACTCATGGTACGGGGATTGCCTACCGAGGCCAGTTAACCTTCCCATCCCTCCTGGGTAGATGAATAAAAGCATTGACCCGCACATAGGCTAGTCCCTCAAGTAATTGCATAGGTCAAATCCAAATGCTATACGATTCTGGATGTAACTAGGATACGCGGTGCATCCTAAAAAGTGATTGCTAGACGCTAAAAATTTGTCATTTATCTCTTGTTATTAGTATACTTAGACGGTGACAAAAGGGAATCAGTGATGAGATAGGATCTGATTTGTTTGATGCATTTCGCTATTTTTGCAGAAAAAAATCCATCAACGCACATGTTCACTGAGGTTTCGGTAACAAAATCGCAAGAGATCGCTAATGTTAGCCATGAGCCCAGTAGCAGCCATGGACCGACAATGGTAACGATCGCTTCTAGTGGACCCTGTAATGAATGTGTGGACCGAGTTCACGCAATTATTGTGAGGAAGAAGTACAAATTGAAAAAAAAAATTTGCACGGTGATGTACGTTCTCTGATGAATACTCTGCGACTGAGGCATCGGCATCGGGGCAGGCGCGGTTTCCAATAACCAGTTGTGGAAGATGTTTCCTCATGAAAAAGGTGTTATATGAGGCACACGTGGCTGCGATGGCGATACATAGATTCAGCAGCACTACAGGATACCAGAAGTCCATTGCACCGATACTGAATAGGCCCATGCAACTCCAGGCGGAAGTCACCTTCAAATAGCAGCTATTATTGTATCAACGGAAAATGAGCAGGTAGATGACCTCTTGGTAATTCATCATGTATGGGATTGTGATTGCCAGTGAGAGCAGTAGGACACGAACCATCTTTGGCGTCTGAAACAGTTGAAATTCAAAAATAGCACCTCTCTTCAGAGTCAGAGCACTACTAGATGTCGAGGAAACTGGCTGCTTATTACGACCCCTCCTCTCAACTGGACCCAAATGTGACAATCGGGGTGTATACTTACGACAAAAATCGCGTGGCCGCCCGTGGCGTGTTCGAGTCATTTGCAGCTTTATCTGTTGAAACAGCAACAACAACAACATGGGCGAACTTCCAACTCCCCAACTGCATTCTCTGAAGATCCTTCACGGTACCAGCCCAATGCGTCTTCGCCGGAATTTCAAACGACTCGTACTGATAGCGCCGCGAGCGCGACGCCGCAAAGGGGGGTTTGTTGTCATAAGTGTACACACCCATGATAACCCTTCAACATCTACATTTACAGTAACAGTAACTACAGCCGATTACATAGTATTATTGAGTATTTTATTGCTGTAATTTTTGTGTTGATCCCTCAAACTCAATCACATTTTATACATAACTCTGTCAGTTGAGGGCACGTTCTGCTTATCATCTACCCTGGAACCATTTCTGACCTCTGCAATCAAGACCCCCCATCCCGCTCACCTAATACGACCCCCGTCGAGGAATCCTCCACTCCCGGTTTATTCTGTTCACAGTATACTTACCACAGGCACAGCCCCGGAAAGTGTTGCCGGTGCAGAATCATCTGGCCATGAGTGTCTTTGATTCTTTCGAATTGCTGCCATATTGTGAAGAGATTCCATTGCAAATGAGCCAATTCCTTCAAAAAAGCCATAAAATATTCACTGACATATTTCAAGAAGGACGGAGCATAAGACTGAGTTATAGCTGGCGAGATTTAACGTTATGCACGCTCTCAGTCGACCATGCTATTTGCCCTCCGCAACACTGGTCTAATATCAGTCACAGGCCGTGCGTTGCGGAGGGAAAATAGCACGTTCAAGTGAGAGCGAGTATGACGTGCGATGGTACACGCTGTGACCTCAACTAATATGTATTGGATGCTATCTCATTTTGCGCATCGTCGAATGAGCACTGCTCACAATTTATCCTAGTATGCTATTTGAGCACTATGTGTATGCAGATGGTAAATTAGGACCAGTACTTCTATACTGAATGGTTAAGGATGAGATTTCACCTAAGTCCAGGAAGGGAAAAAGCTCGCGGGGTGGGTAAGCCACTTCTGCACCTTCTCAGTATTCAGATTTTGCAGTTGCTGCCTCCAGTCCATAACTTTGAAAACCACAACAACATTGAAGTGACCACATTTCTTGCTGGTACAAACACAGGGAAATGCATCCTGTGGTCAATTCTGGAAGTCGAGGCGCGCTTCGTGCTATGAGATCACATTAGGCTGTAAGGAAAGTTTCGGCCGATTTTCGCAATTTCGACTTCAGGAGATCATAACTCAGCTCACTGTACCTTTTCTCATAGCATAAGCACTATTTGATGCTACGCTTTTTGCAATATCATGGGTATTTGTATATGTCATTTTGATGAAGGTCTGATGATTCGTATAGCGCGAAATCAAAAAAAGTCGACTTCAATCACCATTGTTTCTGAACACACTGCTGCTGAAGAAGCTGTCGAGATGTTCGGGAATGTGGAGCTTAGTAGCGCTAGATCTGGTGAATATGATGGACGAGTAGGGGCTTGAGCCTGCAACTGCTTCAATTACCGGAAGGGGATTTGTGGAAAATGCGCTGGCGCATAGTTGCTCTAAGGGACCCCTGGCACCCATTTTTTTGTTTTTTTCAAACCAAGGCTACTTGAGGTGGCTAACCAAGGGCAAATACTTTTGGACATCCCCTGCGAGAACGGGTGCTCATCGCTTTCTGCCGTAGCGATTTGAACATCAAAAAATTCAAGCAGCTTGTCCTCATTTCTCGCTTCTGAAACCAAGGACAAAGTTCACTATTGTGGTCACCTTCGCTGGGACCCGGCTAAACAAGAACTCGTGAAGTGGAGTCATCTAAAAAGTGCCATTTTCGCAGTACTTCAAAATTTCCCTAATAATTGTAAAACCTTGTAGCGTTCCAAGAAAAGCATATATTTAGCAAGAGCAACATTTTTTCTATCTAAGGGGCACAATATGTAAGCTTATTCACGTCAACGCCCTCTGATGCTTCAATTTATCTTGTGAACGCGGAAAAACGGCCAAAGCTTTCCTTACAATCTAATAGAAGAAAGCGCTAGAAAAGCGTGCAGTACTTGCATGGCACAGTAGATGTTCGCTCGAAATACTCCATCCGATAATCATAAGGACCATCGTCCGTGGTTTAATGCTGTTTTTGTTCCGTAATGGGATGATGAATGACGTCACATTTTCCATTTTTTAAAATCATTGCAACGTCGTTCTCATTGGTTGTAATTCCTATTTGCCATAGATTTCATGCACTCCATAGTGGAGGCATTTGATGCCTCATGTGCTGATGGCACGGCTTTCTCTGAAGTAGTGGTCGGCGGACAGAAAGGAAAGAGCTCATAGCAACCATCGGATACCAAGGGAGAAAGCTTTGTTGATGGAGTGAACAGAATTCGGTCACACAGACAAAACCACTTGCTTCATTGCCTTCAACCGCTGTACTGGTACCCTTTGCTGTAGCCTTACCTATGAAAGAACATAAGCGAATTGGTGCTGATCAACAATGACCGCAAACCCACCAATGGAAAAGGAAGTGGTAGCCACATAAAACCACATTTTGCAGTGGCACGGTGAGATATGGAAGATGGCTGGATGTCGAAAAAGAAGAACCACGGACCCTGCGAGTAATACCGCCAGTGAACGGAAAACCTGATAGAATGTTTGTGAATCCTGCAAATAAGAGTGACGTCACTAGATGGTAAAAAATTTCAAGGTTTTTGCTATTTGTTTTTTAATGATTAACAGCCTCAGTGAAGTGACTATGGAGCACTAGAGAAGTCGTTTTGAGGGGAAGTAAAGAGACGATTAAGGCCTATGTATCTGAACCCACAGCCGAGCGCAGTCAAGACAAGCTAATGACAGGGTGGGGATGATTCGAAGAAATGGTTATGAGCCAAGAGGTCTACGGGAATACGGGAAGGGATGGTTGGATAATTCCTGCACGTCTCGCCCTTCATACCCATGATGTGGTTCATGGATTCTGTCCCACCTGTAACATTTTGAAAATTTTCCCGAACTTACTTTGGAATCTTCGAGTATGGCTTCATGTCAGCTTAAAAGGCTTTCAGAGCTTTAGCGCCATGGATGTAAATACGCACGAGTCAGTGCGTAAAGCCCATCAGTTCAAAAATGGACCAGCATCAATTTCGAGTCATCTTACTTTTCCGAGCACTAAATTTTCTTTTATGTTTGTTCCATTTTCCTTTTGTCAAACCCACTTTTGGAGTACCTAGGCGAAGCATACAAATACTGCAAGTCAAAAAGAGTCATCGAGAACACATGTGAAAGTAACAGATGATCAAGGAATAACCTTTAAGAATTTTCCAAGGAAATTGCTCCAACTTCGGATATTCGGACACGGACAATCGGACACGGACCGATTCGTAAACCTTTAAAACCGCGTTTATACCTTGCGCTGCCGGCGGCTGCGTGTCTCTGGCTCTCCCCTGGCTGCCTGTCTCTGCCGTGTCTGTCACCCTATCCCGTTGTCTGCGTCGTCTCTGCACCTTTCTCGCGTCGCTCTGACTCGCTGTTTGTGAGCACAGCCACACGATGCTGGCGCAAAATATGTCCGGGTGTAGGTTGGGACACACGAATCTAGGCCGTGACCCTGTAACAGCTTGTGGCCTTTGACCTAAGCCTTAAATAATTCAGACTATTTGTTCATGTAAATCGTGTCCTCCTTGCAAGTCTGTTCCGTTGTATAGTCAAATTGCCTGAATTATTCATGTCACAGGGCAAATGCCACAGGCTGTCACAGGGTCACGGCCTAGATTCGTGTGTCCCAACCGTCACCCAATATGTCCCTGCGAAAACAGACCTCAACTGGTTGCAGGCGGCACAATGCAAGCGTTCCTTTCAACGAAACTGTCATGAGATCGATGATTATAAGAATCAGTGCGCTGAGGGTAGTCAGTGATGCGAATGAGACCTAAACGAGTTTTTGTTTATAAACACTTTAATATTCTATAAGATCTGATATAGTAACTTGAACGATGCTCCCGCTAGAGAGAAAAGTGAATTTATAACAGAATGCGTAGATAACAACAAAATTTCGGCCCATATGCCCGATTAGGCATGGGTTAAGCGTCTGCAAAAGCACAGAACAGATTATACTCTCAGGTCTGTATCTCTATCCATTTGGTAGGAGAACAGCCGATACTGGAGGCTGGGCCAGCCGTTGTTCTCCAGCCTCCAGCCATCTGCTGTCTTGCGGCCTTCAAGACGGACCACAGAGGGTAAAGAATCACTGTAGCTTGAGCTACCGGGGGGAGCGAGACGCGTTCAGGAATATAGACTTTTGCAAGCGAAATGTCCCGTTAATTTTATTGGAGCTCTCGCACAAGGAATGCCTATTTCCTCATGCATAATGTATTGTTCCCAGGGCGTGGAACGACGTAGGCAATGTTCACCGTATTTTCTGAGTAAAATTCGATCTGGTCCTTTGCAATCTGGCAATCGTCACCGACATAACCCTCTTTGCATGAGCAATATGCCTGAAAAACGATTTGGACAAGAAATTGTGATTTTGAACTTCAGTGAAGTGAATGTATGTACCCACTCTGTCAGTTAACGACGTGCAGTTGCCATTTATTCCGCATTCAAGCGGGGTAAGCTCGCAGTGATTGGGTGGTTGTCCGCAGCGGGTTCCCTGTAAATACAATGAGCAGATGACTTTGAGGAATCATAGCTTCTGCGTGTGAAGGAAGCAAAGTTGTCTCCAAGTTCTCTCTTCTTGTAACCTCGGCATTAGTTGTCGATTGCGATGTTTTTTTTTATGCCACACGAGGTTTTTAAGTGGAACCTTTATTCGTGGCCCAACGTTTCGACCGTTTCGTCTTCTTCAGAGGCCTGAAGATGGCTTGAAGCTCATGATTTGTCAAGTACCCGAACAAGCGCCTCCTCCCCTCTAGCGTTTCCGACATCATTTCGGGAAAGCTCCCGAACAACTCAGTAACATGACAACAAACTCACCGATGGTTCCACCGCTTGTGGGGAGCGTGTGCTCACAGCCACAGTAAGTAATGTTAGTATGGATGAATGAGCCCTACTTGAGTCTCAAGCCACATGACATGATATTGTCATGCATGTCACCCATACTATAGCTCGCATTTAGATACGAAAGGCAAAAGATCATTTGTAATAGACAAACACTCATTGCGGTTATTCATCCGTGGATTTCTGGCGAAAATCCAGAATGACTCCAAGACTTTCCTTGATGAAATTTCCGTCTCGAACGCCAAGATGCTACACTTAACATCAAAGTCGTTCCCACTGTGCTCCTCAATCTTATGCTTGCCAAGGGGGGTGGTAATGACATCACGCCTTTTCCCAGCTAGGTGTTCTTTAACGCGAATAGCCAGTGCCCTTCCTGTTTCTCCAATATAAGTGCTATTACAAGCCCTACATTCAAGCTGATAAATCACTCCAGCTTTCTCACAATCCCCTGGCTTTCCGTATGGGCATGTAATGCAGTTTGGAGTCATGCACTGCTTATCGTATAGTCTGTTGCGAACAAGTTGACGTCTAATGTTGTGATTAGGAATATTCACTAACACAACATCATCTTGTAACTGTGCTCTCACAATACTACGTTGTATTGAAGCAGTGACACGATCGGAGATGAATGGAAGGCATGAGGGTAGTTTCCTTTGACGTGATATGCGCCGTTGTGGACCAGCATAAGAGGGTGTTCGCCGTATGGGTACCGCATAACCATTC
Organism: Trichostrongylus colubriformis; assembly: GCA_963978905.1. NCBI lineage: Eukaryota > Metazoa > Nematoda > Chromadorea > Rhabditida > Trichostrongylidae > Trichostrongylus > Trichostrongylus colubriformis. The sequence goes on along the minus strand of OZ022256.1, from coordinate 58,360,628 downwards.
TCGGCAGCTATGCGTGTAGCTAAGCGTCTTGACTCCTGCCGCTCCTCATCGCCAGTGCACATACTGGTTGCTGTAGTTATCATGTTCTTGATGACAGCACGTTTCACTGCAGCAGGGTGAGAAGATGAAGCATGAATCAAAACGTTCTTACAGCTAGGTTTGCGGTACCATTTTACGCTAACAATGCCATCGGACAATTTGACCTGAGTGTTAAGGTATGGGAACCAACCGTGCTTAGGTACTTCCCGTGTAACAGCGCGCAAGGCACCGCTCCTGATCAGAGATTGTTACCTATTGTACCGTTCCCACGCACTGTTTATAAAGAGCCTGAACCGTTTTTCGAGGCTGATGTGAAGTTTCGGGCTTTAACATTGGGTGTGCTCGCCGCACTCGATCGGTACAGACGACTTCACAATACTAACTTAACCTACGATCAGTGGCAAGGGTTCAAAGAAGTGCGTGAGTTAAGATCGAACGGCACAATACGCATCTCTGTCAGCGATAAAGGTGGAGAGTTCGTGGTTATACCACAATCATTAGATCGTGAGATAACCGAACTCCATTTGCAAGATTCGACCATCTATCGTCGCGCCACCATGGAAGATTTTACAGCGCAATGTAGACGTCTCAATCACGTATAGACTGTTATAGGAACATCTGCGGGAATCGATGGAAAGTTTTTGAGCAGACTTAGACTAGACAACCCTAGTTGTCCGGTTTTTTATAGCCTGATCAAAACCCACAAACTTTCTCCTAACGACATGCTATCAATGTCAGCAGACACCTACAAAATACGACCTATTATAAGCTGCGTTGGTGGACCAACCGATCGGATATCGTGGTACCTTAATGCTATCGTGAGCCAGTTACTAACCAAAGTCCCTTCCCACCTGACCAACACGAACCAGTTCCTAAAACAGTTGCGCAACTCAAACTTCGGGGCGAATTGTGTAATGGAGTCGTTTGATGTTACATCACTTTATACCAATGTCCAAAACGAACAAGCTCTTCAGGCTTTATCTGAAATGTTGGATAGGCATGCTAGAGATATAAAGACCTATGGTGACGACAAGTCGTCAATCGACTTATCGATATCACAGGGAGTGATCGCGCGCGAAAGGGGGTATAAGAGACCTTCCAGAAAGGGGATAGCTCAGTGTTTATTGATTTCTTTTTCTTTAACTCGCGTTCACTTATCCGCTTACTCATTGCTGTTACTCATTGATGTTACTCGTTATATTTTTTGGAGTATGAATGTTTAATTACCCAAGTTTGAGGTCGCGTCTCCCACACACACACACACACATATCCGCGTGGCAAACCTATTGGCGAGCTGGTGGGAGGTGGACTTCAATTGGTGCATCGGCGGTTCCAAGTGATTACAAGAAGCGAACTGCAGGTTGGTTTACAACTTCACCGGGGTTTAAAAGTGGTGGCTGTCATTGCATGCAAGCTTTGCTTGTTTTTATACGCGTTCGTTTCCAATTTCAGTAATCAATCGAGTTGCGGGGGTGACTAATTCATCGCGTACACTTTCTTTGTCTCAGAAACTCTCGCGTTGGACCATTGGGGATTGAAATCACCATAAAAATGACCACGCAACTTTCGTCCCACAAAAGATTGTTATCTCGACACTGTAACAAGTTGGAAACGGTTCTATCGCGTTTCAAAGAAGAAAAGTTGGAGACCCTGAAGGCTTCGGACGATAACCGCACTCCAGGGTATGAAAAGATATGCCGGAAAGAGCTTCAAGAGGCACTTGGAGTAATTAAGGCATGCACGTCAAAAATTGAAGAGCTATGGCAAAAATAGGCCGCTTCCATACTTTGCGCACCGACGCCGTCACGCGCGTGACGGCGTCGGTGCGCAAAGTATGGAAGCGGCCATATGGGTACGCGTTATCCCAGATAGACAGCCCTCAAAAAACAGAAGTTGACGATTATGAACTTTATTCCACGCAAGCCGAAGGAATTCTTAGTGCGGCTCTCGATTACACGGTCATTTTGGAGGGAAGATTGCACGCGTTTTCCTCCAAGGTAGACAGTAGCCGCGATAATTCATACCGTAGCGCTCAAAACAGCACGACTCAAGATTGTTTGACCGAGAGTAAAAAACTCGATCTGCCCACGTTACCCATTCCAACATTTACAGGAAACATATGGGACTGGGGTAATTTTTGGACTTTATTCTCGGCAAATGTGCATTCTCAGCCCTTGCCACCGCTTTTTAAATTCAACTATCTCCTAAACGCGTTGAAGGGGAAAGCGTATAACGCGGTAAGAAAGTTCCAAATTACGGAGGAAAATTATGAAAAAGCGGTAAAATTTCTAAAGGTAAAATACGGGAATCAGGAAGAGCTCGTAAACCGCCTGATAGACCGTCTAGAGAATCTTAAGTCGCGTTCGCCTGCAATAAAAGACCAGCGCGTGCTTCTAGAACAAGTCCAAGTCATAATACTGCAACTCCAAGATAAGGGAGAACAGGTAGATGGGCAATTACTCCTGAAACAGGTGCTTTCGAAATTCTCAGATCGCTTGCAAAGAAGAGTCCTGGAAAAGAAGTATTCCATGGAGGAATCTTTTCGTATGGAAACTCTTTTGCGGTATCTGGACGATATAATTTCGAGTGAGGAACAAATTGCATTGTATGTTTCGAAGAATATCGCGTCTTCTCAGCCACCACATAAGAAGGAAAGGGGTCAGAACGATCAGTTGCGGCGCGTAGGAGGCGGTATTTCGAGAATTTCCTGTATGTACTGCGGAGCGGATCATAAACCAAGTACATGCAGCAAGTACGGAACACCTCAGGAGAGGGCTAAGTACTTAAGGGAGCACAAATTGTGCTTCATTTGCGCGTCACCACAGCACCTCACATCTCAATGTGAAGGGTGGGAATGCTTTATTTGTCAAGGAAAGCATCACACTTCCTGCTGCTTCAAAAGTGAGTACCCATCGAAAACGAGTCAGGCCCCCACTGGAAAGCCTTCCGTGACTTCCACGTCCGCGGAAAAAGGCAAGAGAAAATCTCTGCAGAAATCAAGGCCCACTCCTACAAGCAGCCATCAGGTTAGTCAAGGAGCTACCGTGCTTCACAATGAAGCACACGAGCGCTCAAATTCGGAACCAGCAGAAATTTTCAATATGAGAGAAACCTACCTTCCCACGGGTGAACTCACAGTTATGGACCCATCTACGAGGCAGTTGAGGAAGGTACCCGTACTTTTAGACTCAGGAGCTGAGTTCTCATTTATCGACGAGGCACTGGCAGAGGAGTTATGCTTGCCCACGTTGGTGTCAACTACACTGCGTATTCGCACATTTGGATCAGATCGCGTACAAGAGTGTTTAAGCCGCAAAGTACCCCTCGAAATCTGGGACAGTGAGGGGAGACCCTACTCCCTGGAACTCCTGACGCACAAGAGCTTGACTACTACTCTGAAGACTCCTCCAATACTTGAAGAGGATATCGCGTTCATTAGATCTCTACAAGTGCCAATAAATCTAATCAGAGGACAACAAACAACGAAACCACTAATCCTTTTGGGATCTGATCAACTTTGGCAACTTCTTAGCAAGGATCAGACCCACATTCTCCTCCCTTCCGGGTTGCATCTACTGCCAACTCATCTCGGACATCTAGTGACAGGACAAGTTCGGCAGAAAAGTCTAGTAGCGCAAGTAGTTGAAGATATTGAGGATCTTGAGCAGAGGTTTGATGAAGGATGGGATCCACAGTGGGCGATGGAAGCTAGAGTAAACGCGTTTTCCACGGAAACGGTTCAGGAAAACGCAGACGAAAAGGCCCTATGGGAAAAATATTGGTCGTTGGAACAAGAGGGCACTGAAGAGTTCGCTATACCAGAACAAGAGGTTCAGTCACTAATCGATGAGAAGGTGCTGGAAAACTTCAAAAACACTATTGAGAAGAAAGACGATGGATATTATGTGCGCCTACCGTGGAAAGAGATCCCTATGGCGCTGCCGGATAATAGAGCCATCGCGTGGCGACGTCTGATGAGTGTATGGACTACACTTCAGAAAGACAAGGAACTTCTGCAGAAGTATAACTCCATCTTCGAGGAACAATTGCGCTTGAACATTATAGAGGAAGTAACCGATGAGCGACAATCGGATGGAGGAATAATTCACTACTTACCGCACCAAGCCGTGTTGACACCACAGAAGAACACGACAAAAGTACGAATAGTGTTCGACGCGTCAGCACATTTCAAAAATTCTCCGTCACTAAATGACGCGTTGCATCGAGGTCCAATAATTCTTCCCAAACTTTTCGGAATCCTACTTCGGTTTCGAATAGGCCGCGTTGCGTTGATTTCGGATGTAGAGAAAGCATTCCTACAAATTCGAGTTCAGCCAGTAGATAGGGATGCGACACGGTGCCTTTGGCTGTATGATCATAATGCTCCACCAAGTCCGAGTAACCTGAGAATCTTCAGGTTTACACGCGTGACATTTGGCCTACTCCCATCTCCATTCCTGCTTGCAGCTACCACTCATTACCATTTGGATCAGTATCCAAATGATACCGTTCTCGTTAAGGAAATTAAGGAGAATCTGTACGTAGACAACCTACTCCTTACAATGGATACACAAGATGAAGCAACTCGCGTGTACTCACGGACCGAAGCTATATTTAGCGAATTAAAAATGAATCTACGAGAGTTTGTCTCCAACCAGGATCAAGTGATGCAGAGCATCGCGGAAGAAGACCGATCGGCAGAGAATGATCCTAAAGTTCTAGGAGTTAAGTGGTTCTCGCTGGAGGACGAGCTAGAGATCGCGTGTCACATAGTAGAGCATTCCAAAATAACTAAACGCACAGTGACAAGCACAATTGCGTCAGTTTACGATCCCATGGGATGGTTGTTACCACTAGTGCATAGAGCAAAAATATTCCTCCAGTCTTTGTGGAGAGACGAACTGGAGTGGGATGCACCGCTTCCAGAGGACCGCAAAATAGCATGGGAAGCACTCATAAAGAGTATGGACGGATTTCAGAAGAGGCTACCGCGTTTCCTTGTGAGCAAGTTTTCGAAGGTTCAGTTGGTCACTTTCGCAGATGCTAGCTCAGAGGCGATGGCCGCGTGCATCTATTTGTGTTCTTCACAGTCGGCAAATTTACTAATGGCCAAGGGGAAGCTTCCATCTTTGAAAGCAAAAATGACAATTCCCAAAATGGAATTAAGTGCGCTCACATTGGCTATGCGTCTTACAAACTCAGTGGTAGCTCAAATCGCTTCTATTATCTCAGTAACAAAAATTATCATTCTGTCAGACTCGGAGATAGTCTTAAACTGGATCAGAACAAAACCACGTCCCATTATTGGTCCATTCATCAGAAATCGCGTTTTAGAAGTCCGAAACATTGTGGCTCATCTGGTAGAAAAAGGCTATAAAATAGAGTTTGGTCATATACCATCGCAGAACAATCCAGCGGACTGCGCCACGAGAGGATTGGACAAAACGCTTTTGAAAGACCACTTCTGGTGGAAAGGCCCAGGATTCCTCATACAAGCAGAAACCTGGAAGGACGAGTATACGCCGGTCACTCTCGAAACTTCTCAGGATAGTGAAGAAAGCGAAACCGATCAAGCAGGCGAAGACGATGCAGTGAAAGTACATACACTAACAAGGACGAAAGACAACCACACAGATCTTTTCCAGAACATTCGCTTTTCTGCATTATCCAGTATTAAACGAGTAGTCGCCTATGTTATGCGGTTTATAAGAATTGTGGTTAATCGCGTGAACACGAAGCGAACAGCTTCTATAAAGCTCACAGACGTTTTGAAAAAGGGCGTTGGAGGACAGCACACAACTATTCATGGCTGGGAGATGGGCATGTCTAACATGATGTTAGTCAAACAGCATCAAGTATCTCACTTGAATAATGAAATTAGAAAGTCACTCCATCGCTTGAATCTCTACGAAGACCAGTACGGTGTCTGGAGATGTCGCGGTCGACTAGGGAAGAGCGAATTAGATGATTCAGCCAAGTTTCCCATGTTAGTACTCCAAAAGTCATGGCTTGCACAGAGGATCATCGAAGATTGCCATAGTGCACTCCATCTAAGTACAAGCCATACTATGGGTAAAGTACGGGAAACCTACTGGATCCCACAGCTTCGCGCCGAAGTGACGAAAGTTGTACGACGATGTGTCAGGTGCCAGAAGCTGAACAATCTGCCCTATAAGTACCCCGAACAGAGTCATCTTCCAGCGCGAAGAGTAATGAGGTCTCGCTCGTTTGCGCACGTAGGGCTGGACTATTTCGGACCCCTCTCGATGAAAAATGAGGATCGCATCGACAAGTGTTACGGGTGTATTATCACATGCCTTGTCACCAGAATGGTACATCTTGACGTCGTAGCAGATAACTCCACTATCGCGTTCCTTCACATGCTGCGACGATTCTTTTCAAGAAGAGGTAATCCACTGTCAATAACAAGTGACAATTCACCTACATTCGCGTTAGGAGAAACCATTCTCTCCGAGTGTTATCAACGCATAAAGAAGGATACAACGATCGAAAAAGAAGTAAGCAACCGACAAATAGATTGGATTTACATAACACCTTACGCACCCTGGCAGGGAGGGGTGTACGAGCGCTTAATTCAGTCGGTGAAGTTAGCCCTCCATAAAGCCTTGGGGAAGACTATACCTACGCGTGGAGAATTGGATACCCTAATTGTAGAAATCGAAGGAATGATGAACACTCGACCGCTTATGTATGTGGAATCAGATACCGTGTCAGACAGAGTGCTCAGACCCATAGATTTTCTACAAAACGAATTTGAGGTACCGCCTCCACTGGAGATAGAAGAAGAAGACACAAATGACCCGATGTACGCCACTCCAGCTGAGCGAGTAACACTTCAAACAAAAATGCAAGTGCTTCAGGCACTACGAACTTCATGTCAGATGACTGAGAAATTTTGGCAGATTTGGCATTCGCAGTACATTACATCCCTGAGGGAAAACATCAACGCAATGTGGGAAAAAGACGTGGGTCGCGTTTGGTGCCTGAAACAGGAAAAATCGTTTTAATCTGTGACGCTCTTCAACCTCGGTACCAGTGGAAAATGGGGCGCGTCGTGGAATTAATAAAGAGCAAAGAAGGAACGACGAGAGAAGCAATAGTACAGCTTCCTTCTCATAGGAAAATAAGGAGGCCAATAAACCTATTGACTCCTTTGGAGCTGGATGAGGATGACTCTGCTTCAGAAGGAAAAACATCCTCACAACGAAAGACAGAGGAAGTCCCAGCTTCAGCAGAGGACCCAAACATGGACCATGATATAGAGGAGCAAAGAACCTCGCCTTACAACCTGCGACAGAGGAAGGAAGTGAATTATAATGAAAATGCCGCAGTTTTGAGCATGAACACGAAGTCGGTTTTGCTCGTCACAATCATCAGCGTGCTACTAGGAATCTGTGCAGGTTTCAGCGAAGCTTCTGCGGACCGCATAAACTCAAATGTGATGTGCGAGCGTGACGCGTTAAATCTCACACTAGGGTCGACTATAGTATCGCGTACGCTATATCTGAGTGCAACTTTCATTCGCGATGAAAAAGGTACCCTCGCGCGTGACGTGCAGCGCAATTGCGGGGGGAAGGACCTTCATTTACTATACATATCAACAAAAATATTTATATATTCTACATGCAAAATCACCACAGCAAAAACTAAATACCTTTCAGTAGAATTTCTCAAAACGTGTACGTGTTATTTCAGAATGGCGGAACGCAACTGCGAAGACGACACGAAGTACTTGTCCAACCTGATATTGAAGCGACACACCGCTTTAAATCGCGTGCAAGACGACCTAGGAGCGATATACGAAGTGTTCCAGCAGCAGATTTCCATCGCGTCAATGGCTCAATTGCAATGGAACTACACGAAAACAGAGGAAAGCTTTGTGTTAGGGACTCCAGCCTCAAGGATCAAGACCATTGCCAAGCAGATGAAGGATTTGATGGTCGCCAGAGAGAAGATGTCGCGTATGGGAACCCGATTTATCTATACGAACCGCTACTACAAGGAAGTGGCCCATCTGGGAGACCAGCATCCCAACGTTTCAGTGCAAGAGTGGGACAGACAAGCGGAAAGCGCGCTACTTCAACTGGAGAAGAACAAGAAACGGTTTGATGAAGTTATCAAGGAAATGGAAGTCGAGATGGAGCAAGCCGAAAAGGACTTCAATGTTGGACCCTGTCATACGAATGCACAACATATCAACACGTTGTTTCGCAGAGCCTTCGAGAACTTGACGGCAACAGACAAGGACAACTCTGAAAAGCGCTTTGCCGATGTACAGGATAAACTGAAGGAGCAGTCCGAAGAAATCTTGCGCCTGAAGAACATCGTGGAGAAACCAGGAGTTGGAAAAGGTGCAAAAGATGACACTAACGAGATGAATGATGACGTGTACTTTTCGCGTATGGTCGACGAAGTTCGCGTAGTGAATGAGCCAGGACCAATCCAGGAACTTCCTGCACTCGTATCGGAGAGCGAAGACAGCGACGGAGAAGGAGACGTCCATTCTGAGGAAGACGATAGGATGGACATAGACGAACCGCTCGAAGAACCCAGCTCGCTAAGGAACAGAGAACGCGTTGTGGAAGAACTGCCGCCAGATAGAATTGTGGAGATAGTTCATGAAGGAAGAGACAGTGACCGTGCTCCCGAATCAGGAAGGGAAGATCATTCGCGTGCCCGGAGGAGGTCGCCTTCACGACCTCGAAGAGAGAGAAATGACCGAAGAAGGAGAGAGCTCCGGTGGCTTATTGACGAGCTAGAGGAAAGAAGGGCCCGGATGGAAAGAGATCTGCAAGACTTTCCGTACAGAAAGAAGGAGTCGCGCTCACCTTACATGAACCCTTCGTTGAATTGCGCGTTTTGCGACAGGGAAGGCGAACATTTCTCCGATTCCTGCCCCAATGTTGTCAATGGAGACCGAAGATGGGAGATTATGAGGGAACGATCCTATTGCCAGTACTGTCTCAAGAGATGCGGATACTATGAAGACTGCGCCTACCGGAGAAAAGGCTGTTACTACTGTAATCGCGTAAAGGGGACCGCTTTCGAATTCCTCATCCCGGATGATCGCGGACACCACACCGCTTTATGCAACATACCGGACCGTAAGAACGAAGCTCGAAGGCAGACAGAAGAAGTGCGACAGGAATTGCGCCATCTCATACGGGAATACGACGCCATGGACGCGGAAGCCAGAAGGGACGCTTGAGAAGCCGGCAAGGACGACGACCGAAAGGGAACTGAAGAAAAAGCTACTTGCGATATTATTGTTTGTAATGTTATGTTATTGAATTGTTGACGTTCAATTAATTACTGCCGCCGGGTGTGACGACAAGTCGTCAATCGACTTATCGAGATCACAGGGAGTGATCGCGCGCGAAAGGGGGTATAAGAGACCTTCCAGAAAGGGGATAGCTCAGTGTTTATTGATTTCTTTTTCTTTAACTCGCGTTCACTTATCCGCTTACTCATTGCTGTTACTCATTGATGTTACTCGTTATATTTTTTGGAGTATGAATGTTTAATTACCCAAGTTTGAGGTCGCGTCTCCCACACACACACACACATATCCGCGTGGCAAACCTATTGGCGAGCTGGTGGGAGGTGGACTTCATATGGACTGAATAAAGGACACATCATGACTCTAGTTGGGGAATGTTTGCGATGCAATATATTTAAATGGTCAGGGCGATACTATTCCCAAATAAGGGGTTTGGCTATGGGTCAGCGACTAGCACCAGTACTTGCAATCTGCTTCATGAGCAGAATTGAAGAACCAGTACTGAGTCGCTTGCCTTTAATGTACTGTAGATATATTGATGACTGCTTCATCGTAACATCAACACAGTCCGAAATGGATGAGTGTTTTCGGTTATTAAATGAGCAATCACATTATATCAAGCTCACACGGGAAGTACCTAAGCACGGTTGGTTACCATACCTTAACACTCAGGTCAAATTGTCTGATGGCATTGTTAGAGTAAAATGGTACCGCAAACCTAGCTGTAAGAACGTTTTGATTCATGCTTCATCTTCTCACCCTGCTGCAGTGAAACGTGCTGTCATCAAGAACATGATAACTACAGCAACCAGTATGTGCACTGGCGATGAGGAGCGGCAGGAGTCAAGACGCTTAGCTACACGCATAGCTGCCGAGAATGGTTATGCGGTACCCATACGGCGAACACCCTCTTATGCTGGTCCACAACGGCGCATATCACGTCAAAGGAAACTACCCTCATGCCTTCCATTCATCTCCGATCGTGTCACTGCTTCAATACAACGTAGTATTGTGAGAGCACAGTTACAAGATGATGTTGTGTTAGTGAATATTCCTAATCACAACATTAGACGTCAACTTGTTCGCAACAGACTATACGATAAGCAGTGCATGACTCCAAACTGCATTACATGCCCATACGGAAAGCCAGGGGATTGTGAGAAAGCTGGAGTGATTTATCAGCTTGAATGTAGGGCTTGTAATAGCACTTATATTGGAGAAACAGGAAGGGCACTGGCTATTCGCGTTAAAAGGCACTTTCCGCTTAGGAGAGCGACCATAATCGGGGTCAATAATGAACCCAGAGCCGCTAATCTACTCAGTAGCAGTGAAAAAACTAGCAAAAAAAAACCAAGGACCTCAGAAATGGGATCCGCATCCCTCACCAATTGGTCACCAATTGGGTGGGGTCACCAATCGATGGGCGGGGTCCCAGTTGCCTCCCGCCTTCTTTGCGCTGCCAGGAGGGCTCGTGGCACCGCTCTAAGGGTACACCCGCGACAGTTACCCGGGGGTCTATCGGCTGCGGCGGGGCAAATAGCAGGTAAGATTATCGTGGAAAGTGCCTTTAAAGAACACCTAGCTGGGAAAAGGCGTGATATCATTACCACCCCCTTGGCAAGCATAAGATTGAGGAGCACAGTGGGAACGACTTTGATGTTAAGTGTAGCATCTTGGCGTTCGAGACGGAAATTTCATCAAGGAAAGTCTTGGAGTCATTCTGGATTTTCGCCAGAAATCCACGGATGAATAACCGCAATGAGTGTTTGTCTATTACAAATGATCTTTTGCCTTTCGTATCTAAATGCGAGCTATAGTATGGGTGACATGCATGACAATATCATGTCATGTGGCTTGAGACTCAAGTAGGGCTCATTCATCCATACTAACATTACTTACTGTGGCTGTGAGCACACGCTCCCCACAAGCGGTGGAACCATCGGTGAGTTTGTTGTCATGTTACTGAGTTGTTCGGGAGCTTTCCCGAAATGATGTCGGAAACGCTAGAGGGGAGGAGGCGCTTGTTCGAGTACTTGACAAATCATGAGCTTCAAGCCATCTTCAGGCCTCTGAAGAAGACGAAACGGTCGAAACGTTGGGCCACGAATAAAGGTTCCACTTAAAAACCTCGTGTGGCATAAAAAAAACATCGCAATCGAAGCAAAGTTGATTAATCAGCGTTTAATTAATTGAAGAAAATAATGCATTAAGCGGCTGATTTGGCTTTCCTAGTGTATCTTTGTAGATTCAGTGGCCGGCTAATTATAAAATCTGCACCTCAAACCTTTCATGACCGGTTCAAAGCGTGCCATCTCAATATTAATCGTGCTTACTTGCCAATGTGGTTTGCACACACAGATCTTTCCATGTGCGACTTCTTCGCAGGCTAACGTCCCGATAGGGTCACATACGGAGCATGAGATCTGTACATCCACTGATGTTGTCTCTTCTTCTTTAGGCTGTCCAATTGCCAAAGATCGAGCTGCAGAAAACGAGAGTCAGCTCATAGTTCCAAAGGATCTCTTCATTCAAAGGAAAAGAATGCCTCCTTTGAACTCTTGAGCTTTCAGGGATCGAGAACTGTCAGAAGCGAGGAGCCTTTAATCGACTCTATCGTGTTGTATTAACAACATCTGTGTTAACAAATTCATGAGGGAACTCACTTGGTGTCACAAAAATGACATTAGCGGTGTTTGTTCTGCTCTCTTTCTCTGTCACTGTTGTTGTTGTCTCAAGTAGAAAGAGAACGATGAGACACGCTTGGATGTACATAGCCTGTGGAGGAAAACATTCACGAAATGAAACGAAATAAAATTAAGCTGCAAGTAACTTGGAAATCGTGTGCTCACGTCAATTTGTACGCGTCGCAGTCCTAGAGGAACTGCCTCATGCAAGGTGAAAATAAGAACTGGAAAGACACTTTTTCCGTGAAAAAAGATTCCATTCCAAAAGAGATGTTTCGCAGCGAAACTCCCATTGAAAAAGTGTGGCTTGGGGCAACGCTGCCTGCCACGCTGCTCGTATCTGCTGGGCGAGTTGCTGCTTTTGTGGGCAACGTTTATGAATGGGTGACTCACTAGTTTCTTAGCCGTCTGCAGGTACCACTATCGGTCAGTGATGCAGAGGGGTCGAAAGGAAGAAGTGAGAAGAAGAGTTTTTTGGTTCCTTTCCTTAGGATTTTGTTACATTAATGACCACCGCGATTTTTATATTCCTCGCTCGATTTTTCAGCAAACCGCCGAAATTGCCCTGAAACTTGTTCCAAAACTGAAGTAATGTCCAGAATGGAATGGTGTGGAAACACATGTAAGAGGCTCATTGATATCTACATATCATGACTTAATTAGGTGGGTAGTAATCGCTAAACGGGACACAGAAAATCGCTTTTATTTTTCGGTTGTCAAGCCTTTAATAGATAGGATCAAGCTTGTATCAAGGAATTCTCAGAAGGCAGAACTTAGCTGAGTCTTAAGGAGTACATACAGGGGGTGCCAAAAAAAGTAATTTTGTTTCCTCCACTTTCACCCCACTTTAGTCAAACTACAGCAAATTCTGTTGAGGTATTTTCATCCCCAGATTCAAGAGCAGATCTCACTCTATCAGTATACTCCGTGGCAGCCTTCTGCACGAGCAGGATCGGGGGCGAGGAAAGAGTGAACAAGATGTGTCACCTCAACTGGGCAAAATCCAATATTTCGTCGCCCTCGTTCACAACCTTGCTGAGGTCCGTTCACTCTGGGTACCTAAGGGGATTCATACTGGGTGGTGTTCTTCAACATTCCGTTTTTTCCTGGTTTCCAGCGCCCTTCGTTTCCAAGAGCCAAAACGTGCCCTTACCACTGAAACCCCTCCGGAGGCGGATTTGGGCATGAAAATGATACTTTGGATCATAGCAGCCTTGTCCAACCAGCAGGGGCTCTGTGACTTCCATGAACCGAAGGGCCAATCTTCACGAAGCTTCCCACAAAAGACTTACCACGGAGCCTGGCTTCTCTGTTTTAAGCGGACCTTGATACTGTAGGTACTCCAAAGCCCGACTGCGCCGAATGAAAACTCCATATTTTTATAAAGGTGGACCTAGGGAGCCACAGCTTGTTCCTGCTTTTAGAGGAACATTTCGGGAATATTTTGCCCCAATACTTTTATCTCTTTCGTTTCCCTATGTTTTGTATAATTGGCAGATGTGAGCCGTGGGCAAAATTACTTTTTTTGGCACCCCCTGTAGTCTATAAATGGAACTTGGGATGTATTCGGAGACTGAGATTGTGATGGGGTCGTGGTGCACAGTTCTCCCTTTTGACGTCAGAAGCCAACTTTTCAAAAGAAAAGAAAGGTAAGTTATCCTTTCTTATTCATTCAATTCAAGGGTCTTACTAAAGACTTCTAACAAGCGGCGGGCCGTACGACGAGTAAACTCGTCAAAACTCGAAGCTGATCAGGCCACTTTAACCTCACCAATACCAAACATTGAGTTTTCAGAATGAAAAAAAAACTTTTCGATTCGCCTTCTCTGAATGTCGAGCTGAATGCGAATTCATGAGAATACTGTGATCTACTTATCAACAAATAATTGACGGAGGTAGAACAATCTTACCGTTAGCTTCAAATGAAAAACTAAAAGAATTATTAGGTTTGTGCCACATTTTATTGTGATATGATATAATTTGATAGCATTGAAACTGCCTCATCTATTCACACTACAGGGACAACGCCGCCATTGGGCGTAGCTATGGCCGATAGGACCGTCACAGTAAGACAGAAGCATCCGCAAGTGAGTATAGTAGTCGGCCTTGCCAACATGTCAGACTTCCCACCCATCCACATGGAAACCTTAATGAGACGTGGCAGTCATAAAAATATCCCATAAACCCGCTCACGTTATTGCATGGAAGAAAGGTATTCGATTTGACAGTGAAAAAGTAGCTACGAAAAGCTCATAGCATTTTAATAATATTAATATGGTAGATTCAGGTGAGTTGTGGCTTGAGCGATACCATCCAGGGTCAGACTTTCTTCGAGAATTTCTCGTAGAGAGGTCGTTTTGGGCTGGAAGGTGGGGGGCATATTGAGGATTTAAGGGAGTCGTATTTTCGAATTTTGCTTTCAAGGAATAAGCGTTTCAATATCCATCACGAGAGTAGTTGTATTTGATCCTGCAACAGTCAGGGGATTCTCTTAGTTGAAATGAAACTGCTGGGAATAGCCAACAAACGCGCCAGATTTCGCCATTTGCTGAGCATTTTTATGGGAGACCTCATAAATCAGCTTAATAGAATGAAAAGTATAGGCTTTCAAATTAAAATTTGGATTCATTCATGATGGCTTAAGTTTATGATGGGACATTACCATGAATGTGTACCCTGTGGATCCTTCATTAAGGAAGATTTCAAGTTCGATGAACAAAAGATTCACTATAGAGGAGTATGCCGTGGGTGCGTCTACAAGTTCGGCTCAAACGAAAAGTAAATTTGATTCTGTGTTCTCCGCCAAATTTTGCAGAAAATGAACCATCTCGGTTCATACTTGCGGCCAGGGGGAGAAAGAGGGAGGGGGTGGGGGGGGGGGGGGGGGGGCTGGGGAGAGGACAACTTGCTGAATGTTGGGCATAGCATGTCTTCACATTACCAACGTGTTAGTAACTCACTGTGGATACCACATATACAGTAGCGCTCAAAAGTCTTCGGCCAAATGGACTTTCACTTGGGGTTTTTCACTTATAACTTTTTTGCAACTGCACCGATCTAAGAGAAATTTTAGTATGTTGTACTTGGAGACACTGCATACTTAATATACTATTTTGGCGCTCAACGGTATAGGTTACGCGGTTATATGAAATTTTTTGTTTTTGGAGTGCCATCCCTATGCCGTCCCGCTGAGCCGCTGTCATCAAAAATCGTGGTCTTTCTACAATATATTAATGATCCCTGAGGCTTGCTCGTTCTGTTTGTGTAAAGAAACCCGTTCCCCTTGACCAAGCCTTTTACTTTTTTTTGGGTGGTCTTGTAGTAAATTCTTGTAAAAAACCATGAAAAGTGTCAAGCGGCACTCAAGTAGAAGGAAATGTTGACAATAGGTTCAGGCATCACATATTAAAATTTTGTCAAAGTCAGTCAAGTAGAAAAAAAGTTATGACAAAAGAGTTTTGGCCGAAGACTTTTGAGCGTTACTGTACATATATTAGGTTGTAACCGAACTTTTGGCAGGTTTTCGCAATTTCAACTTCGGAAGATCATAACTCGGCTCACAACGTATCTTTTCTCACAGAATGAACACCATTCGATTTGCTACACTTTTAGCAATACCACTGATATTTGCATCTCTCATTTCGATGAAGGGCTGATGATTTACATAGCGCGACTTCAAAAAAGTCGACTTCAAATCACCATACTTTGTAAACACACTGCTACTGAAGGAGCTGTTCAGATGTTCGGGAGAGTGAGGCTTAGTCAGCGCTAGTTCTGATGAATAGGTGGACGACTAAGGGTTACGAGCTGTGGAATATGCGCTCGCGCGGCACCAGTTTTTTGGGTTTTTTCGAATCAGAGCAACTTGAGGTAGTCCACATTTGTGTAGGAAATTCCATTGCTTTCAGATATCCCCTGTAAGTATAGACGCTCATTACCTTCTGCCGTTTTTGGTTAAAGCGATTTGATCAATTGAAAATTCGAGCAACTCATTCTCATTTCTGTCCCTCTTGAACCAGGGACAAAGTGTTCTATCTAATGCTTTACCCCTTCCCCTTGCGGTAGTCACATTTGGGTTGCCTTTGCTGCATCGATTAAACAAGAACTCATGAGCTGAAGTAATCCAAAATGCCATTTTCGCAGAGCCTTCAAAAATCCCTAATTTCGAACACTTGTGGCATTCCAAAGGAAGCATATATTCAGAAAAAGCAACTTTTTGTTTATTCATGGAGCATAATATGCAAGTTGATTCATGTTGACGCGCTTTGAGATTTCAATTTATCTTCTGAACAGGCAAAAATGGCCAGAACTTTATTCATATGTATGTACATGTATGATATTCTAAAGGCACGGAGAGCGATTGCTTCAATATTAAACCAGATTTGTGTATTATATTTCTATTGGATTTATTAAATTTATATTAGGTTGGACGGGAAGTTCTGGGACACCTTGTGAGAAAAATTCAATTTATTTTAATTTTACTCACATGTAACTTCAGTCACCAAAGTATGCACCATCGTGATCTACAATGTACTGCCAACGCTCAGGAAGATCGTAGATACCCTTCCGGTAGAATTCGGGAGACTTCTGGTCAAAGAAGTTCTGGAGCCCGCTCTTGAGATCGTCGTCATCTTTGAACTGTCGCCCGTCAAGGAAGTGGCTCAACGACCGGAATAGGTGGTAGTCAGTTGGGGACATGTCCGGGGAATATGGTGGGTGGGGAAGCGTCGTCCAGCCGAGGTCCTGGATCCTTTGACACGCCAACTTTGCCACATGTGGGTGAGCGTTATCGTGGAGGAAGAGGTCTTGGTCCATTTTTCCGGTAAGTTTTGGCGCTCCGGTGTCCAATTGCCTGCAGTAGAGATCGGCAGTGGCTGTCGTGTTGGATGGTAACAGTTTCCTATTTTTTTGAAAATTTTCAAAAAAAAAAAGTTTTTTTCTCAATGCAATTTTTTGAATATTTTCCTGTTCCAATTTGAGCCGATCGAGCCATCGGGCTGCCGCCATATGAGAGACAGTACCTGGGTCCATCGACTGGTTAATTTTGTTAGTGGCCTCGCATGCTGAGGAACCGAGGCGGTGTTCGTGAATTTCGCACCTTTCGCGAAATTGCCGTAAATTCACTGCTAGTTGAAGCCGTAGAGAATATGAATGTGCTATTCAGAAGCCCTTTTCAGACGCTTCATATACCCCCCACTACCAAATGCTCCCGAAGCTTTACAGGTTTCTACAGGAAAAAACAAAAAGTGTCCCAGAACTTCCCGTCCAACCTAATATTTATATCTATACATCTACGCTTTACATTACATTCGGAAGTTTCGTTTCGAGTTTCAGTGCTTTATTTTGTTTGGATTTTGTGTTATTTTATATTTATACCTGTTGGCTGGCGCACACTACTATTATACTATTTGCACACACGATGAGCGTCAGAAACTCGATCAAAATTGCCATTTTCTGTAAACTTTACTCGGTACCCACCCGTTGAAGTGATTCGTTACCGCTTTTCTGGACCTCCACAAGAAAATCAATAGCTTCGATCGATATCGACCGATATATGCAGTTATATAATAATACAAGGTATCCCAGAATTATGGGCGCCTAAGTTCGTGTTTCTTTGTATTGCTCTATTCCAATTATACCTATTTTCTTTCATTTGCTGGCTCAGTGGGTGAAGAGGATCTTCTTCTACCGATTTGCATGCTTGTCCAAGTGAAACTCATGACATTTTTGGGATTTCAAAAGCCTTTCAAATGCACTCCGTGGTCATTTACTTTATACGTCACACGCACCTCACCGTACCTTCGATCAAACGAAAAAGTTTTCACGACCTAGGGACCTTAACCGTTGAAAGCAACCCAGTGGCCAACAACGTCTGGTAGAGTATATCATGCCGAAAGGACGTTCGGATACCCGTAAGCGGATCCCAGTAATGATTTGGAGTTCAATGATGACACGCTGTTGTTTCCGTCGATTTCGGCGCGAATATTAACATGAAGAACACGCTGTTAGTAGACATAATGAAGCACAATTTTTGCTCATGCTATATTTGAGCAGTACGAGAATCTGCGTTCATTGTCGGCAATCTCTGCACGGCGCTTAATTGGAATAGTGGCAACTGCAGAACAATAGAATGGAGAGGATTTTTTACATGAGTCGTACTGTATTTGTTTGAATTAGGCACATTTTTGTTGTTTTTTTAAAATCGTGTTTGTTCATGGAGTTATGTGGCTGATCAAATAGAGCTGATCCTGATGTGGGACCTTTGAGCATTAGTCCTGAATATGCACTCAGGACAAAGGGTCTCGTATGCGCTGTGTGGATTTCACGTAGGGAATGAGCACATATATCGCATGGATAAAGGATGGCATTAATTCAAAAAAAAAATGAAATACGACCTATTCGACTAGCATAAATACGCGCGTCGTTGGCAACATCAGCTCCGACACTGAAGTCTACCATCAACTTTTGTCGAAGCCTCTTTTTAAACCCTTTTGCGACTATCCTTGCTTTGAGCAGGACTGCCTTGGAGTGAACACTAGAACCTCTCGGTTTTTTCAGATGTATCTCTACGCATTCTTGGCTATAGCTGTCTTTGCAGCTGTCTCCGCTCATCCGGTGCGTGGTAACAATTTTCAGGCGTCATATGAAGCCGGGGGATATCAGCTTGGCACAAAAGGAGAAGTGAACTCTGGGAGGGCTAATCCAATCTCGAGACGATATCAGCTCTCTTCTCGCATACAAGAAATTGTGCACCCCGTCCCCCTCCTGCCCCTAAGCCCCTTCTCACTAAGTTAGAGCCAAAAACCCAGGCTAGGCTCAGGCCGAACTGTTGTCATCTCAATTAATACAGCACCCAATTTCAGAATAACCTACAATTTAAAATCTGGATTTTCCACGTGGGAGCGTGGGAAGTAACCTCAGGGTCCATTTCATAATGTCAGTTGGTACATCCACACAGAAAAAATTTCAGACATAACTTACACAAGAAGACAACATCTCATTTCCCCACGCATGTCGATCTTTCCGTTTACCTCAACCCTTGTGGCAGTCAGAGAGCCCTGTTTGGGTTATCAGGATCGTGAAATTCCAACGGCTATATTGCTCCGTCTCCATTATCAAAACAGGCCTGGTCCTAGGGGCCTTCCTTTCGTTTGAGTCTATAATTGTACAAGATCCTCACCATGGCGGATAATGGTGTTGGAGGGTCTTCAACTAATTTTCCTTTTTTTTAAAATTCGCTACTAATCAACTGAAAATCATTTTCATTTTTCAGTGGTCGAGCGAAGGAAGTAGCGAAAGTACGGAATACCGCTCTCGCGGTGGACGCGGTGGAAACGACTACTACAATGGCGGATTCGATTCTCCCAGAGAGCCAGGAGGCATGCGAAGACCAGGTGGTGGATTTGGCGAATTCGATCCTCGCAGAGGGCCAGGAGGCATGCCAAGACCAGGTGGTGGAATGGGGGGACCAGAAGGACGAGGCCACGGCATGAGTGGACCAGACAACGGACGTGGAGGCATGGGAGCATATTCCGGAGGTCCAGATTTCGTGGGAGGACTTCGCGGAGGACCTCACGGAGGACCTCACGGAGGACCTTTTGGAGCACCTCACGGAGGACGTCACAGAGGACAAGGTCAAGGCATTGGCGGTCATGACAATAGAGGTCGAGGCCGCGGCAGTTTCTGAATGAACCAATTCAAAGCATGAAGAAATCGCTTCGATCACGCAGTAGCTTCTTCAATGTTGTATTGTACAACACTGCACAGCAATGACGTGAATATACTTCTCCTAATTTTCTCGAACATCTGAAATAAATAATACTGCACTACTGCGACACACATTCTGGGACTTTCATGACTGATGAAAAATCGAAAAAAGGAATGAGGAATGAAATATAGTCGTTGCAGGCAATAATCAAAATTAAGGACGTGAAGCTTCTGTGAGACTGAAATCAAGTGAATCTGAGGGTCAAAATAGTTGCCATTCTCATCAACATTCACAGCACAAAGCGAAATGTATCTAGTAGAAAAGCAGTGCCATGTTCGGTAGCATTTGTTCAAAAATGGATGCGGCTGTCAATTTTCAACTCTGGTCAGGACACTCGTAGGTGTGGAGGAAAATATCACCTCCAGTTAAACCTCGCTCTACGGGGACCAAATAAGGCTCAGCCCCTTCTTTGACCTCTACAATATCAGTAACTGGTGCCGAAATGTATAGCTGCAATGTGTCTATTGCTATGTACTCTTATAAAAAGCAAAAATATAGCTATGTATCTCACATATTCTCACAGGGATTCCCTGCGAAGTACCCTTTGCATTTCATCTGCTTATTGAAAATATAGTTCTGTGTTTATCGCTAATTTCTGCAGGTACGATTTCTCCCCCCGCCCTCTTGCCCGATCGAATACGACCTCCCACCCCCTCGCGGAGGATCTTCGACTTTCGATGTACTCTGACTTTGGTTGCCCTCCACGAAACTCTATTCTACTTTGAGATTGAAAGCTGGTAGTTTTTATTGCACTGTCTGTCGCGATGAAGTCGTGCATGCCCAATCCCATCGCTTTTATTTGCAATAGAAACCTAAGGTCACTATCACCAACTTGAGTCCGTGTCATTTGGATTTTGGAGCCTACTTGGACCAATGGCACCTGAAAACAACGAGCTAAATTGAAAATGCGTGCGTACAATTTACTTGTCATGATGACCCACACGTGAATCGAAACATCCTCACGGAGTGAGCTGACTAAACAATTACATAATTCTGATGTCGTACTTTCAAGCACAAGCGTCAAACATGCACTTAAAACGAGAAGATTCTGAAGGACTTACCGAGGTCGCACCTGGGAAATGAGCACATATTGATGAAGTGAAGAGGAACAACGTAATGAAAAATATGCCCTTTTTGGTTAGCATAAATATCTGCCTCATCGCTGCGATAACAGCGCATCAGCTCCGGCCTGACATTTCTCAAAAGCTCGATTGTCTTCCAGCTTTCGTTTCCTTTTTTTGTTTTGAGTGGTACTGCATTTGTGGTAAACGAAATATAACTTGATTTTTCAGATGTATCGCTACGCTCTCGTGACTGTAGCTATATTTGCAATCGCCTATGCCGATTTGGTACGTTTTGAAAACATTTCAAGCAAAGTATCATGAAGGTGGAACTAACTACCTTGAGGAGCTCTAATCCATTAGCTCACAGTGAGGCGATCCCGTTCTGCGGAAAATCAAACACAGACCCCAAAAAAATTATCCGTCTTACGCCCAGTCGATATTTTCCATACTAAGGGCTTCTTACACTTTTTGTAAGTTGTAAGAGCAGTGGAATTGCTGAAAAATGGTTTACTTGACGAATATTCACTTCCCCACCTATTCTAATCCTATCCCCAAAATAAGACGTCGAATAGAAAATGCAAGGAACCCGATTGCTTTGGAATCAGGACTATCCCCCGCGAATCATCCTTTTTTTGTGAGAGTTCAATGCGCTAAAAATGCCTTGGCAAAAATTTGAGCTCACCGCTGAATACTCCGGAAACTTATGTTCCATATTTCAGGGATCGAGTCAAGAGGAAAAGGGAGTGGAACTTGAAGAAACGACGCCTATACCTTTGGCCACACCATCCTTCAATGATTCCGATACTGACGAAGTTCCACACAAATCTCCACTTGAAATCCAACTGATACTACCTCCCGGTATGAACAAAGAACATAACAGATACGGTTCTCAAGGACCAGGTCCCAACATGGGAAGACCTAATGACGGATCGTATGGCGGAAGCGATGAAACAGGTGTCTACGGATGGAGAATCACTGGCATGGGAGGGTCTGTCGGCGGACCAAATCAATATGGAGGACCTTACGGACCGTCGAAATCCATGGGACCTGGATCTTACGGACAGCCGGGTCCAATGGGTCCTAACGGATGGCAAGGTCCTATGGGAGGATACGGCGGACGTGGTAGTAGACGTGGTGGCAGACGTAATGGCAGACGCGGTGGCAGACGTGGTGGACCCTGTGGACCTAATGGATTGTGCCCATACGGAGAAACAGCAGGATATAATGGATACGGTGGTTCCTTCGGTATGGGTGGTTACGGATACGGCGGATACGGTCGTGGCAACAGACAAGGTCAAGGCTACGGCGGCTTTTGAACGAGAGAATACGGTGCAGCAACTGCATAGTCGCATCTTCAACAACTTGGAGCATTCAGTAGCGGTGATTATGTGCGACATACCCCAACAGTTTTCTTTTTCATATGCCTTCATTTGAACGGATTTTATGAAATAAAGGATGATTGAGTGCACTTCTGTGACTCACATTTGAATGCATTAGTTTTGTTTGCATTGATGAATTGAAGAATTTAGTTCACCGAATTGATAGCCTCTGCTAGTTATAATCAAAACCAGATATAGATAATGCTTTATCTGAATGTAAAATTATGCGAATAAAAGAGTCCATAGATTGCGCCCTCATTGCAATATGTGGAAGTGGGTGTGGAAAACCGACGCGGGGTACGTTGCGGAGGTGGATAGCATGCTCCCAAAAATGGTTGATTAGACAAGAACCTGCCACTGAAATGACTCTTATCCACAGTTGCCATGATTATTGACACATCAGTCATGCACCGGGGGAGGAAAAGTATTGATCGCTTGAAAAACCTTGCTATTCCGACTGAGGAAAATGTATTGATATGAATTTTGCCCAGAGTATAGAAGATCAACAGATATTTCGTGATGTGTACCTGGAATTCGATGAGATCGCCTTTGGCTCATACTTGCTTACGAAGATGATGAGGTAAGCATATGTCTCTGGGGGCAGGCAGGGTACAGCGGAAGTCGAAGATTTTTCGACAAGGGGGTCGCATTTAACCGAGCAGGAGGGGAATCGTAGCTGTGGTCAGCGATATGCACCAGCATCGAAACATTCCGTAAAGCAGATGAGAAAGGAAGGATGTTTCACAGCAAATCGGTGTGAGGAGATGAGTAATAAAAACCTTTTCACTTCATGTTGTATTTGCAAAATAAACATAAAATACAACATAAATAAACAGAATGCCAAGATTTATGGATAGTCGAACTTGGACACTTTTCACTTCAGATGCGAATACATAACAATAAAACATATTGCAACTATACAATGACAACAGTTACTGGTATTGTAGAGGTCAAAAATGGAATGCTCGGGCCTCGCAGAAGTGGGGGAGGGGGGTCGTAATGGAGCAGCTATCTTTTCGACATCTGGGAGTGCCCTGGGCGTTGGTGACCGTCGTACGAACCGTCCTGAACTTTCGACAGAGTGAACTGGGAGGAATAGTGCAAATCGAACTTCAAGATCTTCAGAAGGAATGTTGAGCGGATTGAGATTCGCGATGTTTGGTGGTCACTGCTGCGATGTGATGTGGTGGTGGAGACTGTTCCAACAATAAGACCACCGTTGCCCTTTGTGCAATCACGCTTTGTAGATCGAGGCTGCTTCCGAATCGGTTTGTCAAATATATGTATTTAGGGATGTGCGTGCCTTCAAAATACATAGTTGAGTCAGTTCTGCTGATTGGTTTTGACTCGAATGTCGTTGGATTTGTTGAATTTCGGTACTCGGCAACATCGTCTCGCAGCAGCGCCACTCAGACCGCTCAGAAGTTAGGCTGTTCGACCGCTTCTTTTCGGGCAACGTGGAGCCATTGGCGTACGCTTCGTATCACACTCATACGCTCTTTTCAATGTTTTCTACTAGAGCATGAAACAATTTGTACGGCGTTCATCTGCGACCCAGCAAGTGCTTTTACTCACCCTCGTCGCCATTGTCCCGATTCAAAAGCCATTTCATCGAATTATTCCGGGCATATTATGATATGTTGGTTGGAACTGTTTGTTAAATACATATATCAGTGGAACTCATGCTGGTACCTCTTCTTTTCCTGGAATGGTGAGGCTTTGTCAGGCAGTCAACACTTCAGCGGTCGCTCCCTGTAGAGGCATATTACAATCATCCAAGACACGAAACGCCTGACCCGAAGGTGTTCTGCTTTATTTTGAAATAGGTGTGCTCCAGGACTGTCCAACTGTGCCATTGAGCCGCTGCAAATTGTGCCAATTCACCCCTTTTCACAATGGGACCAGCAGGGCACTTGGCATGCACGGCAACACAATCCATGTGGGGCGAGAGCGCGGTGACGTGGCAGCACAGTATTGATACACAACCGTTACCGTTGAATTTTCTTCTGCCATGGCAGTTTCGTTGATCGGCAACCCACACAGTATTCATTGAAGGATCCACATTGTGAGACGTACATACTGTAGGTTATCACTGATAGTAATTTTAGTCAGACAGATCGTAAATGGAGCATTTATTGGGCTCAATATTCAGGCACTTTTGAGTAGTAAATACAATTGCATACTTCCCTTGAAAGTTTATTCCTACTATATTCAACCACCATCAGTAACGTTCTGTTAATATAATCCTATCTTCCGTATGGTGCATATGGACCGTATGGAGCATATGGAGGATATGCATTTCCTGGAGGATATCCACCGTACGGCGGATATCCGTACCCTGGATATCCACCGTACGGCGGATATCCAGGGTACGGACCATATCCACCGTAGCCAGGCATAGGACAGATGCACACCACACACGGCACGCATTGCATTTTTTGAGGTCGTTTAGTTGTTTCAGGATTCGGTGGTGTTTCAGACGACGTGATGTTTTCGTTGGTCGGCTGTGGAAAAGTTGTTTCAGCCGTCGTGTTTTCCGACGTTGACGTCTCATTCGATTTCATCTCTGCTCCCACAGTTTCATTGGCTGAGTATTCCATTATCTAAAGCAGTGGCGATAATTCTCAAAAATTGGAGCAGCCTATTTCAACTGCTTTCCCTACTGCCGCGTTAGCTTATAGCAGCTGAGGATAGTGTATTTATGCAAAATAGATTTTTATCGTGATCTTAAATCATTCAAACGGAGTTATGACAGAGGAATTCGCTGAGGAATCATGTGCGCAGTTTTATGAAAGTAGAGTTTGGACTGTGTACCCGATTCTAGGCCTTTATGATGGCGCGCCTTTCTTAATTGAGCCTTTCTTCAAATCCTAAATGAAGAAGGATCACAGTACAATCAGCTTTGATTACTCCTTTTTTGTGATGTGCAGTGCATTCTTCTTCCATTGGGAAAAGCGATGGTATTTGAGTGAGTTCTCTCTTGTGCCATGATACGTATGGGTGGGTGATATCAACATTTTTGTCCTCACAAACGAGTCTGGTACAAATTCAAAGAGTCAACGTGGCGTTGAGGGAAATTTTCAAAAAATACGATCCCTTCCTTTAGCGGGGAGCCTCCATATGACGCCCCCTACACTTTTTCAGGCTCCGGTAGTTCTGTGGTTTCTACTCAGTATGCGATTCTTCAAGGGATTGAAGAGCCCAAGATTAAAGGAATCGTCCACGGAAAATGCGTTTTTGTGTTCATACGTTTATGTTGTATTTGCCTAATGTGGGCCTCATGCAAAATTTCACGCGAAAAAATGCGAATCTGGCTGAGATACAGCACCACAAAGTGCGGTCCCAGTGGGCGGGGCCTAAGAGTAAAAGCCCCGTCCCGTGGTCCGTCGCCGTTGGGAACGGAGAGTGGGACTGTTTGCGAAACTTTCTGCTACTACAATGCGTCTCCGACCACGGCGGACGACGGAACGAGGCTTTTACTCTTAGGCCCCGCCCACTGGGACCGCACTTTGTAGTGCCGTATCTCAGCCAGATTCGCATTTTTTCGCGTGAAATTTTGCATGAGGCCCACATTAGGCAAATACAACATGAAGGTATGGGTAACACAAAAACGCATTTTCCGTGGACGATTCCTTTAAGGAAAAAGTGGAGTCAAAATGTGACTAAACAAAATATTAAAACCCAACGGGATTCGATGCTCGCATTCCGAAAGGAAGGCGTCGCCGAGAAAAAAAAGGACGATAAGAAGTTAGAAACTAAAGCGAAATCACGCAATGCGCTTCACTACGGTTGCGGGGATCGCAGTGAGGCGCATTCGTGTCTTCGCGCCGGTATCTTCCCAATAGTGAATTTGAGCATTTTGAAATACTTGTAACTTGAGGACTAAATCTCAACCTACCAAGGTTATGTAAACTATTTTAATTATAATTCCCCCAGCCCATCCTACAGACCGCTTGCTTTCTCTAGTGGTTGCGTAGTTCTGTAAATAGCAATCTAGGAAAATTTGGAAACATTCCGATGTGCCTCACTCCGTAACTTCCTTCAAACTCAGCTTTGTGATAGCGGATTTCTGATTCAGTTGCCTCCTTAAAGACACCAGAAGGGGGTAATTTTGGCTTACGGTAGATCAGACGTAGTGTGGACGAGTTTAAGTGGCTGCCATTGCACAAACTCGCCAATTTAACGCCTTGGCATGGTGCCAAAGAAGATGCTGCTATTACAGTTTTGTTTTTTCCTTTACTTTTTACTATGTTCTTTCTTGTATTGTTTCTAGATGTACTTACATGAATGCTAATTTAGTTGGGAATGGCCACTCCACTGCGCTGGGAGTCAGGTGCTACGACTAACGTTAGCCCACGGCCCGTCTCCTACAGCGGACAACTCGGAATGGATGCGCTGATGCGAGTGGGATGCGAATACACACCGCAGCGTCGCGCCTTTGAGTCCGGGTTTATCGGTTCTAACCTTGAGTGTTCGTTACAAAATGCTCATTTCTTTGCATCTTTCTCTTGTTTCGGACCCCCTTCCGGTTCCTTTAATGATTACTTTGACTGGATCATGTATTCAAAAATAAAGAAGTTAGTCCAAAGGAAGCCAGTCCAGGAAAAGTCAATGAAAACTGGGAAAAGTCCGAAGTGCATCACATCAAATGACCGTAACTTTCTTCAAACTAACTTTCTATACCAGATACTAAAAAAAGAAGTCAAAGGAAGCCAGTCAAGAAAATTTTCTGCCGTTTAATTTGAGGGAACTTCCAACGATTCTTCAGAATAAATGATCCGATGTTATGCCTCCGCTACACATAATCTACTCTCAAAAGGTCAATGGGAGGATGAGTGGCCTCGGTTGAGAATGGCGGTGAGAAGAAACGCTTTTCGGTCCGCATACTGGCTCTTAGCGCTTGTTTAGTGCTTGCCATCGCAGTAAGATATGAAAAAAGCCCATATCAGTCAAGATTTGGTTTTCATCTAATAGATTCTCGAGTGTTCATCCACGAAAATACTCGTGAATAGATAACGCTCTCTACGGCTAATCGGTGAATTTCAGAGGTCATTTTGGACGTGTTTTGTTGCCAGTGGACAAGCGAAAGGGCTACTGGAGTTGGCCGACTTTGTTGTGGATCGCGCCATGCATGAGGTTCCCACAGACAATTTATCAGATCAAATGGTACACTATTCCCTCACAATTCCAAGTAGACAGAGGGAACAGCTCTATTTATCTTTTGTCTTGTCCATGCGCTCTCCTCTCTAAATTTCGTCTTCTTATCTATGAAAAAATGATGTCTCAATTTGTTTTCAACTTGTGGAAGGCCGCTCTCTGCCCTTCGAGATAGTTGAGTAAAGATTACATCAAATATCAGTTTGGGGTTCGAACGTGATTAATCAGGTTTATCACTCCCCTCAGTTTCAAAAGGATCACTGACTACCTCAACGAACGCCTTCCCCCACCCCCTTGTCGGGGAATCCTCAACGGAAGCTTGACCTTGCTGGTAAGCTTGATTGTTTATTCTTCCACCTCTGATTTGAACAGTTTGGGAAGGCTTCTAACGATTCAGAGTCTCGAGAGGATGGAGGGTTGAAGCGCTTCGATCGAATGCGATGTTCCCAATCTTGCTTTTCCTCGAGCTTGCAAAAAGCCAGGTGAAAATACGAAAATCAAGCTAGTCGCTTTCGAAAAAGGTTGCTATGCTTGATATAAATCTCACAAAGTGCCGAGACCTTGAAAAGTAAGCAGTCAAAATTGTAACGAACTTACTACTCGCGGAAAAGCTGCCACCGATGCAATAACAATTAAAACGGTAATAGCATGCATCTGAAACAAATCTGCATTAATATTGGCTGTAATATGTTGCTGTGACTGGAGCAATATAATTTGATGACGCAGCTGTCTTTTCTAAGAAAAAATTTTCAAATCAGTGAAAATTAAAACCAAGATGTCCAATATCAATCGAACCAAGGGACTTCCGTAGGGATACAAAGCGACAGAGCGAACCAAATAAGTGGTTTTTGTAGCCTGTTCCGCATATTATAACGACGGCTGTATTTTCCAGATGTTCCTGCTTTTTGAGCAAAAATCACGGTCCTCAAACAATACTTTTTATGCTTGGTCATCGGAACATATCTTTCATATGGTGCACAGTGCTAATTTAACAATTTCTGGAAGACAAAAGTGCTTTCGCGGTAGCACTATCATGCCGATTATGCCCTTTGGAAGGATGCTCGCCTTAATGTGTCAATAAAAGAAGTTTTGTTGTGGTATTGATCACGCAAAATAGGAACTGGACTCTGCACGAAATCTCGTGACACCACTATTTTTGTGTAGGCTTACGTAAGGCTTGAATGAATCGTTAGAAATCTTTCACAATCGCTTTGATAGATACAGTGCATTAACAAGAACACAGAGGAATTGAGAAAATTTCCTTTGTTTCAATGCAGAAATTAAAGAAACTATTAGGTTGAGTCGATATGGCTCGGTTACAAATGGTATTATTGATTAGAGATCATGGCTCAGCAACGAGTTAACGAAAATGGACCCGAGAGATACCGTTGGGATGAGTATAAAAAGCTCTCAAAAGTACAGTCAAACAAACTCTCCAAACTAGTTTCATTCCGCAAGCATGCCGCACCATTTCAAGCCGTCCAGAGACCACATCCGCAACGTCAGGGTGTGTACCCTTATGTCAGGATTGTCGCACGACGACGAGCGGCGTGCGACGCAGTGTGTACGAGCTATGCGCGTCGCGATTGTTCGGTCTTAGAACGATTACACGGTAATGTTGTGGGCACGATCGCAGTTGACTTGTAATCGCTCCGAGACCCAACAATATGGCGTCTTTAGCTCATGCGCCTTGCTTTGCTTGCGACATGCCGCAGTGCGACAATACTGACATAAGGGTACGCACCCGCAACGTCATACTCTTTCTATGGCTATCCGGCCAGGAAACCGCGGATGTCGACAGACGTCAAAAGGAAGCTTACAAGGTGCATGCTCTGCCAGAAGTATGCACAGTGTACTTGTGGCATTAGAAGCTTGCGTTGGACGACTATCACATCGATGACGAAGACCATGCTTGACGCTCGAGGAAGCCGGATTTGGACTCGCTGTGGAATCAGGTGGGAGCCGATCCGTATCAAAGCACTCGTGAGATGGTGACTGGTCTTCGAGTCAGTTAGTCCACAGTAGCTCGCGGCTTGAAATCAATCGGCAAGGTGCAGAACTCGGTCGATGGGTACCTCATGCTCTGCAACGGGACATGGATCGGCTGAGTGAGATCGCACTTCCGTTGCTCACCTTCAAGCACCACCATCGTTAGCTCGACGAAATAATCACTGGCGATGAGAAAAAGGTCCTTTACTCTAACTCTTATTGCCGTGCTCAATGGGTCGACAAAGATGTGGACCCGAACGACGTCCCCAAACTCACTGCACATCCTAAGAAGGTGATACTCTGCATTTGGTGACCTACATGGCATAGAGTAATTGGAGCTGCTCGATGAAGGTACAGTAGTATTTACCGACGTCTACGGTCGTCAATTCCGAGAATTGAAGGTAAATGTCCAAAATTCCAACGGCGCGGTAACATGTCTATTTCCACCACGACAACGCAGACCGCACATTGCAAGATCGACCTAGGCCGAGCTGCTGTCGTACAGTTGGACCGTGCTTCCACATCCACCGTACTCCCCAGACCTGGCCCCTTCATTTCAAGCTTCTCTCCCATCTCCAACGCCCCTGGACGGCCAGGACTTCAAGACTCGCGACGACATCAAAAAGGCAGTTGAGATCTTCTCGAGGCCCAGCTCCTGGCCTTCAAGAGCGAGGGCATCAACGATCTGCCTAACGGTGGCAGAAGGTCATCGATAAAGATGGAGCATATTTCAAGTGAATCACAGCTGTCGTTAAAACGTTGTACGATAAAGATAAAATTTGTCGATTTGTGCGATTCATATCGACTCAACCTAATGATTTGTCGACGGCTCCTGTCTTCTTTAAGAAGTAATTTAAAAAAAATATTATAGCCAGGTTGTCCAATATCAACCGAATAGGGGACTTTGACAGGGATACAAGGCGACGTAGCGATCCAAATGAGTGGTTTTTGCAGCGTGTTCCGCACATTATAGCGACGGCTGTATTTTCCAGATGTCCTGCTTTTTGAGCAAAAATCACAATCCTCAAACAATACATTTATGCTTGGCCATCGAAACATATCTTTCATGCAGAAATGCAGAAAAAATGCAGAAATTAAAAACTGGAAGAAAGGAACTCGTTCGAGCTTTCCCCTAGCAACATCTGAACATTCGTCGACGGGCAAAACACAGTTCATATTTCCTATCTCCCAATGCTGACAAGTCTACCACTCTGCACCCCTGACCACATGACTGTCGCCCCTCTGCTCCCAGATTCTTCGCGAACCGCTTCCTGGGACGCCCCATTCTGACGGACTTTCAGAAGCTGCACTCCAACAAAATTCTTGCTTTTTTCGCATCAACATGCATAGATATACCTCTACTGACGCGTAGTAAGCAAGTACAATGCCCAAGTACATAGTACTTGTTCACCAACAGTTTTACTCCTTCCGGAAACATTCTAATGCTGCATCTGATCAGCAGGAGATGGTGGTGTAGTGGAAGGTGGTGCACATCCCATTCTCTAATGGTGCGGGGATCAGATCCCCGTACCATGAGAGTGCGGCCCGCACAGGCTAACCAAGCCTTCCATCCTTCCGAGATCGGCAAACTGGTACCAGACTCGTCTGGGAGGATAAAAGCACTGACTTGTACATCGACTGGCCACCGCAAGTCATTTTATAGGCCAGATCACATTCACCAGCCATCACGATTCTGAATGGAACTAGAACGTGCGGCGCATCCCAGAAAGAAATTGATCAGCACCGGAAATTTTATCCTTTATTATCCTTAGCCAGTCAGCTCAAACATTCCAAGCTGAACCACCACTTCTGGATTTCGACCAACATAGTGCGAAATAGCTAACCATGTGTCGGTGCCTGAAATAGAAATGAAAATAGTAGACTCTCAAAAGTTTGAACGTAAATCCTCTACGAACACCCAACAACGAAGGTTGCCTACAGGAATCGTTAACGGAAAAATGAGTTTTTTCAATATCCATATATTTCTGTTGCATTTGCCCAAGAGCCGCATGTAAAGTTTCACGCGAAAAGTGCGAATACGGCAAAATACGGCTCTCCGAATTCTCGGCTGGGTGGGCGGGCCCCTATTGAAGCCCCGTCCCGTCATCCGCCGCTGCTGGGAACGGAGAGTGGGACTTGCGAGTCTTTCTATTCTTACAATGCGTCTTCGACCGCGGCTGACGACGGGGTGGGCACTTGCTCGAAGACCCGCCCACCCGGAGGAGACTTCGTGGTGCTGTATCTTAGACGGATTCGAATTTTTTCCCGCGAAACTTTGTACGCCCACATTAGGCAAATACATCATAAATATATGAGGAAGAGAAAAACCCATCTCCGTGGACGATTTTTCCAAGGCACAGTTCACGATAATATGAGTATCTTGCCTCCATCAGCTAGCAAATACCCCCTTCCACAACGGCAAAGCGTGTGCCGTCATCGCGGGCGAGGTGAATGCCTAACACGTAAAGAACATGTAAATAAGATAACGGCCAACGTTTCGATGACCCACACCCAGAGCACTCCGAGGTGTCGAGGAAAATAGCCGCTTCAGTACGACTCCCTTCTCTCTCTACGGGGACCAGATACGACCCTGCCCCTCTTTTTATGGCTCCTACAATACCAGTAACCGTTTCTTGTAATTTATTATTTTTAGTACCTGAAGCAGAAAGATATTTATCTTACATTTCCTCTCACGGGTTCGCTGTGAAATACCCTCCCTTTCCTTCTCGTCTGCTTCTTGAAAGTTTAGATTCTAGTGCTTATCGCTGACCTCTGTACCTACGACAACGCTCCTATCCAGTCAAATGCGACCCTCCTCTGTCGAGGAATCCTCGACTCCCGGTGTACCCAGCCCACACCCATCTTCGATTCAACCAGCGGGTAAGCGGTGGCTCTTACGTGTAAGAGAGGCTTGATATCGACTGCGCTAAGAAATGATAGGAAAAACTATCATTGTACAAAGCAACCTTATCGGATGATATTATCACGTTGAAACTTGTCCAAATGCTTGTTTAAAGACAGTGTAGAGATAATGTTGATGACAAGGAGCTCCCGAAATAAGATATCCACTTGAAAACTGGGGGTCTAGGAAGCCTATCTGCGGCAAAACCCCCAAAAAAGAAAAAAAGGCTTCTGAGCCATGGCGTAGGCGGCCTCTTTAGCTCCAGCCGCCTTCCTTGGCTCGGTCCGCCTCCTTGAAGTCGACTTTGCCGAGGAATGACTGAGATGTAGTGCAATGAGCATGATGCAGTATGATACTTATCATATCGTATTAGAGCCGCATCGATCGAAATGACGTGGTGCTTGACTTGTCGGCTTTCGTGGTGAACACGTCCACCGGTCATTATGGAAGATTGGAATGAATGATGCAACAGAATTACCCTTTGAGCTGCAAATTCGTCGAAGCCTAGGGTCAGAGCACTTCATTATTAACGGTTTTCGAAAGGTCTCTTTGTTTTTTCTCCACAATTGTGATCTTCAGCACTCCCAAAGTCTTTATGGAGTGCGACGAGGCACGAATATTATCATGAACAGTGTGTTTAAGATGAAGACGCATCAGTTTTCCCAATGGCATCAACACTTGTGATGAAGACCTGGTCATTCAAAACAGAAGATTAGGCTACGAGCAAACTTAAAAAAGACGCAATGGATTGCTTACCGCCAGCGGTAACTGAAATATTTTTGTGACTTGTGACAGTAGGCGATAGTGGTTAGCTGTATAAGCCTGACATCTGAAACTGTTTGCAATTCTTTCGAGAGAGTGGCTGCTGGAACAACAAGATTGCGTTGGACACCCTTCTTGATGTTTGTTTACATGTCCCACCCGTCAATCGAATCTTCTCCATAGACGAGCTGACTAAATAGAGTTGATGCTGATGTGGGACTTTTGAACACCAACCTCAGACATGCACTTTTAGCAGAGAGCGTGGATAATGTCACCAGGGTGCACCTGGAAAATAGGCACATATTAATGATGTGGAAAAATATTCCCTCTTTCTGCCAGCATAAATATCTGCCCCATCGCTACGTTGACATCATTAGCTCCTGTCGTCAATTCGGCTGTGTCTTCTCGGTAGCCCCTCTTGTCTTCCAACCATCCATTTCTTTCCTCTTTTTGAGTGGCAGTACACTGGGGCCAAAACTAAAAATTCCAACTTTTTTTTTTCAGATGTATCGCTACACTCTTGTAGCGATAGCTGTTTTTATAGCAGCCTCTGCCGATTCGGTACGTTGTAAAACTTTTTAGAGTATAATAATATAATGAAGATGGAAGCGCACTGATGTGAAAAGCAGATATAATCCAGCAATTCATAAAGTGGTAGGGGGCGATGATTGATATTGCTTTAGAGATGGAAAGTCTTATTTATCCAAAAAAACTACTATTTCCTCGTGTACCGAGAGTTTTCCCGAACAGCAGGTTCCCCATACTGGATGCATCTGTGAAAGCTTTCTCGCGTAGGTTATAAAGTAGTGATGATCCCAGGGCAAATGGACAATGGTCACTCTATTATGAAGGGAGTTCTCACCGCACTCAACCTTTCTTATAAGGAACGGAGGGACAGAATAGAAATAAGCGAGGTCGGCTGCTTTGCTGTTACGGCTATCCTTCATAAATCAACTGATCTCAGTTACCGAATAATGTCGGTCCAAAGAAGGCTCATGCTCCTTTTTTGGGAGATCAAAGTGCTGAAATTTGGTTTGGCAGATGAATATAGTTGAGTTGGGGATCAAATACCTCCTGGATGTATCAAACTCTCTAGATTGCGATCAGAAAGTTTTTTTTTTCAATTTCAGAGATCGAGCCAAGAGGACATAGAAGTGGAATTCAAAGCAACCACGCCGCCTGTAGCTTCGTCCAACTGGTCCAGTTATGAATCCGCTCAGAGGAATGATACTAAAAAAAGCACGCAGAAAAGTCCACGTGAACCACAGTTGATAGGCTCTCGGGGTGTGAGCAAAGCTGTTCCTTGGCCAAGTAATGGCGGATACGGCTCAGAAGCGCCTAATGACACACCCTACGGCGGAAGCTACGGAGCAGCAGGATACGGATGGAAAATTCCTGGCTTGGAAGGCCCTTTCGGAGGACCAGATCAGAATGGAGTACCTTACGGACCGCCAATTCCCATGGGGCCTGGACCCTATGAACCCCAAGTTCCTCCGGGTCCTGGACCTTACGGACCCCCAGGTCCTCCGGGTTCTGGACCTTACGGACCCCCAGGTCCTCCGGGTTCTGGACCTTACGGACCGCCAGGTCCTCCGGGTCCTGCACCTTACGGACCCCCAGGTCCTCCGGATTCTGGACCCCATGGACCCCCAGGTCCTTCTGGTCCTGGACCTTACGGACCGCCTGGTCCAATGGGTCCTGGACCTCACGGACCCCCAGGTCGTCCGGGTCCTGGACCTTGTGGTGGACATGGTCATAGACATGGACACCATCATCATCATCATCATCACCATGGACACCATGGACACCATGGACACCATGGACACCATGGACACCATGGACACCATGGACATGGTGGCGGTAGACGAGGTGGACACGGCGGACACGGGGGACCCTGTGAACACTTTGGACCCGGTGGACCCGGTGAATGGGGTCCGTTCGGAGGAAATGGAGGAAACGGTGGGGCCGGTGGACCCCGTGGACCTGGTGAACGTAGTGGATGGGGTCCGTTCGGAGGAAATGGAGGAAACGGTGGATACGGTGCCCCCTACAACATGGGAGGTTATGGATATGGCGGATACGGTCGTGACAATAGAGGATATGGCTACGGATACGGTCGAGGAGGTCAAAGCTACAGTGGTTTTCGAATGAGATAATATTCAAGACTAGGAGCAACTCAACCGTTTAGTCGTTTCGTCAACCTGCAACATTCCTCATCAGCGACGCTATTGTGGATGTTTCATTTTCACGAATTTTACAAAATAAAATTTAATACACTGCATTGTGGTGACTGGTACTTGAAAACAATACTATTTTTGTACCAATGAAAAGATAAATTTATTTTATTGAATAGATGTGTTATGGCCAATGACAGTTATTAAAAAAACGAAATAGAGACAATGCTTCAGCCGAAAGTAAAATTACGCAAACCAAGTGTCGACATAATTTTGCTCTTCATAGTATTTCAAGCAGAATCGAAGAGATGGGCGCGGAGCCGGATGTTCTTCATCTTCTTCACCACTCCCTCGATGGTCTTGAAGGCTCCCCAAGCCGCTCTTTTCCTCCTGCTCAGCTCTGGTGCTAAGTCGTTCATCATATTGACTTCCCGACCTAGGTACACATAACTGAAGCATTCGGTGATGTTCGTTCCGTTGAGCGTTGAGCGGCATCAGGTACCAGTCCGTTTCTCATGAACATCGTCTTCGTTAGGTTCAGCTGCAGACCGATTTTTCCACATTTGCTGTCGAAATCGGCTAGCATTCGCTCCGCTTGCTGGATCGTCGGTGTTATAGCACAATGTCGTCAGCGAAGCGGAGGTGGTGTAAATGCCGGCCGTCGACCTTCACCCCCATTCCTTCCCATTCCAGTTGACGCATGACGTTCTCAAGAGCGGCGCTGAAAAGTTCAGGCGAGATGGTGTCGCCTTGTCGAACCCCTCTCTTCACGTCGATGATGACTTCCTTGTAGAATGGCGAGATCCTGGTCGTGAAGTTGCTGTAGAGCTCACGAAGCACTCTTATGTACTGAGTAGGCACACCCTGGTTTCCCAGGGCTTCGATGACCACTTCTGTCTCAACGGAGTCGAAGGCTTTCTTCAAATCGATGAACGTGAGACATAACGGCATCTTGTACTCTCGCGAAACTTCAATGAGCCTAGTGACCGTGTGGATGTGATCGATTGTACTGAACCCTCTCCGAAACCCTGCTTGCTCTCATGGCTGTCCTTCGTCTAAAGTTCTACCAATCCTATTCAAGATGACTCAAGTGAAGAGCTTGTAGACTACAGACAGCAGGCAGATTGGACGATAGTTGCCAATGTCGTGTGGATCTCCCTTCTTATACAGCAACACAGTCCTGCCGGTTTTCCAGAGGTGAGTACCTTGCATTCCGACAGGTAGCGTGTGAAGAGTCGGGCCAGTGTTTTGACGATGACTGACGGAAGATTCTTCACGTGTTCCGTTCTAACCCTGTCGGGGCCGGGTGCTGTACCATTCTTCACCGACGAAATGGCATGTCGGACTTCACAAGGGAGAACCGATGGAACGACATATCCATCCTGCTTCAGATTTCTCCTAGGCAGTTGGACATGGCTATCGAAGAGACCCGAGTAGAAGTCATAGATGACCTTCTCCATTGCCCTTCGGGAAGCAGTAACTGTACCGTCCGGACGTCGGAGACCGGTCATTTTGGTCTTGTAACTGGCAAAACTGCGGCGGGCATTGCGGATGCTCCTCCCAGCCTCTGCTGCTTCAGCTAGCACTGCTGCTCTTCTCTCCTTGAGATCTTCTTTTATCGCCTCTCTGCATTGCTTCGCAAGCTCGGACGTCAGTTATAATAGCCTGCGGCTCTCGCGGCTCCACTTTGGCGTATCAGCTCGAAAGTTTCTGAAGGGAGACGCCTCTTGGTGACTTTCAAACTCTCTGCCCTCTTGGCACTATTGTGAAGGTGCTCAACGAGCCGGTTGTACTCGTCGTCGATGTTTTCGATAACGGAATCCTCCCATACACCTGCGAGAGAAACAAAGTGCTCCCAGTTGATGACTGTCTTGGGCCTTCGCTTCTTGAATTTCGCGGCTCTCTCTCCACGCATCGAAAAAAGGAATCTTGCGCGGATGAGTCGATGGTCTGATCCCGTATAGAACTTCGGAACAACAGCGACGTCGGTCAGACAAAACCTTCGATTGAAGATGACGTGATCAATCTCATTATGGAATTGTCCACTGACTCCGAAGTCCATCGCAGATGAGAGGGCTTCTGGAACTGTGAGTTACCATGGATGGAGTTGATCGACATAATAAACTCAGACAGCCTTTCACCCTGCTCATTCCATTCCGTTCCGTGAGTCCCGATGTGAAGCTCATTGTCCGTCCTTCTAGGGCCGATCTTGGCGTTGAAGTCGCCGACGATGACCTTGAAGAAGGTGTGGTCTTCCTCATAGAACTTCTCCAATTCGACATAAAATGCTTAGAGCTCGTCCTCGTCGTAGCTTGACGTTGGTGCGTAGGCGACGAAGATGGTCAAAGCCGGGACTGAACTACATCTTTTCAATCGCAAACGTCCGATTCGGGTTGTTAGGTTTTCGTACGAATCGATATTCATTGCCAAGTGCGTGTTGGCGAGAACGTCCACACCGCCAACGCCTCTCCTGTCGCATGTTCCAAGGAACAGTTCTTCACCAGTCTCGTACACGGCGTGTGCGGGCGATGCCTCCTCGTATCGGTCATTCCGATGACGTCGTACTTGATCTTCTTGGCTTGCATCATCAGATCTTCGATACTCGCTTCCGATGCAAGGGTTCGTGCGTTGTAAGTACAGATCGCCATCTTAGTCCTTCTCGATTCTGCTGTCCTTCCTGCCCTAACATACGCCTCAGAGACTTGGACTGGAGGTGCATGCGGTCGGCGATCCAACGCGCCATCGAAAGGACGGTGCTCGGAGTATCCCCATACACGCAAGTGCAGAGGGGAATCCGGAATTCCAAACTACGTCGTCGATCGAAGATCAGGGACGCCGCCGTATTTGCCAAGCAATCGAAGATTAGATGGGCCGGACACATCATGCGATATCGCGATGACCGTTGGACCGGAGCGGTTACCGACTGGATTCCTCGGGACGTAAAACGAACACCTGGACGACCGCCGGCCCGATGGTCAGACTTCTTCACGAAAGCTCTACGCGAAGGAAACGAGTTGCTGCTTGTCCCTGGAGCCAGAAAGTTCACTGGACTTCTTTGGCTCGAGACAGGGACGAATGGAGACGTTGCTGGGGCCCGCTCGAGACACTCAATGAACAACGGGACGACAGGTGATACAGGTGACAATATTTCAAGCATCCCAAGCGTTATGCCAAGTGGGAAGAGTCACTTTTTCTCCTACACTTTCAACACTAGATTAATATTTCTCAAAATCTAACCAGGTATTTTCACATTTTGGTATAAGAATACAATTCAAAGAATCATTAAGCTCTATGGAAGCTTTCTGCATGAATAAATCGAGTATTCTTGCCGAGCTACCCCGGTGCGCCGATTTGACTCGAATTTATCGCAATTTCATTGCCCTTGTACACAGCGCTGCCAAAGTCTGCTCAAACTCGAAGGTCCACGGGATTAATAGCAGGATGTACACTCCAATGTTCTGTTTCCCAGGTAGGTTTCCACTGCACTTCCTTCGTTTTCAAGCAGCCGAGCACGTCATTACCATGAAATCCCCCCGCAGGTAGGTACGGGACATGGGAAACAAGCTATCAGTGGCTCTCCAACCGAAGCAACAGTCTTCAGCTCTGCCTACGAGTAACCCACAACGGTCGTTGGCCTTGCTCTGTGCTGCCTCAAGACTTGATCTTCTGAGGACGTTGGAGGTAGTGAACCTCACCTTACTTCTACATATATGGAAGCGGATATCGGAGATCAGCGCTGTGCACCCATGAGGAGGGGCAGCATGTCTCTGTACTTAAAGTTTGTTGTACTTAGCTGAAGCGTTATTTCGCAATGGGAAGATTGAGCTCACAGTGCCAAAGGAACGTCGTTTGGGTTCAGAATAATTTTCGTAGTCCTGAGTTGTCAAGCTTCCTTCTATCACAGCCTGTTCACTTATTGCTTTCTTTTTATAGCGTCAGGTTGGAACGTCTATGTCGTTAATGTGCGGTGGTCTTTCTCGCTATTTTTCGGGTTGATCACATGTTAGATAGCTTTTGCAGAACTTTTCTTTCGAATGTGTGTGAAATAGTGAAATGTTGTTTCACTGTTTTATTGTAGAATTCCCTTGTTTACTCCTGATGGGAAACCACTTGTTCGGACTCGTATGATGTCAGCGTGATGCAACGAGTATATTTTGTTTTCATCTTTGTAAATGGTGTATGTAACTATGCATATGCTGTAAAAGCATGCTACGAACTTTGCATGTAATTTTATCAAAACGAGTTTCTACGCGCTCTCTGATGGCCGCATTTTTCGCTTGCTCGATGAAATGCACCATTTGGTCAGAGAATAGGGAACGCCTTGTAGTAAATTGCTAAATCAGATAAGTATGAAGCTATGCAAAAAAGGCTCATAAGACTAAATACAGACTGCACATCCATTGATCTACATTAATGACCTTCGCAGCATAGTAATGAGTTACTTCGAAAGTTGTGGTACAGCAGTATCGGCACAAACTACGCTCAAAGGGCTAACCATACGATCGCAAACGAAATTATCGTAAAACCTAAAAACCCCCTGAGCGCACTGAATTCGTCCCACTGCGAGTCTTCTTCCAGGCCTGTACACCTGTGTCAATCGCCTCGCCTTTCGTCACGTGCCATTGAACCATATGATATTTGCGTTCCTTAATCAGCAGAATGTTTGGTTACAGTATCAAAAACTATGGGGTTGAAACGACAGCTGCGATCAAGCAGTCCCCTAAACGGCAGTTTCCTCGAACGTGGCGCTCAAATTCTGACAGGATCAAAGATGATCCCACCTCTGCCTTATACCGAAAAGCATTCGAGGTTTGATTTCGACAAAAGAAAATTCTGGAAGTGTATCTGGAAGTGCACTCAGAGAAACACTTTTTTCAGTTCACAAGTGAGGACGGTGGAAAGTTAGTACGGCTGCTACCACTGGGTTGCACGTCAGGAATGTCCTACATGCAGCTTACACCTAGAGGCGTTGGCCACACTCCCTGTTCTTGCCGTCTACAACGGCTCCAGCAAAGCACTTATCTATGCGGAGAGACTTAAGTACTCGGATGACGACAACTTTTATCACAAAGTTACACAGAAATTTTGGTTAGCATCAATTGCGACCTCAATAAAGCATATCACAGGTTGCGAATATCCAGCTCAGTCTTTTATTTTAGAAAATACCGAATATTAGCACTCTTCAACTAACATCAACAACGCCTTGATAACACAACCCTATCAGCCGTAGCAACATCCACCCATTCCCCCTATTCCACCATATCCGCTATATCCACCATATCCATCAGTCATAGGACAGATGCATATCATACACGTTATCATACATTTCATTTTTATAGGCTCTTCAGTTACATCAGGAAGCTTTGGTGCTTCAGTTGACGACATGATTTCGCTGTCTGTTGGTGGAAATGCTGTTTCAGCCGTCATGTTTCCCGGGGTTGATGACTCACTGGATTCTTCTTTGGATATTGCTGATACATTGGCGAAATCCTGCCTCGCCTGAAATACTGAGGATGATTCTAAAAAAAGAAGCAACATGTGAGTCGC
Source organism: Trichostrongylus colubriformis (assembly GCA_963978905.1). Taxonomy (NCBI): domain Eukaryota; kingdom Metazoa; phylum Nematoda; class Chromadorea; order Rhabditida; family Trichostrongylidae; genus Trichostrongylus; species Trichostrongylus colubriformis. The sequence goes on along the minus strand of OZ022256.1, from coordinate 58,319,862 downwards.
TTCTCATTGTAGCTAAGTAAGGCGCTAGTAAGGGTAAGCAATTGTGACCATGTGAAATGAACATTAATCATTTCATACTCTGCAAGTACTAAATCGCACCGATCGTATTGACCTCGTTATCAAAGCAATCGCACTGATTTCATTGAAAAGTATTTAAGCAACATGTTCGACGGGCTGCTCAAGCAATGGACCAAATTACGGGGCTCTATGACTTCACCTAGCACGGAGGCTCCAACTTCCCCTCCAAATATTAGGTTGTTGCAAAATCAATTTCGGAAATGGACCGCATACTTCAAACTACTATAACTCAGCTTAAACACAAGTTTATTAATCGAAGTGAAAACCATCAGAATCCACACACTTTTGCCAACGAACAGGCAATAAATCTAAGCCTTCACTATAAAAACTACTATCACGAGGGTCAACGAAGTCAAGGAAGGCACATTCAACATCGTCTAAATTAGTAAATTGTTTCTGACGCAGATGAGAATTGAGGGCTCGAAAAAAGTGATAGTCTGCTGGGAAAAGGTCGGGAGAATACGCTGGGTGAGGGAGAACTTCTATACCCAAGTGGGTCGATTTTTGCCGAGTGATTTGTGAGGTGTGTGGCCTTGCGTTGTCCTGCAACAGGATTGGCCCTCCTCTATTCACCACCGCCGGCAAAAATTTTGCAACTTTCTATACATTTGCTCCAGATCACAACAGTAAGACTCTGCTGTGACTGGCTGATCAGGTTGCAAGAAACTGTAATGGATTACACCTTTACAACACCACCACACAGTAATCATAACCTTTCTAGGGTGAAGGTCGGGTTTAGGAAAAGTTTTTGGAGGAGCATCCTTATCTACCCAGACTAATCCCCGCTTCCTGTTATCATAAAGAACCCATTTTTCATCTACAGTTATAATACGGTTTACAAATGGCTCATTTTTATGGCGAACTAGGAGATTAGAGCAGGTGTCGAAACGTGCCAGACGCTGTTCATCGGTCAGGTCATGAGGCACCCACTTCGACATCTTCTTCACCTTGCCGATTGTCAGCAAATGTCTAGCCACTGTAGAGTAATGTACGCCTAGGTCTTCTGCTAACGTACGAGTATTCGTCTCCGGATTTGCTTCGACGGCTCTCCTTGAATCTTGATCATTAAGCGATGACCTGCGGCCGCGACCCGACTTCTCTTCGAGATCAAAATTGCCAGAAGCAATTTTTTTAAACCAGAGCTCCACTGTTCGTTCGCAAGGACAATTCGTCCCAAAAACACTGCTGAGATTACGAGCTGCCTCCGCTGCGGAGTGTTCCAATTGAAACTCATAAAGCATGATGACTCGATAGTCGCGTCGGTTCATGATTATACGCAGCCCTGGAAAAGGCCGGCTGGAAAACTTAGAGCGACATTCATAGAAGTTTCTGAAAGAGCAGAAAAAAACCCACCAAATGGTATGCCTGGCGTTCCTTGGGATGGAATAGTTCAGGGTAAAAAATCTACTTATTTATACATACCTTGAAACCAAAATTAATTTTGCAACAACCTAATAGAAAAGGAATAGAATGAGTCTTATCCGTCGTTAATCAGTGATTGGAAAGAGCCGCCAATTCGGGGATGGAAAACGAATTCACTCATTCGAGTACGTTGGTTCTGAAGGTGCTTCAGGGACATATCATTGTACGAGCTCCAGAAACTAAATCAGCACGAAATCACCGAACTGGAATGCCTGCAAGCTTGAATGGAACGATATTCGCCTCTGTCTGATCAAAATGGACCTTCTCGCAGTACAGAGTCTCGTGGGAATGAGTGGGTCTATCAAAGTTTCCCCGATTCAGCATCCAAATTCCAGATCAAAATGTGCAAGGCAAGTACGGTCTTCATTGTGCATGATCGGGTACTATCGTCATGGGGGGTCATCTTTTTATAAGTTGTACGTCTGAGGAATCTCGGAAAATCTGTGAGGGGTCACACTCGAGCATATATTTTTTTCTAAGCCTTAGTGGAGGAAAGGAGGATAAATTTCCCCTTCCTGGGCTTGCGTAAAAATGGCGGCCACACTAGATGCCAATTCATTGCGATGGCATCCATGGTTACATGCTCATCGAAGCGTGTGGTAGCTGTAGCTGTTGTTGCTGATATGCTGTTGAAAGGTATCAAGAAAAAAGAGGATTTTGCAAGTTCTCTAACAGTAGAGGAACAATAACCTTAGGACTCACTAGTCGCGGAAATGGAGCCACCGTTGCCGTAATGATTAAGATGATACCGACCTTCATCTGAAATAATTCCGAAATAATATTAACTGTGACATGTTTGTTTTGCTCGATATTTCTATGGTTGACTTTTCGAAAATCAAGATTGTAATATTGATTATTGACATTACAATTCTATAATATTCTACTGATATTTTCATTAACTAACATTGTAATATTAAACATTAACTGAGCTCGCAGAGAGACACGAAGCGACGAGACAGATCAAACGGGGCAAATTTTGCAGCGCATGTGGATCTTATACCGTCCGCAGTTTTTTCAGTTTCTTCCGTTCTACGAGCCAAAATCACAGAGATCGAAAAATACTTGGCTGCCGAAACAGATTTTCGCGTGAAATGGTGCTATTGCAACGAATCTTCGAAAAATGAATAAGCGCTCCAGGTAGAAGTATTACTGCAACGCGGGAGGTGAAGAGACTGCTCTCGGTAAGAGATAAAAAATGACGATACAAGCGGTTTTCTTGCAGTACCGACTATGCAGGATTTGAATTCGCTTCCGCATGAGATATCGTGGCACATCTGCTTCAATGACATCCTGGTATGGAATGGAAAGCAATTACCTTCCGACATTGCAAAAAGGAATACCTACAGATTAGAGCTCTCGGCGTCATTCATTTTGAGACTGCATCACTGTCTCGAAGAGGTTCGGTGGATCATACTTTTGTTTAACTCTTTTACTCCAAGTTCATTTCATTTCTATCCACTAATTTTTCACGCAGTATACTACAATTAGTTGCTACCACAACAACATTTCCTACGAAGGCACCGTTTACACTATTTCTGGAGTTTCCAGTCACTTTCCTTTCCCTCCTGTCTACTCCCATGTGTGTGGGTATGCCGATACAGAACATAATGTTCCGCACCATCTTTCATCTTCCGCCACGTTGCTGCATAGCATGCGACCCGATGGGGTCGCTTTTACGCCGATCACTGGAGAGACAACCGCCTCCAGCTCAGCTTTCTCTGAGATGAGCCCCGCTTTTAAGCTCCGTCTTATATTTATATCCTCCGCTCGGGAGACCGCTTGATCATGAACTCGGGTTAACGACAATGCTCGCGAGGGAAAGGGCGTCCACGAATCGTTAGAAAATTAATCATCCCCAACTACCTTTCATATCAGTCAAGGTTGGAGTATTCTTCTAACGACGTATTGCACGAGCAGAATCAGCCAAGGAAATCGCCTCGATAAACATACCAAGCGATCAAACGTCTAAATCGCTGTAGACCTATGATCGCACAAGCAATACTGGGAATTGTGCTATTTGTCCACATGGAAGCGAGGGAGGCTGTCCACATCAAGATGTACCCGCTCCATTGTTCAACGACCAGATATTGCAGAAAAGGACGAACACGAAACGCATCAAGGAGCACGTAGCATAAAGGAGTCGTCAATGCGCTTGGTGGTCGTACAATCCAGAAGAGCATGGGGAATGACACTAGTATCCAGTGCAAAATACTTGGCAGCGAGCATGATATTGGAGCTAGGAAATTTTTGGAAGGGTCCTACATCACTGCAAAGGATCCATCCCCGAACAACCAAAAGAGTGCGACGACAAGACAAGAGAGTTATTGCATTTCACTTCGTTTTCTTGATTATTACGGCACCGCGTCTCGAGAATCACTGATGTCTCATTTGGGTAAACTTTGTGATAGAAGGGTAGATAGTTCATTCCTGGGTCAGACTTTCTTCCGAATTAAAGCTCTCAGACATGGTCAAAACAATAAGAATGGGAGGTGGTTTGTTGTCGAGGCCGCGTTCATACTTTGCGTAACCTATGCCGCACCGGCGCCAACGGCGTCGATAACATTTGCTTGCCGCCGACGACGGCGCCAATCTGATAACGCGCTCCGTTTGTAAAACGCCCCACTCAACCACACTACAGTATTGTGCTCGGGAGGAGAGCCCACAACATCGGATTCGAAAAGGGAATAGCTTGGCACTCTGCCGAGATTCGAATTCGAATTCGTGGACTCTCGCCACAGTCATCATACTGTAGTGTAGTTGGGTCAAGCGTTTTAGAAAAGGAGCCTGTTATTAGAGTGACGCCGTCGTCGGCGGCGAGCAAATGATTTTGACGTCGTCGCCGTCGGTGTCGGCGTCAGTGTGCAAAGTATAAACGCGGCGGCAGAAATTAGCAGCTTCGAAGTCATAAGTCTTTCAAAGCAGCGAGTCGTTTTCAAAGAGTCGATCAGTAAACTCACTTCATCCAAAAATGGTTAGCATAGAAAATGATATAACATTCCAAATGCTCGGATTTTGAGAAAGCTGATTAACAATTTTCAAAAAAAAAAACTTTCCGTAGAGTGAGTACCAAATTTGTTGCACTCTTTTTGAAAAAAGGAAAAACTCAGCTAAACTCGAGGAACTGAGACAGATGGAAGATCGCTAAAAGTTTAAAAATGGTTGAAAAGCTTAGTTCATCGTTGCAAAGGGTTCGCAGGCCACCTGAGTACGTAGTCCACAAGTTTTCCTGTGGGCAGTGGTTTCCTGCTAAGTAAACAACATGGATGTCTTACCATTTATTAGAACTCAAGTTTTCCCAGCCTGCCAAGTGTTTCTAGTGGTTGTTAATAATGTCACATCTTGCTGATGATGTTTAATGATTCAATAAACTTCGCCAATGATGTTGATGGCTGTTAATGATTTAACTATACAATAAGGACACAGAGATCAACCCATAACGGACAGGTGCGCCACATAGTGACGCTCCTTATTTTTCTTCTAGTTTTCCGATAATTACAAACAACCAATTATGCTCGCATACAGTACTAGAATTGAAGAATAACATATGTTCCCAGGAGCCATGCAGCGTAAATTTTATTAGAGGTACAACAAACATGCGAGTAACTTCAAATGCGAACCCTTTCTATTGGGTTGAGGAATAAGTCCCCGCGGTTTTTTTCAACCCCGTTTTTTACAATGTTGCCTTCATCTTTTGACGAAGCTCATATACGTTTTCGATAGAGCTTTTTTTGCTCTACAAAATGCTGCTATCTGTTTTTCGATTCCTTCGACTACCTAGTATTTGTGAGATTTGGAAATGAAGTAAGCTGAAGGCAAAAAACTGGCACTTGCGCACCTCATCTTTCTCGTCTGCCATCAAGATCAAAAAATGTATGTGTATATGTTTCGATAGAGCTTTTTCAGCTCTACAGAATGGTACTACTTTTTATTCAAATCGCTCAACTTTTCGCTGTTTTTAAGACTCACAAATGCAGTACTCGCAAAAGTGTGCACTTCCGTTATCTCCTCTTCCTCGCCTACCATCGAGATTGGAGAAAATGTGCATATATGCATTTGATAGAGCTTTATTTGCTCTATAAGATGGTACCTCTCTTCTTTTGTATCCTCTCATATTTTAGCATATAGGAATGAGTTTCCACATGTTTTTCAATTCAAAATTGCGTAGTGAAAATGAATTTTATCGGCACAATGTTTTCTACTATTCGATAGAGCTCTTTTCGCTCTACAAGACAGTGTATACGGTTTTTGTTCGAATAAATTTTTGACATTTTTTAGATCATTTAAAAGTCGACGAAATCGAGCATTTTCGTCACATGGTGTCAAAAATGCTCGATTTCGTCGACTTTTAAATGACCTAAAAAATGTCAAAAATTTATTCGAACAAAAACCGTATACACTGTCTTGTAGAGCGAAAAGAGCTCTATCGAATAGTAGAAAACATTGTGCCGATAAAATTCATTTTCATTACGCAATTTTGAATTGAAAAACATGTGGAAACTCATTCCTACATGCTAAAATATGAGAGGATACAAAAGAAGAGAGGTACCATCTTGTAGAGCAAATAAAGCTCTATCAAATGCATATATGCACATTTTCTCCAATCTCGATGGTAGGCGAGGAAGAGGAGATAACGGAAGTGCACACTTTTGCGAGTACTGCATTTGTGAGTCTTAAAAACAGCGAAAAGTTGAGCGATTTGAATAAAAAAGTAGTACCATTCTATAGAGCTGAAAAAGCTCTATCGAAACATATACACATACATTTTTTGATCTTGATGGCAGACGAGAAAGATGAGGTGCGCAAGTGCCAGTTTTTTGCCTTCAGCTTACTTCATTTCCAAATCTCACAAATACTAGGTAGTCGAAGGAATCGAAAAACAGATAGCAGCATTTTGTAGAGCAAAAAAAGCTCTATCGAAAACGTATATGAGCTTCGTCAAAAGATGAAGGCAACATTGTGAAAAACGGGGTTAGAAAAAACCGCGGGGACATATTCCTCAACCCAATAGTTGTACAAACAAATGACAACAATTGTTTTTAGCTCAATTAATAATCCATCAGAATCCTTAGGCTCCGCTTTGTTTCTAGAGTACGTTTCTTTCCCATCTGAAATTACCTCGCGCTCATCTTACTATTCAAAATGCATGACTTATCAGCAGTAATAGGCAGAGAGAAGTACCACGTATAACAATATGAGGCGATACTACTACACAGTGATGACTTTTTTTTATCAAATGCAACATACACAAAAAGGTCACAGAAATGACTACATCGATAAAAATTGATAAAAGGTTTGATAAGAAAACGCGCTTGTCCCACAGGTCATCTCGCGCGAAAACGCCGCCGTCCATTATGGGTTAAAGTATGCATCACATCAGCAATAATTTGAATCTATCCACTATTTCTTTGTGCCTTTGATGCCCCTGACATTTTGGAATTCCTAACCTCAGCGCTTCCACCCATGCCACACTGCCTCCTCCACCCATGCCATGCTGCCTCCTACACCCATGCCACACTGCCTCGCTTGAAGGCTGCCAGCTCTGCCACTGGCACTCGCATCCGCAGCGCTGCTCGCCGCGAGTGGCTACGCGGTTTTCTGGCGTAAGTAACCTCACCCGACGTCAATGATTGTTGATGATTTTACATTACAGTAATGACAGAGAAAAAGAATGCATCATATCAGCTATTATTTCAATCCGTCCACTAGTTTTTTCAGCTTCCCTTTGATATCCATCACATTTTGGAATTCCTGGAGTTATGAATTCCCATATACCAATCACTGCTGCAGACTTCGAGGTCAGGTGCTGTTGTAAACACAATGCAACATTCTCGTCTTACGAATCTGAAGAATTTCCTTCAGATCCTTGTGCACCACTACTTTTTTGTTCTTTATCTATAATGCACTCGGTGGCACACTCTTTAGTGGCGATGTCAGGCTTTTGCCAACCAGAATCATTTTTCCACTGAAGAATGCGATGGTTCCGCACCATCAGCATTGTAGCAATCTAAATATATTGGGGTAGTCTAAAAAGTCTTTTCGTATTTTCAAATACCGCTTTTTCCCTCCAAACTGCTTTCCAGCAATCTCTTCTGTACATACACATGTAGTACAAGTCTACAAGCATCTATAGGTATTATTGTCTTCCATCTTCCGGATAACCCTTTTCAGCAAAATAAACATATCAAAGGTCAACCTCATTTTCAATACAAAAATTATAAAAAAATTTTCTTTGAATGCCGCTAGACAGGGAAAGGAACAGGTGATAATCCGATGGGGCAAGATCAGGGCTATAAGAACCCAGTATATCAAAGCCAGGGAAATGAACACTTGTTGCACAAAATCGAAGCAGAAAGGTCAACTCCAACGCTTCATTAGCTCGTTCGTTTACCTTTCCACACCAGTACTGTTTCCCCGTAACAACTGTGGTCAAAAGACACTGTAAACAAAGCAGGACCTATAGGCTAGAATAATCTTCAGTAATTTAGTCTTCTGGGAAATTCTTGCGATTTTCGACCTAATTTCAAATGCGCATATCTCAGCTCATACAAAAGTTTATCAATCCATGTGAGGAGCATAAGGCTCCACACATCTTTGATAATAAAATGCAGGCAGATATAAACTTATATTTCTGTTGTAGGGAACTAGAGGCGATGAATTTGGTGAACGTGGGTTATGCATAGCGTTCGGTCTTGAGACGGTTCTCCCGAAAAAGCCTACCAGATGCTTGCAAAAATGGTAACCGTTGCAGGTCAAACGGTATATTGGATGCGGCAGGTTTCGTAGCCCATATCAGCCAAATTCTTTAGAGTTGTTTTTGGTACATGCGGCCGTGGGTGATCGTGACGGAGACATGTTCCTTCCTATTAGCCAATACTGTGCTCACAATCTGCAGCTCGCGATGTATCTCGTGAGTTTCTCACACTACTTTCGACCCTTTATATTAGGTTGTCCGGAAAGTTCTCAGCGTTTTGTGGAACTATTTCTTGTACACTTATTGCTGATTCGAAACTCATTCTTCCGTGCGTCTCAGCAGTACATCCTGAAGAGAGTTTCTCGCGCTATCTGATGGCATAATTGCCGTTTCACCATTGCTTGCACAAAGGTTTTCCAAGGAAAAAAACTGGTGGAGCAGTGGACGCAGGCAGAAAAAGCAGCAATAAACAATGGCACTTCTGGATGGTTCACACACAGTTTTGCACCAGAACAAAGCAGAACACCAAACACCTCAACTATTGAGACGCATTCGGCTTTCAATTCAAGGTAGTGATGAAATTCGAAAAAAATTTAGGGTACGGGAAGGGTAAAGAGAGAATCGTCGCAAAATATGTAAGGTTATAGAAGTTATAATTAGCAGTAGCTTATCTCCCTACATCAGCGTCGTTCTCTTACAAATATTGTATAAAATGTTGCTGTTAACAGAACAGAAACCTCGAGCTCTCCTAATGCTCTTTCCAAGAAAATCTTGAGATGAAGTAATTTTCAGTTATATCCAGGTGTCAAGGAAATTAGCCACACCAGTACGACCCCTTCCTCTACGGGTACCAAATACTACCCCACCCCCGTTATTTTGACCTCTACAATACCAGTAACAGTTGCCGGATTGTATAGTTGCAGTGTGTTTTATTGCTATGTGTTCTTAATTGGAGCAAAAATAATTTAAGTTCACATTTCCTCACACGATCGCTGCGGAATATCCTTCGCTTCTAATTTGCTTATTGAAAGTTAGATTCTAGCGTTAATCGCAGACCTCTGCAGGAACGACTCCCCCTTCGGTCGATACGACCCCTCCCCCACCCCCCCCCGTCGAGGAATTCTCAACTCCCGGTGAGCCCTCGTAATATCATGTATATCTTGCGAATCAAACTGTTGTCGTCATCTTCACATGGTCTCGGTTGCAGTAGCGCGTTAGGGTTGCTGCAAAAGATGCTTCGAACCTAAAAGTTTGCAAAAGGGATATCAAGGGCGTTCTTGAATCAATTTTTAAACTCAAAATTATTCAATTTTCTCACTTTGAATAAATATATAATACATGGTTGGAAATTGAACTGATAGTCTATGTGTCTTCACGTAATCATGGAGGCCTTGGCCTTGCGTGTGTCCCTTCCCTCTCACATCAGTAGATAACCCTCGGAGAGCACTTGCATCGAGTCCTGTGTTTGTACATACGAGATGAACCCCACAGCCGACGACAACTACGGGTTATACAGACATTTGCCTTCGAATGAGCACCTGTGTACACTTATGAAAGTCGTCTTCCGGAGCAGAATAGCTTCACCGTGATCATTAAAAAAATTTCTTTCAATAATGTTTGTCTCAAAATAAAAGTGGTACAGAGGACATAGATAGCAGAAACAGTATTGCATAGCCCTGTGTCTGTAGGAATCACATAGGATTTGGAACGAAAGCTGGAAACGCTAGAAATACGAGTAATTGGAAAGCATTGAAGTTCAAGTTCAGCACAAATTCATAGAGGCACTACGCACTACTTGAACTCTACTGGACAAATGCTTTTGATGTTGCGTTGTTTATCGTGGAGTCGAAAAAGGATTCAAAGAGAGGGAGTACATAGTAAAAGGAGATTCATTGAGGATTACCATTTTTGTAAAATATGTAGGGCTCCAGGAATTTCTGTCAGCGGATTTCGAGTAGAAATGGGGAAAACCTCTTTTAATCTGGGTATCTGATTTGAGGGGTGGAATTGAAAGAACTGCAATTGGATTTTTTGAGGTTTCTGTGAATTTGCTTCCTATGTAACTCCGGCAAACGAAAATGTCCATCAAATTCCCTCCGTCGGCGAAGTGATGGCCCGATAAATACATACTTAACGACTCCTTGCTGATCGAAGACTCTCTACGGGTTCTTACTCTGGAATCGCGTTCTTCAGCAGAGGCAGTGCTAGAAATGTTGTCGTTGGTAGTTGTAAACTCTTCAATTAAAGCCAGTAAAACGAGGGTAAGTACGAGATTATAGGGCAAAATGGCGATACGAATATGGCAAAGTGGTTATTGGAAAGGGTAGCGCCAAAGCCGAGGTACAGAAAAGGACTCCGAGAGATATGAGCGGATTCTGTCCCTCCCACTTCCCGCACTCGTAGTGCTCTAGCACTTAATTAATTTACCTAATCGAGCGTTTCGCATACTTTTCAGCCACTGGAAAAACTCGTCCTTGTTGAAGCTCCTGCTGACACTAATGACCATATCCCATCAAACTACCTCTGCGCGAACTATGCACTTGTCCAGATATTGGATGCCCCAAACTATTCCACTCTTTCTACCCGTGAACCCAGTCGAATCTGGAGCCCTCTGTGATCCGAAAAGCGGGCCATGACATATGATATTCGTGCGATAATTTTTTGTTCGAATCCCGCCTAAGCAAATCAATCCGGGTCAATTCAAGTCCTGCTTTAGCCTAAGCCTATAGAGGGAAAGAAGCTCGACGTCGATGAAAATTTGACGCAAAGTTGCGTCTCCCCCCCCCCCCCCCCCCCCCGACTTGAATTGACCCATCAATCCTTCCCCTACCCTCGCTCGATCAATTTTTGAACGACAATTTCGGGAGGATAACTTCTTTGCCTATTCCGTGCCTGTTAAATCGACTTCAGCTTTTATTATGGTTCATTTTTCCGACATACCAGCTGGGTTGGGACTGCATCAACGATTTTTCCTACTCCCAAGATGCACTTCTTCGAATGCTGTATTGCGGATTTCTGGATTTGAATTTTTCTTTTCATGCTAGCTGGCTCTCTTCGATGCCTGATACTGATCTCTGATTGATTCGTTTTAGTTATGATGTGGTATGGGTCATATGCGCTCTCCTGTCGCTCACAGCACTGGGAAACCATTCTAATTCAATTTTCGAACTATGCACATGAGGAGGGAAGATATGTGACCGGCGACGTAGAGGAGAAGACATTTTGCATCACGTTGTTAGTGTTTCATCTACTCCGCAGTTCCTTCTCCGAGGTTGATCCGTTGTATCCTTGCCCTTCATTCTTCATGGGCCTATTTTTCGAAATGCACTGTGAAATTCCGACATGATTGTATATCCGAGATCCTTGGCCCGTTTCACAGATTTATTCGGAAACTCCACCTGTGATTGGTCCTTCCGAAAAGTTTCACTGCTAGGATAGCCTTTATCCCATTATGGTTATTTCAAAGTCAGAAATCATTTTTACAGAACTTTCTCAGTCGTAGTGGGAACTGTTTCTTGAATCTGTTTAGTCTCAACACTGCTGGAAAAATAAATTTTCATTCATTTCGTAACATAGCGTAACATCGTAGTATCGAATCAAGGATACAATAGCAACACTTTAAAGCTTCAAAAACATTTATACTCTTTTGATTATCTTGGGCAAAATGCCAAAAATGCCACCCTTGTCTCCGGGTGTTTCTACTCCGATCTGGGGTTGCGGGGGTTGTGGTGCTGGAGCAACTCCGGGCTGGGGCTGAACAACTTGGGGTGGGACAACTTGGGGCTGAACAACTTGGGGTGGGACAACTTGGGGCTGGACAACTTGAGGTTGGACAATGGGTGGCCGATAAGGCGCCCAAGGAGGAAGGGGTTGGGGCACCATAGGAGCATATGGAGGTGCTACAGGAACGAACGGACGGGATGCTAAAGGAGGAAGTCCTCCATAAGCACCATATCCAGGATACCCAGGATACCCAGGAACACCAGGATACCCACCATACGCACCATACCCGGGATACCCAGGATACCTGGGATACCCACCATACCCACCGTACATGCCCATTCCTCCATATGGTACACATACGGGAATACAATAAGGCATGAATTTTGCTTTCCTGGGTTTCGTTTTTTCCGTTGAATTGGTAGTTTCAGATGTTGTTGTGAGCAGTGAGGAGTTCGTTTCTTCAGATACTTGAGAAATCACGGCTTGAGTTTCATTATTAGTGGCATCACCTTCCTGAAATATTATATTTTGGAAGCTGTGCTCCTGGAAACTCTGAAATCTTCTCACAATTTTTAGTCTTTTAATATCGAAATAGGTACACTAGTTGATTTGGATAATCAAAGAAGCAAGAAAGAATTTATCATCTGAAAAATCACACGAAACCCACCGCAAGATGAAATGTGGTGTACAATGTTGCTATTAGTAAAAGAATACCCAGATACATCTGAAATGAGCAAACTGCTATTGGATTGCAGACAATATTCCCCACTGATCAAAGTGACAAATAGGGTGGGACAGACCTCTAACTAGCATTAGGTTGCAGTTTCTGTCGGATTCTTATACAGCAGTACACCATATCCATTTCTTTGGGGCCTACTGTTCAAAGAGAACAATCTCACATGAACGTCCCAACATTATTTGATCAGCGAGACGATCTGATCATAACCATAACGAAGGTCATAACCATGACTGTCAACACCAAGTGAACACTGCAATGTTCCGAGTAGTCGTTCTTCGTGATGGGTACAATACTGGAATGCAAAAACAGCAAACATGGAAATTGCAGTCGTAAAGGGTCATGCGGAATAGCGCCTGCGAAACTGTGTGAAGCCTAGTTTAGGGGCGGGTAGGCGTAGCACAACAACGGTTTGTAGTGTCCAGCGATTACGATTTTGACCTCAGTGACACACCCTGTAGGACCTTCGGAGTTCGACAATGTCAAATTCGCCATTCTTGAGCTTTGCATATTTTTGCACACCTTTTTTGTGCCGCGCGTCACTGAGGTCTTTTCTGAGAGGTCGCAGATGTCCCAAGCGTCTTGATAATGAGCGAGGGAGAGTAGGTGTCAAAATTGCGCGCTTGTCTCATGAGTACTTATTTCTGAGCCACGAGGATCCTTGAATTGTGTAAACCACTCACGTCTAATGTCGGTTTGTCGGTATGTGTAACCGTCCTTTCGTAGATGAGTGATTGTGATAGGGGAGTTTATAAAGAAGGGCACCACTCTCGTAGATGAGCAGCCAGATATTTCCACAGTAGCAATCCAAGGTTATAGTAGCACCCATCACCTATTTGAAAGCAGTGACAGAGATAATTTGGGCCGAATCTGGAGTCTTTTGTGATCTGAAGAGCGGGAAGAAGATGACATATGGCATTCGTACAATAATTTTCTGTTCGAATCCCGCTTAAGCAAACCATTCGTTCAACTACCCTTCAAATAAGGGATGAGTGCTCGATCTATTTTTGAACGCCTTTCAACAACGCATAACTTATTTGGCTCCTTTGTGTATTCATTGGATCATTCTCTCTTCTCCCTCCCGTTTACGTGTTCAACCCCTCTGTTAAAGCGACTGTTGCTTTTATTATGGTTCACTTTTCCGACATAGCTGGATGGTGACCGCATCATCAATTATAGTGTTTCCATGATGCACCTTTTGAATGATGTATTGCTGACTTTTGAACTTTTCAAAAATTTTACCTTTCCATGCTTGTTGACTGTCTTCGATGACTGATATGATCTCTGATTGATTCGTTTCACCTATGATGTGCTGTGGATCATTGCATTACGCGCTCTCCTGTTGCTCACAGCATTACGGAACCACCTTTATTCAATTTTGGACTATGCACATGGGGTGGGAAGATATGTGACCAGCAACGTGGGAGAAAAGACATTTTGTACAACGTTGTAGGTGTTTCATCCACCAGCAGCACTTTCCGAAACTAATCCGTTGTATCCCTGTACTTGATGCCCCATGGGCTCATTTTTTCGAATTGCATTGCCGTCTAGAATGAATGTGAAATCCCGAGAACCCGTGCGGGTTCGAGTCCCGTCCGACAGCGAAGCTTTTGCCCATAACTCTGCAACCTAATAACAACTCCCGAGATCAGTGTTTTATCTGGGATCCTTGACCCGTTTCATCAGATTTATTCGGGAACTCCCCCTGTGATGGAAGCCCCTCCGAAACGTTTTACACAATAAACTCACTGCTACGATAGCTTTTATCCTAATATGGTTATTTCTAACTCGAAAAGCCTTTTATGTAGAATTTTCTCAGTTGTAGTGAGAACTGTCTCTTGAAGGTGTTGTGCCTCAACATTGTTGGAAATAATTGATTTCATAGCAGTACTTTGAAACTTCGAAACACATCATCAGTTCTTTATTCCTACTTTGGGTAAAATGCCTAAAATGCCCTTATCGTCCTTGGGTTTTTCTTTGTCAGGGTCAGGCTGAGGCTTAAGAGGGTTGCCTTTGGGTTTGATAGGCCGGAAAGTCAGGACCAGAGGCTGGGGCGCCACATTAACTACTGAAGGTGCTACAGGAACAACAGGACGGGGTGCTAAAGGGGCAACTCCCGGCATGACACCAGGAGCCCATCCATCCCCATACACACCATACCCACCATAGCCAGGATACCCAGGATACCCACCATACCCATCATACGCAGGATACCCAGGATACCCAGGATACCCACCATACCCATCATACGCAGGATACCCAGGATACCCACCATACCCACCATACCCATCATACGCAGGATACGGAGGATACCCAGGATACCCACCATACCCATCGTACCCACCATACATATCCATTCCTCCATACGCTGGACATGGGGGAATACAAGGCATACATACTCCCCCAGCACAGAAGAATTTTGCCTTCCTGGTTTTCGTTTCTTCCTTTGAATTGGTAGTTTCAGGTGTTGTTGTGAGCAGAGAGGAGTTCGTTTCTTCAGGTGCTTGAGAAGTCACGGCTAGAGTCCCAGTGTTCGTGGCGTCACCTCTCTGAAATATTTTGAAAGTTTTCTCTCTAGGAACTCCGAATTTTTCCTCAATTTTCAGCCTCTTGAAATCGATGTAGTACACTAGTTGTTCTAGGGGATCAAAGAGAGCAGGAGAAATTATTTTTTTTTTTGAAAAATCACCACCCACCGAAAGAAGAGATGTGGTGCACGATGTCGCAGTTAGTAAGAGAACACCCAGATACATCTGAATAAGCACACTCTCACTAGATTTCAGACAATATTCCCCACTGATTAAAGTGGCAGATAGGGTGGTACAGACCTCTGAATAGTATTAGCCTGCAGCCCTAACGGGATTCTTATACAACAGTTTACCATATCCATTTCTTTGGGGCCTACTGTTTAAAGAGAACAGTCTCACATGAACATCCCAACTTTATTTGATCAGCGAGACGAACTGATCAAGTAAAAGCTCATCACCATGACTGTCAACAGCAAGTGAACACTGCAATGGCGCTTTTACTTTCGAGTAGTTGTTCTTCTTGATGGATGGAATATTTGAATGTGATTACAGCAACCGTAGACATTGCAGTCGCAAAGGGTCGTGCGAAATAACGCTTGCGAAGATGTACGGAGCCTAATCCAGGGGCGTATAGGCGTAGCACAAAAACGGTGCGATGTCCAATAGTTACAATTTTGACCTCTCCGATACACCCTGAAGGACCTTCGAAGTTCAACAAGGTCAAAATCACCATTGAGCCTTGCTTATTTTTGCACCCCATTTTTTTCTTGGCTCTATTTTATAGCATCTTCTCCGGAAATTGCGCCCTTGTCTTATGAGTATTTTATTTCTGAGGCCCTCAAGAGTCATTACATATAGTTTGTGTGTCTGTTTGCCAGTATATTTGACAATCAAAACGAGCAAACAAATATACCGAGTGACAAACAAAACGAACAAAGCGACAATTAAACGTATACCAAATTGCTGTATCCTTATGATGGCACATGCAATGCACAGGACTGCGCCATTTCTCCATAAGCAACAGAAGGAGACTGTTAAGAGCGCAGGTATATCAGCTCCATTGTTTAACTTGTGACCAGAGTTATATGGCAAAAACGACCGAATACTAGAAACGCATTAATGAGCACCTGGTAGGGAGGAGTAGAAAAACCTACTTAATGCACTTGGCAGGCGTCAAATAGAAGAGCATGGGAAATGATTACAGCATCAAGTGCAAAATACTTGGCAGCGAGGACGATACTGGGGTTAGGAGTCTCTAGAAACGTTCTATTTAGTGGTTGGATCAACAGCTGAACAACCGAAAGAGTGCATGGCCAAGACCACACAGTTATTGCATTCCATTTCGTTATGTGGGTTATGACGACACCGGGTCTCGAGAACCACTGATGTCTCAGTTATCCACACTCAGCTGCGGCAAGAAGCGGATTGGGAACTTGTGTTGGAAAGACAAGGTGTTGATTTCTTTCTTGGACTCGAAAGCAATAGGAATAGCAGGGTTTTCACGGTTGAGGTACAAATTGGCAGCACGTACTTCTGAGTCTTTTGAAGCGACAAGCTGTTTGAAATTTCGATTAATGTGATCGGCTCATAACAAACCTAGTTGGCACAGAAAAATAATGCAACATTCATTATGCCTGGATTTCAAGAAGGCCGAACATGGAATAATAATTTGTTTTTCTACGACTCCCCTAGGATAATAATACTTGAGGAGCTGAGATAGACGGAAGGTAGCTATAAAGTTTTGGAAATGTTAGAAAAGCTTAGTATCGTTGCAAAGGGTTTGCAGGCCATCAGAATATATGTAGCTCCACGAGTATTGCAGCGTAAACAACTCGTGGAACTTGCAAGCAGTAGTTTCCCGCTGAATAAGCAACATAAATGTCTTTCCATTCATTAACATTACAATTTTTGCTAGTGACGTCAATGGATGGGGGTAATTATGTCAGAAAATCGCTTCAGTGGCGTCGCACTCGCGGCGCCACCAGTACGACTTGCAAATCGATTGATCTCGGGAGCCCGATAGAGCGTGGCTGCGTCACCTCAGCGCTTCCACCTATGCCACACTGCCTCGCTTGAAGGCTGCCAGCCCTGCTACTGGCACTCGCACCCACCGCGCCGCTCGCCGCGGCGGCCACGCGGTTTTCTGGCGTAAGTGACCTCACCTGACGTCAATGATTGTTAATGATTTTACATTACAATAATGACAGAGAAAAAGTATGCATCATATCAGCTGTTATTTCAATCCGTCCACTAATTTTTTCTGCTTCCCTTTGACATCCATCACATTTTGGAATACCTACAATTATGACTTCCCATGTACCACTCACTGTTGAGGATTTCGAGATCAGGTGGTGCTATAACCAGAATGCAACATTCTCGTCCTTTGAACAGATTGGCTCTGAGGAATTTCCTGCAGATCCCTGTGCACTCCTAATTTTTTGTTCTTCATCTATAATGCATTCGGTGGCGCACTGTTTAGCGGCCATGTCAGCCCTTTTCCAACCCGAATCATTTTTTCCACTGAAGAACGCGATGGTTCCGCACCATCAACATTGTAGCATTCTAAATATTGTTCGAAACGGGGGAAATGAACACTCGTTGCTTAAAATCAATGCAGAAAGATCAACTCCAAACGTTTTATTACCTCTTAGGTTTATGTAGCTTCCCAAACCAGTACCGTTTCCCCGTAAAGGTTGTGGTCAAAAGTCACTGTAAACAAAGCGGGACCTAGAAGCTAGAGTAATCTGCAATTACTTGGTTTTCCAGAGAATGAGTTCTTGCAGAACCGACCTAGTTTTAAATGCGTATATCTCAGTTCATAAAAAAATTTAACAGCGGATGTGAGGTTCACAGTTCATAAAAAAATTTATCAGTGGATGTGAGAACCATAAGGCTCCACTCATCTTTGCTAACAAAATATGGGCATATACAATACAATACAATAGTAAGATGCAGTCTTACCTATTTCTGTTGTGGAGAACTAAGCGATGACGTTGTTGAAGGCCCGTTAGGCATAAGGTTGGGTTTTGAAGCGTTTCTTCCGAAAGCCCACCAGATGCTTGCAAAAATGGTAATCGTAGGGGTTGAGTTAAACAAGTATTGGGTTGGGGAATAAGTCCCTGCCGATTTTTTCAACCCCGTTTTTCACATTGTTTCCTTCATCTTTCGACAAAGATTACATATCTGTTTGATAGAGCTTTTTTTGCTCTACAAAATGCTATTATCTGCTTTTCGATCTCTTCGACTACCTAATATTTATGAGGTTTTGAAATGAAGTAAGCTGAAGGCAAAAAAATCGCTTTTGCGCACCTCATATTTCTCGTCTGCCATCGAGATCAAAAAATGTTTGTGTACATGTTTCGATGGAGCTTTTCCAGCTCTACAGAATAATACCACTTTTTATTTAAATCGCTCAACTTTTCACTGTTTTTAAGACTCACAAATGCAGTACTCGCAAAAATGTGCACATTCGTTATGTTCTGTTCCTCTCTTACCGTCGAGATCTAAGAGAGTATCCAGGCATGCATTCGATAGAGCTTTTTTTGCTCTACAAGATGATACCACTACTCTTTTGAATCTCTTCAAATTTTAGCATGTAGGGATAAGTTTCCACCTTTTCTTCAACTTAAAATTGCGTACTGAAAATGAATTCTTTTGGCACAATGTTCTATACTATTCAATAGAGCTCCTTTCGCTCTACAAGACAGTGATTACAGTTTTTGTTCAAATTGATTTTTGCTATTTTTTAGATTATTTAAAAGGAGTGTCAAGTCGACGAAATCGAACATTTTTGTGTCGATTGGGCTGGATTTCGTCGACTTGACACTCCTTTTAAATAATCTAAAAAATAGCAAAAATCAATTTGAACAAAAACTGTAATCACTGTCTTGTAGAGCGAAAGGAGCTCTATTGAATAGTATAGAACATTGTGCCAAAAGAATTCATTTTCAGTACGCAATTTTGAGTTGAAGAAAAGGTGGAAACTTATCCCTACATGCTAAAATGTGAAGAGATTCAAAAGAGTAGTGGTATCATCTTGTAGAGCAAAAAAAGCTCTATCAAATGCATGCCTGGATACTCTCTTAGATCTCGACGGTAAGAGAGGAACAGAACATAACGAATGTGCACATTTTTGCGAGTACTGCATTTGTGAGTCTTAAAAACAGTGAAAAGTTGAGCGATTTAAATAAAAAGTGGTATTATTCTGTAGAGCTGGAAAAGCTCCATCGAAACATGTACACAAACATTTTTTGATCTCGATGGCAGACGAGAAATATGAGGTGCGCAAAAGCGATTTTTTTGCCTTCAGCTTACTTCATTTCAAAACCTCATAAATATTAGGTAGTCGAAGAGATCGAAAAGCAGATAATAGCATTTTGTAGAGCAAAAAAAGCTCTATCAAACAGATATATAATCATCGTCGAAAGTTGAAGAAAACAATGTGAAAAACGGGGTTGAAAAAAACGGCGGGGACTTATTCCCCAACCCAATATATGGATGCGGCAAGTTTCGTAGCCCATCTCAGCCAAATTCTTCAGAGTTCTTTTTGCGACGTGGGGTCGTGGGTTTCGTGACGGAGGACTTGCTGCTTCCTATAAACCAATACTGTGATCATAATCTGCAGTTCGCGATGTATCTTGCGCGTTGCCTACAGCACTTTCAAGCTGTCGCTGTTTTGCCGAAACCCACGAAGCTATGGTGTATTTGGCCAGCCGTAACACATTACACCACCACCATGCTGACGACGCTCTCCGTTACAAGCTCGACTTTCGTCCAAGTACTGGACTCGTCGTCGATTGCCCTCTACGGGATCGGGTGCTCATCGCGTGTTGCGATGGGAGTCTAGAAATGGGTCGTTTGTATTCCATAAAAGAAGATGGCACCTGGAGTAAAGTGCTTCTGTCGTATATCCATTTTGTCAAAGACTTCGATAAATTTCAGAATTTACGGATTTACTTCAGGACATAACGTCACTACCTTGAGATAGAGCGAGAAGCTGACTTTACCATGGCACGGGCAACCCTGTCGAAGGACCGAAAAAACCACTTAGAAACTGCACTCGCAAAACAGCAAGAAGTACCAGAGACAAGGGCTATATAGGCATTCGCCTCTGAATGAGCACCTGTATAAATCTATGAAAAGATCGCCTGCCGGAGCAGAACGGCTTCGCCGTGATAACTGAAAAACTCATTTCAGTGACGTTTATCTCAAAAAAAGTAGTGGAGTAGAGAACATAGTAGATAGCGGAAGCAGTATTGCATCGCGTTGGGCCTAAAGGAATACAGGATTTGGAACGAAAGCTGGAAAAGTTATAAATAAGAATAACTGGCAAGCATTTAAATTTGAGTTCAGTGCTAATTCATAGCGGCATTACGCACTACTTGAACACGTATTTCTACTGGACAAAAGCTTTCAATGTTGTGTTGTTTATGTGGAGTCGAAAAAGGATTCAAAGGGAGGGGATAGTAAGAGGAGAATCATCGAGAATCATCATTCCTGTAAAATATGTAGGGCTCCAGGAATATCTGTCAGCGGATTTCTAGTAAAAATGGAGAAAACCTCTCTTCATCCGAGCGTCTGATTTGAAGGGTAGAATTGAAAGAACTGGAATTGGATGTTTTGAGGTTTTTGTGAATGTTCTTCCTATGTAACTCCGGCAATCAAAAATGTCCATCAAATTTCTTCCATTGGTGAAGTGACGGTCCGATAAGTACTTGATGGTCCAAAGCTCGTTCTCGTCGGAGCCCCTCCTGATACCAATAACCATAACCCATCAAACTACGTCTGGGCGAGCTATGCACTGCCTGGTTGTCTAGATGTTGGGTGCGCTGGACTAATCCACTCTTTCTATTTCGAAATCCAGCCGAATCTGGACCCCTTTTTGCTCTGAATAGCGGGGCCATGACATATGACATTCGTGCGATAACTTTTTGTTCGAATCCGCCTAAGCAAACCAATCCTTCGCCTACCCCTGCTCGATCGATTACTGAACGCTTTTTAACCACGCATAACTTCTTTGCCCCCTCCGTGTATTCCCCGGACCATTCCCTCCTTCCCCTCACATATCTTTCCACCCCATGGGGGGGGGGGGGTGACGAGCAACGTGAGAGAAAAGACATTTCGCATTACGTTGTTAGTGTTTCATCCACCCCGCAGCTTCTTCTCCGAGGCCGATCCGTTGTATCCCTGTACTTAATGCCCATGGGATCATTTTTTTCCGAATGGCATTGGCGCCTAGAATAAATGTGAAACCTAGAGATGAGTGTTTTACCTGGGATCCGTAACCCGTTTCATCAGATTTATTCGGGGACTCCGCCTGTGATCGATTTCTCGAAACGTTTCACGGATTTAACTCACTGCTACGATAGCCTTCATCTCATTATGGTTATTTCTAGTTCAGAAAGCATTTTCATATAGAACTTTCTAATTTGTAGTGAAAACTGTTTCCTGAATGCGTTGTGACTCAACATTGCTGAAAAATTTTATTCCATAACATCAATCAGACCGTGTCTTGAACTTTATTTTGGATAAAATGTATGAAATGTCGGGTCGGGTGAAAGGATAGTCGTCAGGGTCCTTTTCGTTCTCGTTCTCGGGTTTTTGTCCCTCAAGGTTATTTTCGTCCTCTGGTTTTTCTTTGTCACGGTCTTTTTCTTCATCGGGATTTTTTGTGTAAGGGTCCTTTTCGCCCTCGGGTTCCTCGGGTTTTTTCATGCCATGGTCCTTTTCACCGTCGGGTTCCTCGGGTTTTTCTTCATCCTTTTCGTCTTTAGGTTTTTCTCCGTCAGGATCCTTATCGTCCTCGGGTTTTTCTCCGTCGGCGTCCTTTTCGTCCTCGGTTTTTTCTCCATCAGCGTCAGGCTCAGGCAAGTCAGGCAACTCTGGGGGCTCCTCCGGGGGGTCCTCTGGGGGGTCCTCTTCAGGCTCCTCTGGGGGCTCCTCTGGTGGCTCTGGTCGATCCTCTGGGGGCTCCTCTGGGGGCACCTCTGGGGGCTCCTCTGGGGGATCTTCTGGGGGCTGGACTGGGGGCTCGTCTGGGGGCTGGACTGGGGGTTCGTCCGGGGGCTGGACTGGGGGCTCGTCTGGGGGCTGGACTGGGGGCTCGTCTGGGGGCTGGACTGGGGGTTCGTCTGGGGGCTGAACTGGGGGCTGGACTGGGGGCTGGACTGGGGGTTGGACTGGGGGCTGGACTGGGGGCTGGACTGGGGGTTGGACTGGGGGCTGGACTGGGGGCTGGACTGGGGGCTGGACCGGGGGCTGGACTGGGGGCTGGACTGGGGGCTGGACTGGGGGCTGAACTGGGGGCTGGACTGGGGGCTGGACTGGGGGCTGGATTGGGGGCTGGACTGGGGGCTGGACTGGCGGCTGGACTGGGGGCTGTACTGGGGGCTGGACTGGGGGCTTGGGTTGCTGGGGCTGTACTGGAGCAACGGGCCACGGCGGAAAAACTTGGGGTTGAAGTGGGTTGACTTGTGGTTGGACAGGCTGCATAGGTTGGTAAGGATGGACAGGCTGAACAACTTGGGGTGGGAAAGGCTGGACAGGCAGGACAAGTGGGGGACGGACGGCTGGCGGAGCAGGCGCCCAAGGATTAAGGGGCGGGGGCACCATAGGAACTGGTGGAGGTGCTACAGGGACAAGCGGAGGGGGTGGTAAAGGAGCAACTCCAGGCATGACACCAGGAGGAGCCCATCCACCTCCATACGCACCATATCCACCATACCCAGGATACCCAGGATACCCACCGTACATGCCCATACCTCCGTATGCTGGACATGTGGGAATACAAGGTATACATACTCTTTGAGCACAGAAGTATTTTGCTTTCCTGGGCTTCGTTTTTTCCGTTGAATTAGTAGTTTCAGGTGTTGTTGTGAGCAGTGACGAGTTCGTTTCTCCAGGTGCTCGAGAAGTTATGGCTAGAGTCTCATTATTCGTGGCATCACCTTCCTGAAATATTTTGGGACCTCCTCGCAATTTTTTGACACTCACTATCGAAGTAGATACATCAGTTGATCTGGGTGCTCAAAGGAACCGAGAAAGAATTTATCATCTGAAAAATCACACGAAACTCACCGCGAGAAGAAATGTAGTGCACGATGTTGCAATTAGTAAAAGAATACCCAGATACATCAGAATAAGCACACTCTCATTAGATTTCGGACAATAGTCTCCACTGATTAAGGTGTCAAATAGGGTGGGGCAGAACTCTAAATAGCATTAGGCTGCTGCTCTCGTCGGATTCTTATACAGCAGTTCACCATATCCATTTCTTTGGGGCCTACTGTTCAAAGAGAACAATCTCACATGAACATCCCAACTTTATTTGATCAGCGAGACGATCTGATCAAGTAAAAGGTCATCACCATGACTGTCAACACCAAGTGAGCACTGCAATGACAGCTTTTACTTCCGAGTAGTCGTTCCTCGTGATGGATAGAATATTAAATGCAAAAACAGCAACCACGGACGTTGCAGTCGTAAAAGATCATGCGACATAGCGCCTGCGGAGCTGTGCAGAGCCTAGTCCAGGGGCAGGTTTTGACCTTTGTGACACACCCTGAGAGACCTTCGGAGTTCGACAATGTCAAAGTCGCTATTTTTGAGCTTTGCATACTTTTGCGGGCCATTCTTGTACTGCGTGTCACTGATGTCTTTTTTGAGAGATCCCAGATTTCTCATGTGTCTTGATAACAAGTGACGAAGAGTAGGTGTTGAAATTGCGGGCTTGTCTCATGGGTATTTTATTTTAGAGCGGCGAGAATCCTTAAATTGTGTAAACCACTTACGTCTAATGTCTGTTTGTCGGTATGTGTAACCGTCCTTCCGCAGATGAGTGATTATAATAGGGGAGTTAACAAAGAAGGACACCACTCTAGGAGATGAGCAGCCAGATATTCCCACAGTATCAATCTAAGGTTGTAGTAGCACACACTATCTACTTGAACGCCTCTTAAGGGAAGTTAACTTCTTTGCCCCTCCGTGTACTCCTTGGGCCATCCTCTGCTCTCCATTTTGTTTACGTGTTGAAACTTTTTCTTTTCTTTGAACTGCTTTATTAGGTTGTAAGGAAAGTTCTGACCAGTTTTTCGCTTTCACAAGATGAATTCAAATCTCGGAGAGCGTTAACATGAATCAGCTTACATATTGTGCCCGTCAGATAGATAAAAAGTTGCACTTTATATATGCTATCCTTAGGATGCCACAAGGTTTTCCAATCACTAGGGAAATTATAAAGTACTGCAAAAATGGCACTTTTTAGGTGACTTCACTTCACGAGTTCTAGCCAGGTCTCAGCAAAGGCATCCACAAATATGAGTACTGCAAGGGGGGGGGATGAAGCATTGGATGGAACACTTTGTATTTTCAGAAGTGCAGAAATGAGAACGAGTTGCTCAAACTTTCAATTGATCAAATCGCTTCAACTAAGACGGCAAAAAGCCATGAGCGCCCATACTTGCAGAGGATCTCCAAAAGTGTTGGTTCCCATTACACAAACTTGGTTAGCCACCTTGAGTAGCTCTGATTTGGAAAAACCTGAAAAATGGATGCCGCGAGACCCCTGAGAGCAGCACCCATTTTTCACAAATCCTTTTCCAGTAATGGAAGCGGTTGCAGGCTCAAGCCCTTACTCTTTCATCATATTTAGCAGGTCTAGCGCTAACTAAGCCCCACTTTCCGAACATCTGGACAGTTTCTTCAGCAGCAGTGTGTTCAGAAAGAATGGTAATTTGAAAATGATTTTTTTTGCGCTATATAAATCATCAGCCCTTCATCGAAATGAGATATGCAAATATCCGTGATATTGCCAAAAGTGTAGCAAATAAATTGAAATTGCAAAAACCGGCGAAAACTTTCCTTACGACCTAATATTATGGTTCATTTTCCGATACATCTAGATGGTGGCTGCATCACCCATTTTTCCTGCTCCCATGATGCACTTTTTGGTTGTCGTATTGCAGGTTTTTGAACGTCTTCGGAATTAAATTTTACCTTTTCATGCTGTTAGCTCTCTTCGATGACTGATATGATCTCTGATTGATTCGTTTCATTTATGATGTGTTATGGTTCATTGGATTACGCGCTCTCCTATTGCCTACAGCACTGGGAACCACCACTATTCAATTTTGGAACTATACACATGGCGTGGGAAGATATGTGACCAAGAGCGTGGGAGAAAGGACATTTTGTATTACGTTATTACGCAGCACTTTATCCAGGCTGATACGATTTATCCCTGCCCTTGACGCCTCATGGGCCTAGTTTTTAAGCTGCATTGCCCCTAGAATGAATTTTAAATCCTGAGATCAGCGTTAACTCGTTTCTACAGACTTGTTCGGGGACTCCACCTGTGATCATTTTCTCGAAACGTTTCGCTGAATTAACGCACTGCTACGATAGCCGTTATCTTATTATCGTTATTTCTGAGCCGGAAAGCACTTTTATTAGGAACTTCCTCAGTTGAAGTGAGAACCGTTTTCTGAATGCGTTGTGTCTCAACATTGTTGAAAAAAAATTTATTGTACAACATCAATCGGACCGTGTCTTAAACTTTATCTTGGGCATAATCTTTATAATGTCGGGTCGGGTATATGGATAAACCGGTCTGTTGTCGTCAGGGTCGTTCTCGGGTTTTCCTTCGTCAGTGTCCTTTCCATTTTCGGGCTTTTCTTCGTCCAGGTTATTTTCGCCCTCGGGTTTTTCTTCGTCATGGTCCTTTTCTTCATCGGGTTTTTCTATGTCAGGGTCCTTTTCGCCCTCAGGTACCTCGGGTTTTTCTCCGTTAGGGTCAGGCTGGGGCTCGACAACTTCGGGCTGAGGCTGGTCTGGGGGCTGAACAACTTCCGGCTGAGGCTGGACTGGGGGCTGGACTGGAGGCTGGGGTTGCTGTGGTTGTACTGGAGGCTGGGGTTGCTGGGGCTGTACTGGAGCAACGGGCTGGGGCGGGATTACTTGGGGTTGAGGAGGGCTGACTTGTGGTCGGACAGGCTGCACGGGTTGGTAAGGCTGGGCGGGCTGAACCACCTGGGGTTGGAAAGGCTGGAGAGGCTGGACAACTTGGGGATAGACAACGGCTGGTGGAACAGGCGCCCAAGGATTATAGGGCTGCGGCGCCATGGGAATTAATGACGGTGCTACAGGGGCAAGCGGAGAAGGTGGTAAAGGAGCAATTCCAGGCATGACACCAGGAGCCCATCCACCCCCATACGCACCATACCCGCCATACCCAGGATACCCTCCATACCCACCATACCCACCATATCCACCATATCCACCATACCCACCATACCCACCGTACATGCCCATTCCTCCAGGTGCTGGACATGTGGGGGAAATACAAGGCATGCATACTCCTTGATTACAGAAGTATTTTGCTTTTCTGGGTTTCGTTTTTTCCGTTGAATTAGTAGTTTCAGGTGTTGTTGTGAGTAGCGACGAGTTCGTTTCTTCAGGTACTTGAGAAGTTACGGCTAGAGTCTCATTATTCGTGGCATCACCTTTCTGAAATGTTTCGAAAGATATCTTCCTGGAAACTCTGGAATTCTCTCACAGTCTGTCAGCTTTCAGTTTCTTAATATCGGTGTAGATACACTAGTTGATGCGGATGATTGAAGGAAGCAAGAAAGAACATATCATGTGAAAAATCACACGAAACTCACCGCGAGAAGAAATGTAGTGTTTGCAATTAGTAAAAGAATACCCAGATACATCTGAATATCACAAGATTTAGACAATATTCTTCAGTGATTAAAGTGACAAGTAAGGTGGGACAGACCTCTGAATATCATTAGGCTGCAGCTCCTGTCGGATTCTTATACAGCAATTTACCATATCCATTTCTTTGGGGCCTACTGTTCAAAGAGAACAGTCTCACATAAACATCCCAACTCTATTTGATCAGAGCGACGAACAGCGTTTACTTTCGAGCAGTCGTTCTTCTTTATGGATAGAATATTGGAATGTGATTACAGCAACCACGAACGTTGCAGTCGCAAAGGGTCATGCGAAATAACCCTTGATAAGCTGTGCGGAGCCTGATCCAGATCGTTTGGGCAGGGTTTTTCGGCTCATCCCCGTATGTTTCACATTTTAGCTTTTATTCCTATATCACGGTGCTACATAAGGTGTGGCTCACAGGGTGACTGTGGCGATATTTTAGCACGTTTGATAGTAGTTCACTAAGGAGCTGATTCCTGCCGCTTTCTCTTCTTATTTTTTATGCTATGCTGCTCAGCGATGCACCTTTTCGGCGATGAAGGAAGTTTTCAATACGACCAATTCGATTTGAATGAATACTGCACGGTTTAGGTGGAACTACAACATTATCATGCTTTTTTGCGTCCTTGTAATTCCCTTTGATTGTTTTCTGTTTATTCATTGAGTATTACATTGAGTTTCGTTGTAACACCACCTATTTGAATGCCTACTTAGTACACCCGCAGTCAAGTCATCTGCGATACGCTGACGCCTCACCAGGTGTTATAGCACAAAAGGAAGGTGCACAGAAATGAAAGCTGACGGAGGAACAGAACGGTTCAGACAAGGACAGTCGAAGGAAACTGAGGAAATGAATAACCGTCGGTCTCTTAATGATCGGTCAGTAACAGAATGTGAGCAGAGAGGCCAGAAATAGCGTCAAATTTCTTCAAACTCCATAACTAAAGGGTCGCACTCATGGATGGGTCCACTCGCATATGTGCTAATTTATAATAACAGCGTTGTACGCTGTATTTGCTGAACAACAACGCAGAGCAACTCCCACATATTTGGATTATCTTATGCACAGCTCACTCCCAACAGTGAGTGCGAGATACACGCGTAGCTAAACCTGATGATAATTACATTGGATTATTCAGAGAGCAAATAAAGCCATTTTGTAGAGTAGAAAAAGCTCTATTGATTGATGTACATTTATAGAACGGCAAACGAAGTGTTTCGAAACAGCAGCGAGCAAAAAAAAAAAAAACGAGTGAGACCATTGTACGTCCTAATATTAGGTTGAAAAATTTATTTCTTATAATTTCTCATCTAATTTTTTATTTTAATTTCTGTTACATAATGACGAGAAATTTCAAACTTTTGCAGCTGGTTTCCAATTGCCTGCAGTAGAGATCGGCAGTGAATGTCGTGTTGAATGGCAACAGTTCCCAGTGAATAAGGTCCGTTGCGCACCACCAGACGCATAGAAGGGTCTTTTTCGGGTGCAGATCGCTTTCCGGCGTCGGATCCCCAAAATCTCCCGGTTTCAGCCATTGCCGACAATGGTGGTAGTTGACGTATAGGGTCCACTTTTCGTCGCCAGTGACCACGTTGCTAACATTAAGCCTGTCGTCGCGCGTTTGAACGAGAGAAGAGAGTTCGTGTGCGATCCGAACGAAGTTTGTGTGGGACCAAACGGGCGTTTTCCAGACATACCCGAGGTCGTAACAATGACGAAGCACTGTGGCTTGAGAGTGTCTTAGTCGCTCTGACAGGCACCAGCTCGACTGAAGGGGAGGAGAGAGTCCAGTGTGCTGTTCAACTTTGAGGTCGTAGCCTCCGTGTTTGAAACGATCGAACCATCGGGTTGCCATCACATGAGAAACAGCCCCCTTGTCCGGTTGATTCAGTCAGCGGCCTTACGTCGTAGAGTAGGAGTAGCCGGAGGCTCTCTCGCGAAATCGTCATAGATTCACTGCTAGTTGAAGCCATGGGGAATGTGAATGTGTTAATCAGTAGTCTTTTCACTCGCTTTATGTACTCGCCACTACCAAATAATCCAGAAGCTTCCACAGTTTTCCTCAAGAAAAATAAAAAGTGTATAGAAATTGTGTTTCTACCTAATAAACTGCAGAGAGTCAGCGACAAGATGCCCCAGCGGCTCTTGATGCACCACGACCTTTTGAAGATGGAGAAGCATGAACTTTCCCTAGGCGCATTAACCTTTGAAGCGTGATTCCGATTCGCGTTGCCATATTCCGATGTCAGATTCCGCGAGTTTGCGATTTAACAATTCCGAGATTTTGCCATTTTGTGCCTTTGTAATACTACTATTCCGCCCCGTCACCTCTTCGCACTCAAAGTTACAAAATTCAAGCGACAATTTGGGTCACGATGCGCTTTCGGGGTCCTGTCAAGTCCACCTTCGCAATCTTTGACAGGATTAGGAAAGGATAATTGGACGAATCAAAGGCGCGTTCCAGGATTATCGGAATATTACAGCTCCCGCAGTGGTCATAGTTCGACCCTTAGTCGGTAAGCCGTACATTTACCGAGGCGTGGATGTCAGTTGCTGGAGCGTGCAGAGCCAAAGAGGCAAGCGCAACTCCTCCAGCCAGCTCAGATCCGCCCACCCCAGTCATAATTGTTGGCAATGATGGTGGTAATGATGGCAACAACGTAGCAAATGAAGCCAAGATGTGTGATATTATATGATAAGGAAGGAAGAGATGCCAGTGATAAAGGTGACACTGACATGAGCAAACAGGGGAAAATTCCAGAGTACTCTAAGATACCATTCAGTGAGGACTGATTAAAAGGCTCGTTTTCACGCGGTAATCTGGTCCAAGGCCAGTTGTTAGGGGGCCATATATTTACACACTTCGTGAGCTAATTTCGGATATTTCTTTATCAGCGTATTCCACACATCTCTAATTTCATAATTTAGCGCTTCAATCCACTCGAGGTAATCCTGGAGTTGCCTTCAGTCTTCATTAGTACGTCCGGGCCTGAGACGATTGCATTCTGCTTCATTATTCAGGCTTTTCGATCGTCTGTGCATCGACAGATTGTTCACATTGGCACTTTTGTATTTCAAGCTGTACCCCTGCCATAGAATATTCTACGAAATGTCCGAATTATTCAAATTTTCCTAAGATTTGTGACCATTTACGTAGGTCACTATTTATATTCTGGGAATAGACAATTCTGCTATCATGTGAGTATATATCATTGTTTCATCGTGAAGTTCGGTTTTTTTTATTACATACCCGATCATTCATTTTGCCGCACGGCGCTATTTATTTTACATTCACCTGAAAATTTTCGCTTTTCAGAAAATGGTACTGAATCGTGAGCACTTACCGCGCGATGATTTTTCGCGATTTTCGACGTGGATTATCACAACAGGAGTGCTTCAATCAGCTTGATTCGACATTTGGCGATGAAGCTCCATCAAAAACCACAGTGTGTCGCTGGTTTAGCGAATTCAATCGTGGTCATAGTTCGCTGTTCGACGAGATTCGTGAAGGACGTTCAAAATCGGCAATTGTGACAGAAAACATCGATTGGAATGGAATAACTGCTTTGAAAATTGGTTTAAGCGTATGCAAAAGTGTATCGATCCCGTGGCGAGTGCTTGGAAAAACAATAATGAAGTATGTGCAGCTTATTTATTTGTTTCTTTTCCTTTTTCCGATATAAATAGTGACCCTTGTATGAACATTTTGGGAAAACGTAGATCGTGGATGGTCACCAACAGGTTGGAAAAAATCCATATATTGTTTACTTTCCATGATTAAATAACAATAGTGAAACTTGTGCCATCCATTAATGTGATCGCTTCTTTTTTTCCTTTCCGAACAACTATGCTTTTGCTGGCGCATTTTACAAAGAGTACAACTCGTTAGCAATCAATTTTACATACAGTAGCGCTCAAAAGTCTTCGGCGGAATGGTCTTTCACTTGGGTTTTTCGCTTGTAACTTTTTTGCGACTGCACCGATCTAAGAGAAATTTTAGTATGTTGTACTTGGAGACACTGCATACTTAATATACTATTTTGGCGCTCAACGGTGTAAGTTACGTGGTTAAATGCAATTTTTTGTTTTTGGAGTGCCATCCCTATGTCGTCCCGTTGTGCCACTGCCATCGAAAGTCGTGGTCTTTTTACGAAATATTAATCTTTTCTGAGGCTTGCTCGTTTTGTTTTTGTAAAGAAAGCCGTTTTTCTTAACCAAGCATTTTACTTTTTTTTCGGTGGTCTTGTAGTAAATTCTTGTAAAAAACCATGAAAAGTGTCAAGCGGCACCAAATAAAAGGAAATCTTGACATTAGGTTTAGGCACTACATATTAAAATTTTGTCAAATTTGGTCGAGCAGAAAAAAAGTTATGACAAAAAAGTTTTGGCCGAAGACTTTTGAGCGCTACTGTATGTGAACTTGCGAATCCTACATACTTCCTGGCAGGGAGCGTACTCCAATATTCCCAGAATATAACGCAGTGCTCTGAAATATGACGGCATGAATCCCTTCATATTTTCAAAAGACATCGTCATCGCTTTCAAACTACTCTGAAATTTGTAATGTAGAGCCCATTTCCTTAGCACAGGCCTTGCGCGGAGACAGTAGTAGTCTATAACTTATTAGAAGCGAAAAATTAATAGGTCAGCACGAATGAGGATGAAGGAATGGGGAGGGGGGGGGGGGGGGGGAGGGGGTAGAATGTAGCAGATAGGATGCAGTGAAGGCTTAACTGACAATGATTGACGATGGCAGTGAGTACAGCAGCGGGACACGGTCGTCGTGTCCAGTGGGACGGGGCCACTTACCGCTCAGAAAGCTGGACAATACCCCTTCCTTCAGTCAAGTACGCTTTGGCAGACTTACTTGGGATCTGCTGTAATCATTTTCTGTTGCTCGGAAGCTCCTGCGATAAAACTGGATTTTGCTCATTTCTGCTGTCGACCGTTATCCACTGCTTCTTTCCAGTTCCTTCCTTTGATTTTTTTCAAAATTTGATATATGATGCCGTATTTAGACCACCTATTGCTCGCAGTATTGGGAATGGATTGATCGAATAAGAGTGT
Source organism: Trichostrongylus colubriformis (assembly GCA_963978905.1). NCBI lineage: Eukaryota > Metazoa > Nematoda > Chromadorea > Rhabditida > Trichostrongylidae > Trichostrongylus > Trichostrongylus colubriformis. Next base: position 58,287,898 of record OZ022256.1, on the reverse strand, counting down.
GGTAATAGCCGTGAACTTTCGATAGTAATGACGTCAACAAGATCTCATAAAGTCTGACCATTAAAGTATGCTTCTCCACAAAAGATAGGGAATTCTCTTAAGTTCACTACACAATTTTTGGATTTATGGGCATCGAAAAGAGGGAATGATTAGGCCACCGTTAGAGGTTATTTGATTGATTGTAAAATATATGTGTAATAAGAAAGTAGATGTACTAAAGTAGTGCATTACAGTAAAGATAGAACAGAATAGAATGAGATGTAAACCCGACAGAAAACACCCTCTCTCAGAGGGATTCTCGCGGACTAACTTGTAGCTTTGCGACTTGTATGTTTTGTCTCCACGTCGTTGGGAACATTTCATTTATTTCATAGCATCCATCAAGCACATAATCAGCATAATAGGACAATAAACGCATAAATCATTCAATATCAAGTACTGCAAAGGGTTTTCCATTTTTTCCTCAACCAAAAATGGGCTTTTTTGGCTTGAAGGGTATCTTTTTCTTGTCTTTCTTGTCTTTTTTCTTCCCGCCAAATATACGATCCCAAATGCTTGGTTTCTTGGTAGTAGGGATTTCCGTGTCAGGGGGTTGGTCTGGCTGGTCAGGCCGGTCGGGCCGACCAGGCCTAGCGGGCTTGTCAGGCTGGTCGGGCTTACCAGGCCGGGTGGGCTGGTCAGGTTGGTCGGGCTGGTCAGGCTGGTCGGGTTCGTCGGGCTGAACAGGTGGGCCGGGCTGGAAAGGCTGAGGGGGTCGCCCAGGCTGAAAAGGTTGGCCAGTTTGCGGGGGCTGGAAAGGCTGGTGGGGTTGACCGGGCTGGATATTTGGGGCAGGCGGGAAAGGTTGGCCAGGCTGCGCGGGCTGGAAAGGCTGGGCTGGCTGGAAAGGCTGATTGGGCTGCACAGGCTGAATAGGTTGGCCAGGCTGCTGGGGCGGGAAAGGCTGGGTGGGCTGGGCAGGTTGTACAGGTGGGGCGGGCTGGTAAGGCTGAGCGGGCTGGTAAGGCTGAACAGGCTGGACAGGCTGAACAGGCTGGACAGGCTGGACAGGCTGAACAGGCTGAACAGGCTGAACAGGCTGGACAGGCTGGGCAGGCTGGGCAGGCTGGGAAGTCTGGATAGGCAGTATAATCACTTGTGTGGAGGGCTGTGGTTGTGGTGCTGAAGGAAGTCCCGTCAAAACTCCCGTATATCCCGAAAATCCCGTAAATCCCGAATATCCCGGATACATCGGATACGAACACCCTGAATATCCTGGATATCCGTAACCTCCAAAAGCACAAGATCCTCCCCATCCAGTTGCGCGAGCACCACCATACATGTACGGTAAACATGCTGAAGGGCCACAAATGTACCTAGCTATTTTTCGTCTTGTACTGTTTCCGACCTCAGTTTCGTTAAGTCCCTCTACTATTGATAGTTCCGTCTCAGTATCGTTGAGTCCATTGTTGCCTAGTGCGAATTCGGTTTCGTTGAGCTCGTTGATCGTTGGTGCTGTTTCATTAACAGTGAGCGTTGAGTTAGTGACATCCGAAAATAGTGGTGGAATAGTTACAGCCGAGTTTTCGTCAGCTGTGGTGTTGCGTATCTGAAATGTGAAAACTACTTTTAAACCAAAAAGCTTAATGAAAAAGCTGATCAATTGTTTATTCAGGTACCTAGACTAAAGGTACTGAATATCATAATTCCGTGTTTCACTTCCCTGTGAAGGAAAAGATCAGGTCTGCCCATAAGTTTCGACCCACTTTACATTTATTGCTGCAAAATTATCAGGAGGAGTGCCATAGTAACTGGTAGTGGTGGATAGTAAGGCACTTATGTACTTTGAATTCCGATCAATTAATCTGCTTGTTTGCGCGCCAGTTGTTTTGAATATCTTACCATTTTGCGCAGAGCTCTTCAAATCATAAGTATTCACCAGCACCTCACTGGATCTTCCAAGGGCCAAGCTGTACGCGGGATCAGCCACGCAATGGATGATAGTGCGGTCTGTAAGCTGTCGTTGCAGCGCTCGCACCACTAATCCGAGAACGGGATTTCCTTTCGTAAAATATGGACACATGGACAACCCCATGACATACACGGCCGATACCCTTGGTCAAGCTCATGAGTGGAGTCCCAGGCAGTTCAGCCTCGCCTTCATTCAGACGTTTGAAGTTAACTACAATGGAACATGCTTACGAGTGAAGAATATCTAGAAAGGAAAAGTTTGCGTTTGAATACGGTGGCAATGCATTAACTCGACTCACTTTGACCTCACTCTCTTGAATTTTCATGAAACTTTGCTTGATCGTCTAAAATAATCGCCGGCAAAGAGTACTTGGAGGTGTAGGTGAACTGTCCCAGACGGCAGATGCTTTGCTATATTGTCCTAACCTCGCGCTAATCGATCACCACCTAATATTCTCTCTAGCTCACTTTATTTACGAAAAATGACGGACTAACCGAACTGGCATCAAATCCGACATTCGATTTTTCTCCGACCATAGCTTTGTGGAGTCTAACAACAGGTGAATCGGAAGGCTCCCATGCCTAAACAGGATATTGTAGATGGCTGCGGATAATTACGCCGAGTGAATAGAACGGCTATTTTCCAAACTAAGAAACGAAAATTGGCTAGGGTGCTAGGAATTTATGGACAAATAGGTCGCTTTGTAATCTGCAAGGTGGCATGCTTATGTGGGGCGACGACTAGTCGCTGGAGACATAGGCCCACTTCTGTCTTTTCATAGAGCACTCGCATGAAATCATACGAGGCACAGAGATTTGGACAGGATGCTAGCAAAACTTAAATTTCTGGGATATTTTGTTTTTTCTCTTACAAGCTATCTTATAGGACCTCATCGTGAAGATCCGTCCGAAATGTGGTTAAAGGCAGTGTTAGGGAAAAATCGGACCAAATTCGGAAAAAGTGGCGAATATGACGGGCCATATGATCAGTAATATGACGGTGAAGGGAAAACGGAAGTGAATGACCAGAAATCCGAGTATAGAACCCCTTCCCCACCAATGATTCTCGACGTGGACGACCATTCCGTCAAGAGGCGGCCAGCCCGGGCGACTCTGCCATTGGCATGTAGCCAAGTAATCAGTGCCCAAAACAGCCAGGAAACTATACAGAAAACTTCAAAGGTATCCCATCGTTAACTACAAATGAGTGAAGACATCAAGTGAGAAATAATGAAAAAGAAAAGAAGAATAGAAAAGAAAAACGCGCAGATTCTACGGGTTTACTGCAAAAATCAAAACCACTAAAAAGGATAATCAGCTGATCAGAAAAGGGTATGCGACGTTCTGTATACAAAACCGCGCCCCGATCGCTCCACACGAACCGCCCGTCTTAGCTCCTCTCACCCAGCCAATCAGGGGGAAGCTTTTCGCCAGGAGGCGGGCTGCCCGAGCCAAGGCGACTTGCCCTGTTGAGGCCGCCTCCGTCACAGCTCAAGGGAGTGCCTTTTGCGGGGGATTTCGCCATACATCTGCCTTTCAGACCCGTAGATTTTCCGTGAATGCTTCCTTTTTGGATTCCCCGTCACCCACATTATCCCTAACACTGTCTTTAAGGCACAGGTGGCGCACGCACACTCCACTCTCATGGTGCGGGAATCAAATCCCGTACCGATCCCCTCCCCCACCCCCCCCCTTCCCCCAGGAACCAAGCCTTCCATCCTTACGGGGTAGGTAAAGTGGCACCAGACCGGAGGATAAAAGCACTGACTTGTACATCGGCTGGTCACCGCAAGTCCTTGTATAGTCCACACCACATTCACCAACCAACACGGATCTAAGTGGAACTAGAATGTGCGGCGCGTCCCAAGAAGGGATTGACTAACGTCAAAAACTTTATCCTTAATCCTTTAACTTGGACATTTATTCACTATATCAATTTAGGTACAAACTGTGGACGATGGGCAGGAGGAATTGGCAGTGCTAAGGAGTAGAAGACCTCAATACCCGTCATGAACAGCCAAAACGACCATGAGAGTGAATACTAGCACAAACAGGTAAAGTAACTCTAACGCCAGGGTAAGAAGGGAAAACCAATAATGCTCATAGCGAGGGTAGCTTATCGATAAAGAAGGATATTGATAGTTCAGAATCTCTGGAACTTACCAATTTCGTGAGAGCAGTGTGAGACGTGGCAAGTATCAAGAGAATTTCCAGAAGCATCTGGAATGAGTTCAGTCTCAGTTATCAGCTGATGATGGAGAATCCCAGGGCTACTTCCGCTGTCAGAATTTCAACCGATAGCTCAAGTAAGATTGAGTAATTGCAAATACCTGTGGGAGGGCTTGACAAGGGCTTTTAGAGAAGCGAGAACGACCAGGCAGACTCCCACGAGCTACGCAATCGGTTCACTCGCACTCTTATATGACTGTTGACCGTAGGCTTTGTTTTAAAGACCTATTGTAGTTAAGAAAACAAAACCCGTACGAGTTCCGTACTACTCTATTTGAACAGCAGAATTGCCTTCATGTAAAATAACATCCTCAATCGACGCTGTCTCATTTGAACGCTCCAATATCGGTGATTACTTGACCGTAATCTGTGTACATCATGGAGAATCGCGATGGAAAGACCTCTATGGACATTTACGATGCTTCGAACATGCGCTTTGAAATATGGCATAAGTCCGCTTCATGCACAGCTTACTGGCAAGCATTGCGAAGCCAAAGCTGGGAATCGCGCCACACGACAGAGTTGTGGTTACTCATGCACCACATCCTCTGAAAGACAAACGAGCAGAGAATCCTCATTCGTAAGTGCAGCAGGTGGGCGTACACGACGTCATCCAGTGCGCAAGTCCTGCTTGTAGCGTAGGGGCTGCCTTCCAACTAGTACAGGAGAGTTATTGTTGTGATGTGATGTGAGATGACAGCTGTTATGTAACCACTTTTGCATAATCTTCTTCTAGACACATACATATACACATACACATAGACACATACACATACATATACATGCACACATAGACGCATAATCTTCTTCTCGGCAAAATATCCCAAAAATTTAAGTTGTGTAAGGGTAATTCCTATAAACTATATTCTTGTGAATCCATACCTGTCGGACAACCCTAAGATTGCTACTTTGATTGGTTTTCAATCGGTCAATGGAAGTGTGTGGAGGCGGAGGTGGTATTAAAGGGTAAGCTGTGAGGGTGTGTAGCCTTATGTCGAAAGATGACGTGGCCACCTTCAGCGAGCGATGCGACGAGTTCGGGTTGGTTTTCCGCGTGCGATCGCAATTCCTTTGAAGTGTGACTCCCACTAGTTGTTTGCCGATTATTGAGCGTTTTCGAGTTGATGCTTTTTACTTTGTTGTTTATTGCCTTTTTTAACTTTTCAGTTTTTGTTGTTGAGTTTAGTTGTCTTAGACGCCTAAAAATCGAACTGTGATAAAGAGCGAAAGGAAAAAGTGGGTGAAGAGCGCAGGGCATCTTACTATGGACATTAATTACCTCAGCCTGAAGGGAGATAGGAACCACTTTTCTACACTGACTCTCGGGCAAAAATTTAAAAAAAGCAAAAATATTCCCCTGGAAGTGCAGATAGACCTCAGAAATCTACGCGAAATGCTCAGATGGGCAACTCTTTATCAGACGCCCCCTCATTGCGATAGCACCCCGCAATTATACAGTCTGCCTCACTGCATCACGGTTCTCGGACACCAGAACACAACAAACGCAGTTTTTCAAAAGGCTCCGACGGTGCCATAATCTTTGGTCCTGATCGGAATCTCAACTGACAGCGGCAAGTCGTACTGATGGTGCCGCGGGTGCGACGCAGCGAAGCGATTTCTCGACATTGGGCTACAGACACTAGCTGTGAAGTTGAGAGGAGACGATCACGGGATCACGGGATGGTGTGCGGGAAACAAATCAAAGCTGGGCTCGTAGATGCGGACTGTGGATTTCCTCATAACTCAGAGCTCTTAGGCTGCGTTCATACTTTGCGACAGCAGGGTGTGGCTGCACTCACAGCGGTAACGGAGCATAGTGACACGGGAGAGATGCCGAGACGACACAGACGACGAGACAGTGTGGCACAGTCGGAGACGCAAAGAAACGTAGCCTCGCCCTTCCAGCGGTATCGCAAAGTATGAACGCGTCCTTAGAGCCGTTGCAAGCCAGCAACCTGTACCATCACCGCTTCCACGGATAGCATTTTGAAGAGGTTTGACCGGCCTCAAATTTTTGGCGCTAAACTTTGCAGGTGATCCGTAGTAAGCAAATGCATCGTAACTATATAGGCTGCAGAAAATAATCATATTTTCGTGCTTGATTCCTCCAAGGAGCGAGGAATGAAACGTTAGAGGTCTAAACCCTTTCGATTCCTTGTCATGTCAAACATCATCTATTGCTCGCCAATTTTGAAGGCACTGGAAAAGATAAAGAGAAAGAGAACAGGGAATACATATTCTCTGAAACCAACCTTCCACCTCGGGAGAGATCACAAGTAACAAAACTCTTATTTTGCGCAGCATGGAACTTTATCACCAGCTCGAAGAACGGTGTGCAGCCTGCAGCAGGGTGAGATACCGGCGAGGGCGGGACAACGTTAGCGGCCCGCTGATTTAGCTTCTCCGCCCGTCTGGAGTGCACCCCGGTGACGCACAAGAGCGCGAGCGTGAAGGGGGTTTTTGAGTCCATATTTCTCAGTTTTTTTTTCGCAGTTTTGTCTCGTTCTTTCTCTACTGTTTCTCTATTGCTGAGCACCCCTACCTTCATATTCCATAGTCTGTCAAATTAACAATGGTTATGGCTTGGCTTGGCGTTTTCTCACGCAGGTACCGGTAAGACAAATCTTGAAATACGTCTTCGTAGAAAATACATTAGAGCGCTCATTCCACCTTTGCATTCCGTTCCTCCTTCACTGCAGCACCCCTTACTGTGAGCTACTCCACCACCATACTCAATAATAGACCTGAATAAGTCTCTATAATGCCTTGAATCAACCTCACGTTGGTTTGTATATTGTTGTCCTTTTCTTGGAATAGCAGTGTCGTTTTGAGCGGTCAATACTTTTGCTGTATACAGCTCAGACTTACTAGGGTGTCTTCAAGTTTCAGTTCCATAGTGATTTGTTGGGATGAACGTCGACAGTTTAGAAAACTAGCCTTCTGTTAGTCAGTGTGCAGTGATGCAAGTAATGCATCGTGCGTGGGTTCCTATGGGTTCTGGTCGTCGCCTTGCTATGTTGGTCAAATTCCGTGATTGTTCGCCAACGTGCGATAGCTGTGCAACGTGGCACCATCACGGACTTTCCCGGACAGTCTTCCCTTCGTTCATCTCTTGAGTGGCTCGTCTAATCTGTCATAGATTACCACATGGCAGCGACACCACGGAACTTGGGCCCTCAGAACCGGTAACGGAAATGCCCCCTTGTTTCGAAGGGTTACCTAGTGTAGCGTGTCGTCGGACGGGGTCGAAGCGAGGTCCCGGTGAGTGTTCAGATAGTACAGTTCCTTCATTGTAATTAATCTTTTCTGCCCGGTCTTCTGTAGTTATCCAAGCATAAACCTATAGTGCTTTTCTATGTCTTTTTCATATAAGTCAGGAGGTGATGTCCTCAATCTTTCTCAGTGTGTGTATCAGTTGCGTAAACCTTCAATTTTTGTCGATAAGTGCGACTGTCCGTTTTCACAGTTTTTGTATAGCTTTGTCATTACCAGTGTTGTGCCGCAGCTAACAGTAAGCCGAACTTGCTGAGAAGCTTCCGCAATCAGTTTTCACAAAAATCAAAGAACAAGCAGCTTTTTTCTCAAGGTGCCAGTGCTGTATTCGTAAAAATGTCCATATCGAAACCTGTTACTCATGAGATGTAGGGCCTTTTCATGACACAGTAGTTAAAATATCAATAAAGAAATCGTGTTCGAAGTATTTACGGGAGTGGAGTGAAGAACCAGTACACGCTCCGTTTCGCAGGTGCCCTCAGAAGAGTTAAACATAGACATAACCTTTCTATCAATCATGAAGCTGACACTATCTCATATCCACGCAGAAATTCCTACATCTTCTAAGAAAATTTATTGCATCATCGAACATCATTCTAGCAACGAATGCCAATACAACCAGAAAGAAACTTGATTGTCGAGTTTGCTGTGACCTCAGCCATACGCAGAGAAAGGTGCAGCTGGCCGGGAAAGCTGGATAACTATAGGCTGGCCAGTTTGGGCAGGCTGAGCAACTGCAGGCTGGGCAGATTGGACAACTATGGGTTGGACAACTTGGGGTTGGACAGGTTGGACAACTTGAGGCTGGGCAGGTTGGATAACTATGGGGTTGACAACTTGGGGTTGGACAGATTGAACAACTTGAGGCTGGGCAGGTTGGACAACTATGGGTGCTACAGGCTGGACAACTGCGGGTGGAACAACGGCAGGTGCAACAACTGCGGGTGGAACTACCGCAGGTGCAACAACTGCCGGCGGCGGATGAACTGCGGGAGGATAAACTGATCCTGGAGGTACAGGAAGAACATAGGGGTTCGGTATGTGACCAGGTATACCCCATGGTCCCAGTTGTGGAGCTGCCAATCCAATTGCACGACGACCTCCATACATACCGGGACAGGGATTACATGGCATACACATTGAAGGGCTACAAAAGTATTTGGCCTTTTTGGGACCTGTAACCACTTTGAATCCAGGTGCAACTTCGGTTTCGTTGAGCACCTCGATTCCGGATATTATTTCAGTTCCGTTAAACACTTCGATTGTCGGTCTAGTTTGGGTTTCATTGATCGCTTTAATTGAAGCTATTTCAGTTTCGTTGATTGCTTTGATACTCGTTGCGTTTTCGGTTTCCTTGCGAACTTCGATTGCTGCCGTTACTTCAGTTTTATTGAGCGTTGAATTAGCTTCATTCTCGGACTCCAGTGATGAAATCGTTGTGGTAGACGACTCAGCGCTTATGATCTCGCGTCCCTAAAAATACAGAACGTTATTTTGCTTCCATGAACCCTTCTAAGCAATGTGTGGTCAAGTTTTTCGAGCTTGGGAGTCTGGTCAATTATTCAAGCAATTCATCTCACTAACCGGCCATTTAAAACCTCTGCTTACTCTTTTGAACTCCATAACCCTTACGATATATTGCGAAAGGTCACCTCAATTTATGAAAACATGTGGACGACCTGTTGGCTCCTTTACAGTCCTACGTATATTTTGCTTTAAGAAATTTAGACTTGTTTACTGTAATATCTGCATACTTCATCAGTTTAAAAAACAGTTGTAGCAAAGTCCGGAGGCTACCCTAGGAAGCAGGAGAGAGTCATGGCTCTCACTTATGGCGGCCATGGCTCTCTCCTGCTGAGAATGAAACACATGCCATGACTAGATCTCCCCATTGCAGGGGATAAAGGAGAGAAATCAAAACAAATTTGGCTTGAAGTATTCAATGAAAAGGGCATCGAACGGCTGAGAATCCCTAGAATTTACCAGTTCTGTGAGCGTAGCCTGTGACGTGACGAAAATGAAGAGAATGCCCAGATTCATCTGAAGTAAGTGCAGCTTCAGTTTCATTTAGTATACAGAATCTTGACGCGAGTCCCGCTGCAAAGACTTCATTAACAGTTTGAGAATTAGATGAGAATAAGTAATTACAAGTACCTCTGCCAGAGCTTGTAAAGGTGATGCAGTGGAGAAAAGAGATGAGGTACAGCACACAAGGTAGGCCATCGATTCAGCCGCACTCTTATATCATATTTGACCGTATCCTTTGCTTTAGAAGCGTACGGTAGTAAAGAAAACAAACCGCGCATGAATTCCGTACTATTTTATTTGAACAGCAATAGACGCTTACCTTTTTCAACATCATCATCACCATGAGGCTACCCCATCATGTGATCGCAGAACGCAGTGTTTACCTGATCGTCATCTGGGGTACTACACCCTGTAGTATTGCAATGACATGAACGCTCCTTACAAACACGGGTACTAGTGCGAACCCGTACTGATAGGAACAGCACTGAATTGAGTTATAACACTGAATAATAGCTGAGCATTGTGTAAGGCTTCGTGATATTAGGTCGTGGCAAAAATAATGGTAGTTTTGGAGGAAATATTTGAAATATCATAACTTGCTTCAAAGTGTTTTTTTTAATCATAATAACGACCAAAAAGTAACGAATCAACACATTTGTGCCAGCGAGGAGACAGTTTCGTGAGTCCGGCAGCATGAAAAACTTGAGTTTTGAAATCAATGATATCGTTATATGCTTTTTCTACGGAGTGTTGGTCTCGGAAGCATTCCTCGCGTAAGAAAATTGCGGGATGCTTGAAAATGTGACAATCCGTAAAAAAAAAGTTGGTTAGTGTGGGTCGAGAGTTTCATATCCCCACTCTACCAGTTTTTCTGTCATCAATGAAGCATGCGGTAGGGCATTGTCATGGAGTTATGAAGTAAGATCGCGCCCTTTCTGCAGAATGGTGCCGGTAGAATCTGATGCAATATTTGGCGCATTTTTTGATTTCCTCACAGTACTTCTTCGCTGTGATTGTCTCTCTTGGTACTAGAAAGCTATGGTGGATCAAACCGGCTGTCGATCTTCTTACAGTGGTCATGAACTTTTTTGGTGTAGCTCCGGCTTTGGAAAATGTTTAGGGGGTTCGTCGTGATCTAGTCACTGTCCTAATCATCGTCTATTGTCGTACTGAATCCATTGTTCGTTACACGTCACCATGCGTCGCACAGAAGGATCGTTGTTCCGCAAGAGAAAAGACGACGACGAGATTACTGGTGCTCAGTCAATTCAAGCGGGATCCACTTGTCAAGTTTTTTTGAATGACGTGCTACAGTTCCGAATCAGCTCCATCTTCAGCAATTTTCCTTGTGGATGCTCTTGGGTTGGCTTCTATGTGGCCTTCAAATCATCGTCTTTACTTTTCGATGGCCGACGGCGAATCCCCCCTCGATCTTCCAGGTTGAAGTCTCCAGTTCGGACTCCTTTGTAATTCCTTCGCCGCATGCGCCTGTGATTCCTAGCTGCTTCGCAGCAATACGGCCGAGTTTGTATTTGTGAAGCACGATGAGTCGGATTTCTCGTCTTAACAACTTTTTCGCGGGTTAAACATCTTAGAAGAGAGAAATAGTGGCAGGGAAACTGGAAAAAATTTTGTACAATATCTTGAAAAATGTGTCCGAACGATATAATGAATTGCTATATTTGCCTAAGTTTTCGGAGAATCATGAAGAGTGGAACATAGTAGATGGGAAAGCGGTCATTATTTTGAAGAAGTTGAAGATAAGGCGCGTCTTACCTCTGCGGACAGCGGCCAAATATTCCCTGAAATGGAAAAAAAGAAAAAAATGGAAATGAAAATGGAACGGTACGCAGCCGAGGTGAGGGTTATTATTGGTTCGACTGCCCTTGATGGACCTCTCAATAAACGTCTAGTAATATGACTAACATAACTCACTGGTGATCATAACCAATAACTATAACTAACCAGTAACTATGTTCAGCTAAGTCTAAATGGCCAGTAGTACCTGTCGGGCTAAAACCTTTCCGCATGCTACTTTCGTTATTGAGAGCAGAGACTATGTATATACGTGCATCAAGGTACTTTATAAGGATTTTCTGCAGATTCTTCACGAAATGTGCTCTCAAAGCATCGCAATATTTTCTCGGAACATGGGGACTTTCAAGACGAGTCACTCCCTTTCGAGATGACCAATAAAAGTTTCAAGAGCAGATGGTCCGGACCTAGGAGGCGGATCATTTCAATTTCGTAACGGGCAAAGATTCTACGGACTTCGCGGATGCTCCTTCCAGCCTTTGCCGCTTCAAGCAGCTATCGACTGATCTTTTGGAGAACTTTTTTCTTTGCCTTTTTGCACAGCTTCCGTGCTTGGTCGTTACATGGTAATCCTGTAACATTCGCGGCTCCACTACGAGGCGACACCGCAGAGGATGCCGTTTTGCGACTCTGAATAACTCTTCATTCTTAGCCCGAAATATTGTGGTGATATCCAACTAGCCGATGTACTCCTTATCGATGTTATTGGTAGCGGACTTTCGCTATTATCCGGCTAAAAATGTAGAACCGTTTCGCTTGCTAACGATTTCACTTCTTTCGCTTTGGAGCTTCGCCTCATGAACTTTCCGTTTCTCCTCACGCACCGATGAAGGAATTAGACGAGTCGCGTAGGTGTTCAAAACAACCTATCGTCTGTGTCGGTAGTCAAGAACCCCGATCGAAACTGATGTGATCAAACTTTTTCATAAGTTTTTAGGAAAACTCTCATGTCCATCATAGAAGGTAACTTTTGATCTCATGTTACAGGGATGTATTGTTCGACATACGGAAACCCAGTCAACTTCACAGCTTTCTCATTCCCTTCTACCATGTGAGATCCGATTAAAGATCGTTAGCCGTTTCTCAAGGGGAGAACTTACAGTAAATTCGCCAACGGCATGACCTTCACATAAATACAATTCCAGACCCAGACAGGACGACTTTTCGTGGCTAGGTGCAAGTGCGTAGCCAAAGGGTCGAAGTTGGATCATATCTTCTCAATTGCAACATTCATTCTGGTTCTAGATTCTTCTTGCGAATGGATGTTTATGTACAAATGTATGTTGAAGAGAACACCTACAGAACTCCTCTCCAGTCGTGTGAATTGCGTACATATTGATTCTATCCTCGGTCGGCCCAATGGCGTCGTAGTTGATCTTCTTGGCTTGCAGCATGAAATATTCGACACTCGCTTCCGAAGCAAGACTTTGTGCAGCGAAGCTGCTGATCGCCGTTTGACTCCTTTTTATTTAATGCCTGTCGAAGCCTTGGAATTCTATCATCGTGGTGATTATACAACATTACAGTTTGAAGGCTTTAGTAGCTTCGCTTGTTCTCATTGCTGTTTTCGACACGAAAAATCGATAACAAGCACATCTGCTATGAGGATTGGGTATGCTCCGAGTAGTCAGCCAAGTTATTCTGAATTACAAGCTGAAGTTTAGGAGAAAGTTGTCGGAATTGACCAATCCCTTCCAGTGCTACGCCGCACGTTCTGATTCCATTCAGACTGGCGATGGCTGCTGAATGTGGTATGGCTCATACAACAACTTGCGGTGCCAGCCGATGAACAAATCAGTGCTTTTGTGCTCCTAGACGGGTCTGGTACCAATCTACAGACCCTTGAGGGATAGGATGCTTGAATGGCCCGAGCGGACGTTGAATTGATTCCGCACCAGAAAAGGGGGTGCTCGCCAACTGTCGGTACACCACCCTTCTCTATTACGGGCTATACTTGAGCTTACCAGATCCGAACGGCCTCTCATGTACTCTCCAGTCATACGTAGGGAGGTGCTGGGTGAGCCTACGGCAAGGTTACGCTTGTAAAGATACAACAGATGAGTCAACTCAGCACGGTGAAAGCAGGAAGTCAATAACCTGAATCCCTCTATGTCTCAGTGCAAGAAGTTTTCGCTCCGCTCCCTCTCTTTTTGAGGTGTGTACAAGAAGGTTAGGAAATTCGCGTCGTGGTGTTCAGTTTGCGACGCCGTGAGTACGAGATAGAACTAATGTATCAGGTGGATTATGAAGCGATGACGGCGACCTACGCCTTATTATTAGATTGTTCGGAAAGTTTTCAGACTGATGTCGGTGAACATTGTATAGTTAATAACATTATTGACAACCATTTTTGGAGTATTCGTATGGTCTGCAGTTCGCTACAGAGAGGTCATGTCGAGCCCCACAGGGAGCGAGCACGAGCAGTTTGTTTTGTGTTTGTGGTCAACTGTGCGTCAAGATTCCTTGAGCGATTCGTCACCGTTGTCGAACTTGAGATACCAGTGGAACACGACGAGCGACAGGGGACTTGCTCCTTCATTGTCTCCTGCAGAAAGCGATGGGTCCGTTAGCGGATTGGCCGGAGCGGTCTTGTACAAGCAGAACTGATCGGTAAAGCATCTTCTTGTCATCCATTGCGAAGGCACTAATGGGAACAGGAGATGATACGTCGCACATGCTGCTGACAGGTACATATACCGGACATGAAACACAAATCCCGCACGTTAGGTCCGCTCACAACATCGAGTGACAAGGATATGTTGTTTTAAACCCTACCATGCATTTAGTCCGAAAACTTCCCGGGCAAACCAATATAAGCGTAACTTTCTTAATGGGTCGGATGCCTTTTCCCAAAAGGATTCGATGTGGGTGCTCGGGGCGGTGTTGGAAAATCGCGCCACATGCGGCGAGTTCGGGTTGGTTTTTCGCGTGCTATTGCGTACAAGCTTCTAACGTTTGGCCCCCAGAGTAGCTGTTTGCTGATTATCGAGCGTTTGGAGTTGATCTGATTGACTTTGTTCTTGTTTGTTGCCATTTTTGTACCTTTTAATTTGTTGTTGTTGAGTTCATTTGTTTTGGACGCCCGAAAATAGAACTGTGGTGATAAGAGGAGGAGGGCATCTCACTATGACCATTGTTTCTTAGCTTAGATGGGAATGAAATCCTTTTTTCTACTTTAAGGTTCGACCAAAAAACAAAAAAAGCAAAAGTATTTACTTGAGAGTGCAGATTGACCTTCACTGAAGATGCTCAGATTAGCATTTTTGTTAAGTGTCCCTCATTGCGATAAGCCTGCAATTACACAGTCTGCAGCACTGCATCATGGTTCTCTGCTATCAAAACATAACGAATGCAGCTTTTTTTGTGTTCCAAATTTTCGACAAAGACATTCGGGTGTTCGTGCGGTAACAACCGTTCCACCCGTTATCAAGAAAATTGATCTGGCTATTTTCATCACTTCAATAAACCTTACTTGTGTGTATGTGCGTGGTCTTATCGTTGAACTTCTCTTTCTTCGACGAACAATTTTTCCGTGGAAGTGGTAGGTAGGGCGTATGAATACGTTCCCTGGAAACAAAACTTCCTCTCCGAAAAAGGTAACGTGTGGACAAACTAACATTGAAAAAGCATGGTTTGGGGTCTCATCACGACCCCACAGCACGGCGTGTTGTCCGTCAATCTTGCAGCCGGGCGAGTTGCCGGCGAATGCGGAAAACGTTCGCGGGAAGCCAGTTCAGCCTCTCCACCAGTCCGCACTCCGCCGCATCTAGTAACATGAAGGGGTGCTAGAAAAAGGGCTTTACGGATTCCATTTTTCGGGTTCTCTGACGTTTTCCTCGTTCCTTCTCTACTCTTACATTGCTAAGCACCCCTACTTTCATATTCCACTCTGCCAAATTATCACTTCCGATGTGTCTAAGCCACCGTCAGGCTTCGCCATTTTCGTGTTTTTACGATTTTGCGACCCTACGATTTTGTGGTTTCGCTGCTCCGTACACGAGGTTGTAGGTGGCAGGTTGTGGCGATGTTAAATCCCAAGATAACAGCAGCGCGTGCGAGTGCAACGCAGCAGTATCGCAAAGTGGCAGAATTGCGATATCGTAAAACGCGGAGTCTAACATCTGCTACCTTAGCGCGTCCGAGGCGGAGATTTCTGATGGAGGCGGGTATATCAAATGAATTACGTTTTATTCTATAGCCAAGATCCAAAATAAAAAATACACGAGCATTCATGGCGTTTCACTTCGTATTGCAGTGCTTGCAAAGGAACTGGGTTGTTATCGCATTTAGGGCGCACCCCGTGTTTAGAGTAACCACGAAACTCACCTCCAGAACAAACGTGGCTTGAAATGTCTCAGATAACCAGCTATTATACATCTGGAACAAGTGCACCATGATGTGTTGCAAAATCTCCGTTACCAACAGAAATTAGAAAAGTGAAATTATAGTGAATATGGCTCATGATCATGCATGTAGCTCATGATCATTCATTTTAATTGTATCTTCACAGTTATACAAAATGTAGAATAAGAAGTGACAGACCTTAGCAGCAGTGGTCCGCAGAAGGTGTGGGATTCCTATATCATGTTCGACCACATCATCTATTTCAGGGCATGTTGTATAACAAGAGCACATTTGATGAGTCCACAAAATTTGTTTGATCAGCGAAAATGGCTTGCCACACAACACAACGTTAGCGTTATGATTGTCAACAGAGAGGGAGCATTTCGTAATTGATTGGAAAGCGATGTTCGTGTGATTCGTTATCGACTGACGACGTTTGGGCGTCTACCCTTATGTCAGAATTTCGCACCGCGGCATATTGCAAGCGAAGCAATGCAGACGAGCTAAAGGCACCATGTTATTGGGTCTTGAAGTGATTTTACTGGGTATCGCCCCACTAGCACTAGCTTGTAATTGTACTGAAACCCAACTAGCGCGACGCGCATAGCTCGCACACACTGCGTCGCACGCCGCTCGTCGTCGCGCGAAACCCTGACATAAGGGTACACCCCCAAACTCTTCCACTGGTCTTCAATGCAGTTGTTCTAGCAGCCAATCGTCAGCGTCAATACATGTACTAATCGAGATTCGTCAGGCAGCAACTACAACTGATAGGTTTTTCATAGGGTGGGAATGGTGTCAGTGGTGTCGAGGAAGGTACGCAAAGCTGCAAACGATTCTCCCATAGCCTGTAAAGTGCTCTCATAACTAAGACGATCTACCGACATGAGAAATGGAGAAGCCAGGGTAGTGATGTAGTAGCGAAATGATCATAATATTAATTATGCTAGTGTCACTAGTCACGTACCATAAAATCGGAAGAGGTGATCTCTAGAATATATCGTAGTGGCTATATGGCAGTATCCCCTCTGGCAGGCGTAGTCACTTTTTGAAATTTGTCAAAAATTCATCTTTGGAAATCACTACTACTCGTCTTACAGACTTTTGTCTAGCTAACTGCTAGCTTTTATAGTGAATAGAGAAACCTACGTCCATAACCTGAAGTCGCGTTGCCATGGGGGAGCCATAAGGGCAGAAAATTTGCTTGACTGCGTTTGGTCCGCGACGTCATGATGCTAGATACGGGCGCTATATTGGTCAGGTTCTGAAGCGATTAGACCTAGAATAAGGCGTAGGTCGCTGCCATCGCTTCAGGACCCATCCAATACAGCACATGAGCTCGCACCATCGCGTCGCACGCCGTACGTCGCAGCGCGAATTTTCTGTCATAATGGCATACACCCATCCGCCATGTTCTGTCGATAAGAGGCTATGATCACCCCTTACAGAGGTCGCGGTACCATTAAACTTCTTTTAGGAGCCCAATGCTCTATTCGCCTTAATCTATGTTTGTGACTCTTGATATAGAGAGCCTTTCTGTGTCGGAAACAGCTCCTCTGGACTGTTCTATCATGATTTCTTTCCAAGATTCATTTGACAATGAATGTCACAGTGAAGCCATTTAGATAAGATTAACTCACGAAGCCACTTGGTTACTAAGTTCGCAGTAACTCAGCCGAAGAAAGGTAGGAATGGCTGGGCAGGCTGCATAACTTGGGGAGACTGTACAACTTGGGGAGGCTGGACAACTTGGGGCTGTGGGTTGATAACATGGGGCTGAAGAGGGTTAAGAGGGTTGACAATTTGGGGCTGAAGAGGGTCAAGAGGGTTGACAACTTGAGGCTGGAGAGGGTTAAGAGGGTTAACAACTTGAGGCTGAAGAGGGTTGACAACTTGCGGCTGAACAACTGGAGGTACAATAATTGGAGGTTGTGGCGGGATGATAGGTTGAACAACTGGAGGTTGGGGCGGGACAACCTCAACATTCGGAGGAGGATAAACTGATCCAGGAGGCACGGGTAGAACATAGGGATTTGGCATGGGACCAAGTGTACCCCAAGGTCCTAATTGTGGAGCTGCCCATCCGGTTGCGCGACGGCCACCATACATACCGGGACACGGATTACATATACACATTGAGGGACCACAGATGAATTTAGCCTTTCTAGGGCCTGCTGTGGTCACATTGACCGCTGAAGTTGTTGTTTCAGTCTCATTGAGTGCTTCAATTGCTGGAAAGATTTCTGTTTCATTAAGCGTCGAATCAGCTTGTTCTGATGATTGCAGTGAAACATTTGTGGTTGACGCCTCGTCAAAGGTTTTGCGTTTCTGAAATACAGGAAAACAAGTTGTTCATTCAAAAATTTTCATGGGCAATCATGATCAATTATTTCATTGCGTGGTTGCTTGGTCTGAGGCAATTCTTGCAAGGCACTTCACTTCCCTCTGTCGGCAGACCTGCCTTTAGCAGAACTACCTCCCCCCACCTCCTGTTGGGCTGAAGACGTTTGAGGGGCCTTCCATTGCGTACCGTAGTCGTACCCCCTGCGGGGCTCCCTTGACAGAAACTGGCAGCCACGTAGTCTGCGCACCTGTCACTCGTCTCTCCCCTGTCCAGCCCTTTCCGCGTCTCTAGTGTCTGCTTCTTTCGCCGAGTTTTTTTTTCACGAATTCGTACAATGGCAAGTTCTAAAGGTGACCAGCGAATTCGATTTTGAAAGTTTAAGAACATCATTTTTGCTTTTTTCCTTCACCGGTTGGTAGTTTGAAGCCCTGCTCCTACATTTTACCTTTATAACCCATCCTAGATTATCATGGAAAGTGTCTTCAATTTCGGAAATTAGAGCACGATTTGACCCCGTTGTAATCCTTGCAAAGAGCACACAGAATCTATTTTATTTCAGGACAGTTTTGCTGATATACAATGTTAATTACCCACATTATAATCAGAAACGAATTGTAGCCGCCCGATGGTGACTAGGCAATGATGGGGGCCAGAGGAGCATAATCCCAACCAAAACGACCTATGTCAGCGAAAACATTTGCCACGACCAGATGGCGTTAAGGCCAAGAGACGAGAGAAAGGCGAACAATTTTCGACAGAGGTAATTAATAAATGGATAAGTGTATCGAAGAGTTAGAAACACTAAAACTTACCATTTCCGTGACCGCAGCCTGTGACGCAGAAAGAATGAAAAGAATGCCCAGATGCATCTGAAATCATGCAGTGTCAGTCTCGAGTTGCGATGCAGGATTCTGAGACAACTCCAGCTGCAAGGATTTCAAACAATATCTCAGGTCAGAATAAATCATCACAAGTACCTCTAAAAGTAGATGAAAAGATACTGAAGTGAAGCAAGCGAACACGACAATGCAGAGCTTCACCGGCTTGGCTGTAGACACAGTCTATTCCTATATGTTTTATATTTGACCGTATCGTTGCTTTAGAGTGCACAGCATAAAAAAAGAAAGCCGGCATAACTTCCGCCGGTTTTATGTGCACAGCGACAATGGCTTACCATGTAAAACATCATCGTTGCCATGATGCTCTATGACGTGAACGCTCTGCAAATTGTATTAGGTTGTCCCAAACGTCTTGTAGGATTTTTCCAAAAAAATCCATAACTCTTGCTTACTTCGAGGCAGGTTTAGGCGGTTCAGAAATATGGTAGAACGTTCTCTAAGCTTTCTGGTAAAATTAATATTGACCCACCAGATTCAGTGGAAGTGCCCGTAGTCTATACCCACCCAACACGCGGTGTCATCTACTATAAGTGGTCTCGGGGCAGCAAAGCGACAGAAGCTTGCGACTCCATCAACGCTGCATTGGGCAAGGGTTGTGTGAGCTACGAGACCGTGCGTCGCTGGCTCATCAGCTTCAGCAACGGTGAGATCGACTTGGAAGACATGCCACGCACGGGACGCCCACACGCATGATGAGACGCTGCTCTCCGCCGTTCGCGCCGATCCTGAAACCAACAAGCGCGAGCTGGCGGAGAGGAATGGACAAGCACCCATAAGCGTAAATCGTCGTTTCCACGAGCCCGTTTATCGGAAGGTGCTGTCGCGATGGACCTTATGCCCTGACAGGCGCTCACGAAAGTGCCCGTGTGAGCATCCGTCAATCGCTGCTGCTCCGCCCGCATCGCAACGACTTTCTCGCCTATCTGGCTACGGGCGACGAAAGCTGGGACATATACGATACCAACGCACGCCGCGCCTTTCAGCTGCTACTTGACGCCGAGCCGCCAACTCCCCATGTCCGACCTCCATCCGAAGAAGATGGACGCGGAAAGGATGCCTTTTCAAGAGGTGCTGGTGCAAGGCGAGACAGTCACTACTACCGTGTGCACCCACTAACTCCAGCAGCTCACCGTCGCTGTTCGAGAAAAGCGCCGGAAAAGGACCACGGTCACCCTAATTGATGACAACGCCAGTTCCCATTCAAAGAAAAACATTCGATAATGAAGATGACATTGACCTTTGATATAATTATTTTGCCAAAAAATTTTTAAAAAAGCTATTCGGGAGATGGACGACAATAATACCTGTAGATGCGTGTGAACTTGTACTACATGTATATGTACAGAAGAAATTGCTGGAAAGCAGTTTGGAGGAAAAAGCACGTTTTTAAAAAACGACAGAACTTTCCCGACAACCTAATAATATCCATCGATACTCTCTATATTCAGACCAGCCTAGGCCTGGCAATGCACGGGAAAGAAGTGGCCAGCAAGCGCACGATTCTAGATGGAAATCATGCTCCGTCGGGACCTGCTGAACCCCACACCGTTCCCCGGCGGGTTCGAAGCGTTTCACGAGTTCTGTTGAATCGAAGAGTCTGGATGGGAGCTGATTGCGTGGAGCACGATGCAGGGTTTGATCGGTTTGATCATAGCGGGAAAAGTGACTCTTCTCACTTGGCATAACCCTTGGGATGCTTGAAATACTATGAAGAGCAAAATTATGTTGATTCTTGGTTTGCGTAATTTTACATTCGACTGAAGCATTGTCTCTATTTCGTTTTTTGAATTTATCTTTTCATCGGTACAAAAATAGCATCGTTTTCAAGTACAAGTCACCACAACGCAGTGTATTAAATTTTATTTTGTAAAATTCGTGAAAATGAAACATTCACAGTAGCTTCGCTGATGAGGAATGTTGCAGATTGAGGCCACGGACGATGTTTCCCTCTGCGTCGGCACACAATGGCGAGCGATCGTCTCATCTGGCATCCGCACGCCATATATGGCCGAATCACTTTCCCTCCTCCACTTTCAACACTGAATCAACCTTTATCAAAATCTAACCAGGTATTTTCACATTTTGGTATAAGTATACATTTCAAAGAATCATTTTTTCTATGGCAGCTTTCTTCATGAATAGATCGAGTATTCTTGCCGAGCTACCCCGGTGCGCCGATTTGACTCGAAATTATCGCGATTTCATTGCCCTTGTACACAACTTTGCCAAAGTCTGCTCAAACGTGAAGGTCCACGTGATTAATAGCAGGGTGTACACTCTAATATTCTGTTTTCCAGGTAGGTTTCCACTGCACTTCCTTCGTTTTCAAGCAGTCGAGCACGTCATTACCATGAAATGCCCCGCAGGTAGGTATGGGACATGGGAAACGAGCTATCAGTGGCTCTCCAACTGAAGCAACAGTCTTCAGTTCTGCCTGCGAGTGACCCACAACGGTCGTTGGCTTTGCTTTGTGCTGCTTCAAGACTTGACTGAGGACGTTGGAGTAGTGAAACTGACCTTACTTTTAAATATAGGAAGCGGATATCGAAGATCAGCGCTGTGCACCCATGAGGAGGGCAGCATGTCTCTGTGACGTGACTCAGACGCTTTTGGCACACAGTTGATGCGGTTGTGAGCATGACAATCATGTAAAGGCATCTGTAAAGGCATCTATTAGCGCTGGCCTCTGGTATAGGCCTTTGGTTCGCAGGGGTGACACGCGACAATTTGCGCGACAACGCCACCGATTTTGTTGTACTTAGCTGAAGCGTTATTTCGCAATGGGAAGATTAAGCTCACAGTGCCAAAGGAACATCGCTTAGGTTCAGAATAATTTTCGTAGTTTTGAGTTGGCTTTCTTTTATAGCGTCATGTTGGACGGTCTATGTCTTGATGTGCGGTGATCTTTCTCGCTATTTTCCGGGTTGATCACATGGTAGATAGCTTTAGCAAAAATTTTCTTTCGAATGTGTGTGGAATAGTGAAATGTTGTTTCACTGTTTTATTGTAGAATTCCCTTTTTTTTTACTCCTGATGGGAAACAACTTGTTCGGACTCGTATGATGTCAGCGTGATGCAACGAGTATATTTTGTTTTCCTCTCTGTAAATGTTGTTTGTAACTATGCATGCATATGCTGTAAAAGCATGCTACGAACTTTACATGTAATTTTTTTTCAAGACGAGTTTCATCGCGCTCTCTGATGAACGCATTTCTTGCTTGCTTGATGAAATGCACCATTTGTGTGTCAGAGAATAGGGAACGCCTTGTAATAAACTGCTAAATCAGATAAATTGTAGCTATGCAAAAAAGGCTCCTAAGACTGAATACAAACTGCACATCCATTGATCTACATAAACGACCTTCGCAGCATAGTAATGAATCACTTTTAAAGTTGTAGCACAGGAGTATTGCCACAAACTACGCTCAAAGGGCTAAACATACGATCACAAACGAAATTATCGTAAAACTAAAAACCTCCTGAGCACACTGAATTCGTCCCACTGCTTGGCCGCACTCCCTAGTTCTCGCAGTCTACAACGGCGCTAGCAAAGCACTTATCTATGCGGAGAGACTTAATCACTCGGAAGACGACAACTTTTATCACAAATTTACACAGAAATTTTGGCTAACACTAATTGCGAACTCGATAACACAGGTTGCCATTATCCAGCTCAGTCTTTTATTTTATAAAATACTGAAAACAAATCACATCATTATGATGTTATCAAAAAATTATTAGCACTCTCCAACTAACATCAACAACGCCTTGATAACATATCCTTATCAGCCGTAGCAACATCCACCCATTCCCCCTATTCCACCATATCCGCTATATCCGCCATATCCATCAGCCATAGGACAGATGCATATCACACACGTTATCATACATTTCATTCTTATAGGCTCTTCAGTTACATCGGGGAGCCTTGGTGCTTCAGTTGACGACATGATTTCGCTGTCTGTTGGTGGAAAAGCTGTTTCAGCCGTCATGTTTCCCAGGGTTGATGACTCACTGGATTCTTCTTTGGATATCGCTGATACTTTGGCGAAATCCTGCCTTGCCTGAAATACTGAGGACCATTCTAAAAAAAAGAAGCAACATGTGAGTCGCTTCTCATTATAGCTGAGTAAGGCGCTAGTAAGGGTAAGCAATTGTGACCATGTGAAATGAACATTAATCTTTTCATACTCTGCAAGTATTAGGTTGATTCATAATAAATCGGACAAATTGGCAAATTCTAATCATTGTCGTACTACTTTTTAACGACAACTGGGATTCACTTGCTCCATCTTTATCGATGACCTTCTGCCATGGGTAAGGCAGATCATGGATGCCCTTGCTCCAGAACGCCGGAGGCTGGAGCTCGAAGAAGTTGCCGAGCGCCGTCTTGAAGTCGCCGCGAGTTTTGAAGTCTTGGCCGTCCAGGTGGCGTTGGCTGTGGGAGAAAAGGTGGAAATCTGAAGGGGCCAGGTCTGGGGAGTACGGTGGGTGTGGAAGCACGGTTCAACTGTACGACAGCAGCTCGGCCTTGATAGATCTTGCAATGTGCGGTCTCGCGTTGTCGTGCTGGAAGTAGACATATGATCGCCGCCGTAGCGAACTTTGGACATTGGCCTTCAATTCTCGTAATTGACGAACGTAGACGTCGGCGGATACCGGTGTGGTACCTTCATCGAGCAGCTCCCAGTACTCTACGCCGTGTACGCTCCACCAACCGCGGTTTTCGTCATCGATGGAATAGTCGCCTGACGCAAACTTCGAATGCTACAACTACAGTGTACTTCTGCCGGGGGCATGCTCCTTGTGAATTTCTATCAGACGTCTGCCGATATCCGCGGGTTCCTGGCCAGATAGCGATATAAGTAGTATGACGTTGCGGATGTGGTCTCTGGACGGCCTGAAATCGTGCGGCATGGTGGCGGAATGAAACTACTTTAGAGTGATTATTTTGCGGTACTTCGAAGAGCTTTTCATACTCATTCCAACGGTACCTCGCGCGTCCATTTTCGTTAATTCATTGCTGAGTTATGATCTCTAGAAATCATCCCTACCATTTGTCCGATTTATTATGATTCGACCTAATACTAAATCGCACCGATCGTATTGACCTCGTTATCACAGCAGACGCACTGATTTCATTGGAAAGTATTTAGGCAACATGTTGGACGGGTTGCTCAAGCAATGGACCAAATTACGGGGCTCTATGACTTCACCTAGCACGGAGGCTCTAGCTTCCCCTCCAAATAGAAAAGGAATAGAAAGAGTCTTATCCGTCGTTCATCAGTGATTGGAAAGAGCCGCCAATTCGGAGATGGAAAACGAATTCACTCATCTAGTTGGTTCTGAAGGTGCTTCAGGGACATATCTATTGTACGAGCTCCAGAAACTAAATCAGCACGAAATCACCGAACTGGAGTGCCTGCAAGCTTGAATGGAACGATATTCGCCTTTGTCTGACCAAAATGGAAAGGCTTCTCGCAGTACAGAGTCTCATGGGGATGAGTGGGTCTATCAAATGTCCCCCGATTCAGCATCCGAATTCTGGATCAAAATGTGCAAGGCAAGTACGGTTTTCATTGTGCATGAACGGGTACTAACGTCATGGGGGTCATCTTTTTATAAGTTGCACGTCAGAGGAATCTCCGAAAATCTGTGAGGGGTCACATTCGAGCATATATTTTTTTCTAAGCCTTAGTGGAGGGAAGGAGGACAAATTTCCCCTTTCTGGGCTTGCGTAAAAATCGCGGCCACACTGGATGCCAATTCATTGCGATAGCATCCATGGTTACATGAGCATCGAAGCGTGTGGTAGCTGTAGCTGTTGTTGCTGATATGCTGTTGAAGGGTATCAAGAAAAAAGAGGATTTTGCAAGTTCGCTAACAGTAAAGGAACAATAACATTAAGACTCACTAGTCGCGGAAATGGAGCCACCGTTGCCGTAATGATCAAGATGATACCGAACTTCATCTGAAATAATTCCGAAATAATATTAACTGTGACATGTTTGTTTTGCTCGATATTTCTATGGTTGACTTTTCGAAAATCAAGATTGTAATATTGATTATTGGCATTACATTTCTATAATATTCTACTGATATTTTCATTAACTAAGATTGTAATATTAAACATTGATTGAGCTTTCAGAGAGACACGAAGCGACGAAACGCATAAACAGGGCAGATTTTGCAGCGCATGTGGATCTTATACCGCACGCAGTTTTTTCAGGTTCTTACGTTCTATGAGTCAAAATCACAGCGTTCGAAAAATACATGGCTGCAGAAGCAGATTCACGTGAAATGATGCTATTGCAACGAATCTTCGAAAAATGAATAAGCGCTCCAGGTAGAAGTATTACTGCAACGCGGGAGGTGAGGAGACTGCTTTCGGTAAGAGATAGAAAATGACGATACAAACGGTTTTCTTGCAGTACCGACTATGCAGGATTTGAATTCGCTTTCGCATGAGATATCGTGGCACATCTGCTTCAATGACATCCTGGTATGGAATGGAAAGCAATTACCTTCCCACATTGCAAAAAGGAATACCTACAGATTAGAGCTCTCGGCGTCATTCATTTTGAGACTGCGTCACTGCCTCGAAGAGGTTCGATGGATCATACTTTAACTCTTTTAACTGTTTATCTGTTTAACTCTTTTACTCCAAGTTTTTTTCATTTCTATCCACTAATTTTTCACGCAGTATACTACAGTTAGTTGCTACCACAACAACATTTCCTACGAAGGCACCGTTTACACTATTTCTGGAGTTTCAAATCACCTTCCTTTCCCTCCTGTCTACTCCTATGCGTGGATCCGCCGATACAGAACATAATGTTCCGCACCATCTTTCATCTACCGCCACGTTGCTGCATAGCATGCGACCCGATTGGGTCGCTTTTACGTCGATCATTGGAGAGACAACCGCCTCCAGCTCAGCTTTCTCTGAGATGAGCCCCGCTTTTAGGCTTCGTTTTATATATATATCATCCGCTCGGGAGACCGCTTGATCATGAACTCGGGTTAACGACAATGCTCGCGAGGGAAAGGGCGTCCACGAATTGTTAGAAAATTAATCATCCCCAACTACCTTTCATATCAGTCAAGGTTGGAGTATCCTTCTAACGACGTATTGCACGAGCAGAATCAGCCAAGGAAATCGCCTCGATAAACATACCAAGCGATCAAACGTCTAAATCGCTGTAGACCTATGATCGCACAAGCAATACTGGGAATTGTGCTATTTGTCCACATGGAAGGGAGGGGGGCTGTCCACATCAAGATGTACCAGCCCCATTGTTCAACGAACAGAATTGCAGAAACGGACGAACACGAAACGCATCAAGGAGCACGTAGCATAAAGGAGTCGAAAATCCTACTTAATGCACTTAGTAGTCGTACAATCAAGAAGAGCATGGGGAATGACACTGGTATCCAGTGCAAAATACTTGGCAGCGAGCATGATATTAGAGCTAGGAAATTTTTGGAAGGGTCCTACATCACTCAAGGTATCCATCCCCGAACAACCAAAAAAGTGCGACGACAAGACAAGAGAGTTATTGCATTTCACTTCGTTTCGTTCATTATTACGGCTCCGCGTCTCGAGAATTACTGATGTTTAATTCGGGTGTACTCTGTGATAGAAGGGTAGATAGTTCATCCCTGGGTCAGACTTTCTTCCAAATCGGAGCTCTCAAACAGGGTCAAAACAATGGGAATGGCAGGTGGTTTGTTGTTGAGGCCACGTTCATACTTTGCGTAACCTATGACGCACCGGCGCAAACGGCGTCGATATCATTTGCTTGCCGCCGACGACGGCGCCAATCTGATAACGCTCCGTTTGTAAAACGCTCCACCCAACCACACTACAGTATTGTGCTCGGGAGGAGGGCCCACAACATCGGATTCGAAAAGGGAATAGCTACCACTCTGCCAAATTCGAATTCAAATTCGTAGATTCTCGCCCAGTCATCATACTGTAGTGTAGTTGGGTCAAGCATTTCAGAAAAGGAGCCTGTTATCAGACTGACGCCGTCGTCGGCGCCGAGCAAATGACTTTGATGTCGTCGCCGCTGGTGTCGGCGTCAATGTGCAAAGTATGAACGCGGCGGCACAAATTAGCAGCTCCGAACTTATAAGTCTTTCAAAGCGGCAAGTCGTTTCAGAGAGTCGATCAGTAAACTCACTTCATCCAAAAATGGTTAGCATAGAAAATGATATAACATTCAAATTGCTCGGATTGGAGAAAGCTGATTAACAACTTTCAAAAAAACTTTCCGTAGAGTGAGCACCCAATTTGCTGCACTCCTTTTGAACTGCAGCTCGCGATATATCTCGTGAGTTTCTCACAGTACTTTCGACCCCTTATATTAGGTTGCCCGGAAACTTCTCAGCGTTTTGTGGAACTATTTCTTGTACACTCATTGCTGATTCGAAATCATTCTTCCTTGCGTCTCACCAGTAAATCCTGAAAAGAGTTTCTTGCGCTATCTGATGGCATAATTTCACCATTGCTTGATGAACTCCCATCGTGAGTCGTATGTGAGCCCAGAAGAAGGATGTACGGCTCATGGTGTAAGGCTGTCTTTTGTCCATTCTGTTCGGAACACCGAAAAATTCCAAAATTTACTTAGGGACATCAGTATTACCATCTTCAGATAGAGCGAGTGGTGGGCTTGATATGCTATAGGCAGGCCTAGCGAATTACTCAAAAAACACTCAGAAACTGGACATGCGAAACATATATACCTTGTGGATCAAACTGACATCCTGAAGAGTGAAGAGCTGTGCAAAACACACCGAACACCCCAACTTTGGGACGCATTCGGCTTTCAGTTCAAGGTAGTGATGAAATTCGGAAAAATGTAGGGTACGGGAAGGGTAAAGAGAGAAATGTCGCAAAATATGTGAGGTTGTAGAAGTTATAATTAGCAGTAGCTTATCTCCCTACATCAGTTCTGTGCTCTTACAAACGTTGTATAAAATGTTGCTGTTAACAGAACAGAAACCTCGAGCTCTCCTAATGCTGATCGATTCCAGAAAATCTTGAGGTGACGAAATCTCCAGTTATATCCAGGTGTTGAGGAAATTAGCCAATCTGTACGACCCCTTCCTCTACAGGTATTAAATACTGCCCCGCTCCCTTTTAATTTGACCTCTACAATACCAGTAAAGTTGCCGGATTTTATATTAGGTTGATCCATAATTTCTGCCACACTTTTTATCTTTCGTGGGGAAAGCTGTGGAAGCTCCTAGAATATTTGGTGGTGGGGGGTATGTAAAGCGAGGTAAAAGGACTACTGATTAACACATTCATATTCTCTATGGCTTCAACTAGCAGTGAATCTACGACAATTTCGCGAGAGGTACGAAGTTCACGAACACCGCCCCGGTTCCCCAGCTTGCAAGGCCACTAACCGAATCAACCAGTCGATGGGCCCATGTACTGTCTCTCATATGGGGGCAACCCGATGGCTCGATCGACTCAAATTGAAACGGAAAAAAATTCAAAAAAATGCAAAGAGAAGAAAATATTTTTCAAAATTTTCAAAAAAAAGTGGAAGTGTAACCATCCAACACGGCAGTCACTACCGATCTCTACTGCAGGCAATTGGACACCGTAGCCGCAAAACTTACCGGGAAAATGGACCGAAACTTCTTCCTCCATGACAACGCCCACATGTGGCAAAGTTGACATGTCAAAAGATCCAGAACCTTGGTTGGACGAAGCTCCCCCACCCATCTTAATCTTTGAACATGGCCCCAACTAACTATCACCTATTCCGGTCTCTGATCCACTTCCTCGACGGACCTCAGCTCAAAGATGACGATGATCTCAAAATCGACCTCCACACTTCCTTCAACCAGAAATCCCCAACTTCTACAAGCAAAGCATCTGCTATCTCCCTATTCGCTGGCAATGTATTGTTGATTATAATGATACATACTTTGTTGACTGAAGTTAGACACAAGTAAAGAAAAATAAATTCGAAATTTTTGCCATTGTGGGTCAGAAATTGTGGTTCAACCTAATAGTTGCTATGTGTTTTATTGCTATATGTTCTTACTTGAGCAGAAAGAATTTAAGTTTACATTTCTTCACACGATCGCTGCGAAATATCCTTCGCTTCTCACTTGCTTATTGAAAGTTAGATTCTAGCGTTAATCGCAGACCTCTGCAGCAACGACACCCCCTTCCGTCGATACGACCCCCTTCCGGTCGAAGAATTCTGAATTCTCAGCTTCTGCGCCTTGGATATATCTTGTATATCTTGCGGATGAAAACTGTTGTCCTCATCTCCACATGATCTCGTGTGCAGTAGTGCGATAGGGTTGCTGCAAAAGATGCTTCGGACCTGAATGGCTTGCCGAAAGAGATATCGAGGGCGTTCTTGAATCAATTTTTCAAACTCAAATTTATTCAAATAAAATATCATGGCTGGAAATTGAACTGGTAGTCTACAGGGGGTGCCAAAAAAAAGT
This sequence comes from Trichostrongylus colubriformis, assembly GCA_963978905.1. Classification (NCBI taxonomy): domain Eukaryota; kingdom Metazoa; phylum Nematoda; class Chromadorea; order Rhabditida; family Trichostrongylidae; genus Trichostrongylus; species Trichostrongylus colubriformis. Next base: position 58,258,534 of record OZ022256.1, on the reverse strand, counting down.
AATTTTGTCTTCTCCACTTTCGACCCCATTTAGCCAAACTACAGTAAATTCTATTGAGGTATTCTCATCCCCAGAATCAAGAGCAGACCTAACTCTATCACTATACTCCGTGGCAGCCTCCTGCACGAGCAGGAACGGGAGCAAGGAAAGACTGAACAAGATGTATCACCTCAACTGGGCAAAATCCGAAATTTCTTCGCCCTCTTTCACAACCTTGCTGACGTCCGTTCAATCTGGGTACCTAAGGGGATTCATACCGGATGGTGTTCTTTACAACACTGCGTTTTTCCCGGGTTCCCAGCGCCCTTCGCAGCCTTGTCCAAGCAGCAGGGGCTCTGTGACTTCCAAGAACCGAAGGGCCAAGAAGCTTCCCACAAAAGACCTACCACGGAGCTTGGCTCCACTGCTTTTAGCGAATCTTTAAATGTAGGTACTCCTAAGCACGACTGCGCCGAATGAAACCTCCATATTTTTATGAACATGAACGTGAGGAGCCACAGCTTGTTCCTGCTTTTAGAGGAACATTTCGGGAATGTTTTGCCCCAATACCTTTATCTCTTTCGTTTCCCTACGTTCTGTAAAATTGGCAGATGTGAGCCGTGGGCAAAATTACTTTTTTTTTTGGCACCCCCTGTATATGTCTTCACGTAATCGTGAAGGCCTTGCGTGTGCCCATTCCCTCTCACATCAGTAGAAAACCCTCGGAAAGCACTTGCATCGAGTCCTGTGTTTGTACATACGAGATGAGCCCCACAGCCGACGAAAACTAAGGGTTATACAGACATTTGCCTCCTAATGAGCACCTGCGTAAATCTATGAAAATCGCCTGGGGGCAGAATAGCTTCTCCGTGATCATTAAAAAAATTTCTTTCACTAATGTTTGTCTCAAAATAAAAGTGGTGGAACAGAGGATATAGAAAGCGAAAGCAGTATTGCATAGCGTTGTGTCTGTAGGAATCACGCAGGATTTGGAACGAAAGTTGAAAACGCTGGAAATACGAGTAACTGGAAAGCATAGGAATTCAAGTTACAAATTCATAGAGGCACTAAGCACTATTTGAACTCGTATTTCTACTGGACAAAAGCTTTAATGTTGTGTTATTTATCGTGGAGTTGAAAAAGGGTTCAAAGAGAGGCAGTAGTAAAAGGAGATTGATTGAGGATCATTATTATTTTTTAGATATATGTAGGGCTCCAGTATTTCTGTTAGCGGATTCCTAGCAGAAACGGAGAAAACCCCCCTTCATCCGGGTGTCTGATTTGAAGCGTAGAATTGAAAGAACTGAAATTGGGAGATTTTGTGAATTTGCTTCCAATGTAACTCCGGCAATCGAAAATTTCCATCAAATTCCCTCCGTTGGTGAAGTGATGGCCCAATAAATACTTACTTGATGACTCCTTGCTGATCGAAGACTCTCTACGGGTTCTTACTCTGGAATCGCCTTCTTCAGCAGAGACAGTGCTTGTGTTGTCGTTGGTAGTTGTAAACTCTTCAATTAAAGCCAGTAAAACGAGGGTAAGTACGAGGTTATAGGGCAAAATGGCAAACGAATGTGGCAAAGTGGTTATTGGAAAGGGAAGCGCCAAAGCCGAGGTACAGAAAAGGACTCCGAGATATATGAGCGGATTCTGTCCCTCCCCCTACCCGCACTCGTAGTGCTCTAGCACGTAATTAATTTACCTAATCGAGCGTTTCGCATACTTTTCATCCACTGGAAAAACTCGTCCTCGTTGAAGCTCCTGCTGACACCAATGACTACATCCTATCAAACTACCTCTGCGCGAACTATGCACTTGTCCAGATATTGGATGCCCCAAACTATTCCACTCTCTCTACCCGTGAACCCAGTCGAATTTGGACCCCTCTGTGATCCGAAGAGCGGGCTATGACATATGACATATGATAATTTTTTGTTCGAATCCCGCCTAAGCAGATCAATCCTTTCCCTACCCTCGCTCGATCAATTTTTGAACGACAATTTCGGGAAGATAACTCCTTTGCCTACTCCGTGTCTGTTAAATCGACTTCTGCTTTTATTATGGTTCATTTTTCCGACATAGCTGGGTTGGGACTGCATCAGCGAATTTTCCTACTCCCAAGATGCACTTCTACGAATGCTGTATTGCGGAGTTTTGGATTTAAATTTTTCTTTTCATGCTAGCTGGTTCTCTTCGATGCCTGATACTGATCTCTGATTGATTCGTTTTAATTATGATGTGGTATGGGTCATATGCGCTCTCCTGTCGCTCACAGCATGGGAAACCATTCTAATTCAATTTTCGAACTATGCACATGAGGAGGGAAGATATGTGACCGGCGACGTAGAGGAGAAGACATTTTGCATCACGTTGTTATTGTTTCGTCTACTCCGCAGTTCCTTCTTCGAGGCTGATCCGTTGTATCCTTGCCCTTGATTCTCCATAGGCCCCTTTTTCGGAATGCACTGTGAAATTCCGACATGATTGTTTATCCAAGATCCTTGACCCGTTTCACAGATTTATTCGGAAACTCCACCTGTGATTGGTCCTTCCGAAAAGTTTCACAGAATAAATTCACTGCTAAAGCCTTTATCCCAAGTCAGAAAGCATTTTTACAGAACTTTCTCAATCGTAGTGGGATCTGTTTCTTGAATCTGTTTTGTCTCAACGCTGCTGGAAAATGAATTTTCATTCATTTCGTAACATAGCATAACATCGTAGTATCGAATCAAGGATACAATAGTAACACTTTAAAGCTTCAACCATTCATACTCTTTTGATTATCTTGGGCAAAATGCCAAAAATGCCACCATTGTCTCCGGGTGTTTCTACCCCGATTTGGGGTTGCAGGGGTTGTGGTGCTGGAGCAACTCCGGGCTGGGGCTGAACAACTTGAGGTGGGACAACAACTTGGGGCTGAACAACTTGGGGTGGGACAACTTGGGGCTGAACAACTTGGGGTAGGACAACTTGGGGCTGGACAACTTGAGGTTGGACAACGGGTGGCCGATAAGGCGCCAATGGAAGAAGGGGCGGGGGCGCCACAGGAGCATATGGAGGTGCTACAGGAACAAACGGAAGGGATGCTAAAGGAGGAAGTGCTGCAAAAGCACCATACCCAGGATAACCAAGATACCCACCATACGCACCAAACCTGGGATACCCACCAAACCCACCGTACATGCCCATTCCTCCAAATGGTACACATACGGGAATACAAAATGGCATGAATTTTGCTTTCCTGGGTTTCGTTTTTTCCGTTGAATTGGTAGTTTCAGATGTTGTTGTGAGCAGTGAGGAGTTCGTTTCTTCAGATACTTGAGAAATCACGGCTTGAGTTTCATTATTAGTGGCATCACCTTCCTGAAATATTATATTTTGGAAGCTGTGCTCCTGGAAACTCTGAAATCTTTTCACAATTTTCAGTCTTTTAATATCGAAATAGGTACACTAGTTGATTTGGATAATCAAAGAAGCAAGAAAGAATTTATCATCTGAAAAATCACACGAAACCCACCGCAAGATGGAATGTTGTGTACAATGTTGCTATTAGTAAAAGAATACCCAGATACATCTGAAATGCGCAAACTGTTATTGGATTGCAGACAATATTCCCACCGATCAAAGTGACAATTAGGGTGGGACAGACCTCTAACTAACAATAGGCTGCAGCTTCTGTCGGATTCTTATACAGCAGTACACCATATCCATTTCTTTGGGGCCTACTGTTAAAGAGAACAATCTCACATGAACGTTCCAACTTTATTTGATCAGCGAGACGATCTGATCAATTAAAAGGTCATCACCATGACTGTCAACAGCAAGTGAACACTGCAATGACAGCTTTTACTTCCGTGTAGTCGTTCCTTGTGATGGATAGAATATTAAATGGTAAAGGATCATGCGACATAGCGCCTGCGAAGCTGTGCAAAGCCTAGTTCAGGGGCGGGTTGTGACCTTTGTGACACACCCTGAGGGACCTTCGGAGTTAGACAATGTCAAAGTCGCCATTTTTGAGCTTTGCATACTTTTGCGGACCATTTTTGTGCTGCGCGTCACTGAGGTCTTTTCTGAGAGGTCGCAGATGTCCTAAGCGCCTCGATGATAAGCGAAGAAGAGTAGGTGTCAAAATTGCGCGCTTTTCTTATGAGTACTTTATTTCTGACTTGAATTGTGTAAACCACTTACGTCTAATTGTCAGTATGTGTACCCATCTTTCCGCAGATGAGTGATTGTGATAGAGGAGTTAATAAAGAAGTACACCACTCTCGGAGATGAGCAGCCAGATATTCCCTCATTACCAATCTAAGGTTGTAGTAGCACTCATTGCCTATTTGAAAGCAGTGATAGCGATAATTTGGGCCGAATCTGCAGTCTTCTGTGATCTTGAGAGCGGGGTCACGACATATGACATTCGTACAATAATTTTTTTTGTTCGAATCCCGCCTAAGCAAACCATTCCTTCCTCTACCCCTGATCGATCAATTTTTCAACGGCTTTCAACAACACATACTTCCTTGCCTCCTCCGTGTATTACCTGACCATTCTCTCCTCTCCCTCCCGCTTTCGTGCTGAGCCCCTCTGTTAAATCGACTGTTGCTTTTATTATGGTCCATTTTTACGACATACGTGGATGGAGACTACATCACCAATTTTTTCTGCTCTCATGATGCCTTTTTGAACGCTGTACTTGAGGTTGGACAACGGGTGGCCGATAAGGCGCCAATGGAAGAAGGGGCGGGAAGACTTTGATTTTTGATTTTTGAACGTTTTCGAATTTATATTTTACCTTTCCATGCTTGTTGGCTCTTTTCGATGACTGATATGATCTCTAATTGATTCGTTTCACTCATGATGTGCTGTGGATCATTGGATTACGCGCTCTCTTGTCGCTCACAGCACTGCGGAACCACCCTTACTCAATATAGAAAGATGCTTATGGGGTAAGGGGATACGAGGCCAGCAAGTGGGATAAAAGGCATTTTGTACTACTTCGGGAATCCGCAGCAGTTTCCACGAGTCTGATCCGTTGTATCCCTACCCTTAACTCCCATGAGCTCATTCTTTCGAAATGCATTGTCGCCTATGTTTTATCTAGAATCCTTGATATGTTTATCAGATTCATGCGGGATCTCCCCCTGTGATAAGTCCCTCCGAAGCGTTTCACACAATAAACTCACTGCTACGATAGACTTTATCCTATTATGGTTGTTTCTGACTCAAAAAGCCCTTTATATAGGACTTCCTCAGCTGCAGTGAGAACTGTCTCCTGACGGTGCTGTGCCTCAACATTGTTGGAAATAATTTATTTCTTAGTAGCACTTTAAAACTTCAAAGCACATCATCAGTTCTTTATTCCTACTTTGGGTAAAATACCTAAAATGCCCTTATCGTCCTCGGGTTTTTCTTTGTCAGGGTCAGGCTGAGGTTTAAGAGGGTTTCCTTTGGGTTTGATAGGCCGGAAAGTCAGGACCAGAGGCTGGGGCGCCACATTAATTACTGAAGGTGCTACAGGAACAAAAGGATGGGGTGCTGAAGGGGCAACTCCTGGCATGACACCAGGAGCCCATCCATCCCCATACACACCATACCCACCATACCCAGGATACCCACCATACCCATCGTACCCACCATACATATCCATTCCTCCATATGCTGGACATGGGGAAATACAAGGCATACATACTCCCCCAGCACAGAAGAATTTTGCCTTCCTGGGTTTCGTTTCTTCCTTTGAATTGGTAGTTTCAGGTGTTGTTGTGAGCAGAGAGGAGTTCGTTTCTTCAGGTACCTGAGAAGTCACGGCTAGAGTCCCAATGTTCGTGGCGTCACCTCTCTGAAATATTTTGAAAGTTTCTCTCCAGGAACTCCGAAATTTTTCCTCGATTTTTATCCTCTTGAAATCGATGTAGTACACTAGCTATTCTAGGGGTTCAAAGAAAGCAGGAGAAATTATTTTTTTTGGAAAATCACCACCCACCGTAAGAAGAGATGTGGTGCACGATGTCGCAGTTAGTAAGAGAACACCCAGATACATCTGAATAAGCACACTCTCACTAGATTTCGGACATTATTCCCACCTGATTAAAGTGGCAGAAAGGATGTGGTACAGACCTCTGAATAGCATTAGCCTGCAGCCCTAACGGGATTCTTATACAACAATTAACCATATCCATTTCTTTGGGGCCTACTGTTCAAAGAGAACAATCTCACATGAACATCCCAGCATTATTTGATCAGCGAGACGAACTAATTAAGTAAAAGCTCATCACCATGACTGTCAACAGCAAGTGAACACTGCAATAGCGCTTTTACTTTCGAGTAGTCGTTCTTCAGATGGAATATTTGAATGTGATTACAGCAACCATGGACATTGCAGTCGCAAAGGGTCGTGCGAAATAACGCTTGCAAAGATGTACGGACCTAATCCAGGGGCGGATAGGCGTAGCACAAAAACGGTTTGCGATGTTCAATAATTATGATTTTGACCTCTCCGATACACTCTGAAGGACCTCCGAACTTCGACTATGTCAAAATCACCATTGAGCCTTGTTCGGCCATGTTCATACTTAGTGGCGGCAGGGCGTGGCTGCGTCAATAAGCTGCGCGGCAGAGTGGCACGAGAGAGACGCGGAGGCGATGCAATTAACGAGGCGGGGTGGCATAGGCGGAGACGCAGAGACACACAGCCACGCCGGGTGTGGACCATCATGCCAAGATTTCGCACTACGATGGGCGGCGTGCAGTGTTGCGAGCTATGCGCGTCGCTTAGTTGGATCATAGAACGATTACATGGTAGTGCTATAGGCGCGATAAAGCAGCAGCTGGTTTGTAATCCTTTTGAGACCCAACAACATGGCGCCTTCAACTTGTGCGCATCGCTTCGCTTGCCACACACCGCGGTACAAAATCCTGTCATAAGGGTACACACCCAGCCTCTCCACGCCGCTGGCACAGCAGAGTGTGAGCGTGGCTTTCTTTGTCCGCCGCCAGCAGGCAACTCGGTGACTGTAGCGTGCAATTCCAGGTGAAGTGAAGGATTACAAAAGCGCCCAAATGGTCTGTTTTTCAACGCGAGTTTCGCTACACTTTATCTTTTCTGAGGTCGAATGTTTGTTTGCAAAAAGTAGTGTTTCCAAATAAGCTCTCATTTTCACCCCAGTTCCTGTGGCGTGTGGCATGTGGCGAAACTCGCATTGTAAAAGCGTGCCATGGGGTCTTATCACTATCCCGCAGCATGCGGTGTCGTTCTGCAGTTCATTAGCCGAGCGAGTTGATAGCGAGGGTGGAACAGCGTTTGCGGCGACTGGTTTCGCTTCTCGCTTGTCTGCAACCTACCCTCAGTGACGTAAAGGGGCACGAAAGAGGAGGAGGATTTGGGGCTCTTATTTTTTGGGTTTCCACCGTTTTATCTCGTTCTTTGTCCACTGTCACACTGCTGAGCACCCCTGTTTTCGTATTCCACAACCTGCTATTTACCCCTCACGTTGTCGTCAGTCGTGTCAAGGTCGCAATTCTTTCTACTCATGCTATACCTCCGTCTAACTCTGCCAAAGGACCACAGTCAAGCGAGCACTTCTCATGCTTCACTACGCATCATTTTCTCCACTTCTGCCTCACTTTTGCGCTGTGTTCGACACAACTGAATTGTTGATTAGCTTGATTGCAGCATGAGCAAAGTGACATTTTGGTGGAAAACAAATTTCGAAAGAAAGCGGCTCCAATTCTGCTCGAAAATTGTTGCCCAGAGCTAAGGAGACGGCTCCTGAGGATGGAGAATTTCAGGTGAATTAGAATCAAAATCACGTTCTCAGCTTTGATCTCTCCGGCTCTCTAGGCTCTTCCCATATGTGTTTGGAATTCTCCCAAGAGTACGCGCGGAATGGAGGCCTAGCTATTTTGTAGCGCTGTTGTTACATGAGGATTTGTGGATATGTTCACCCTTAGACTGCATTCATAATTTGCGCTGCCGGCTGCAAATCGTGACTGCGTGTCTCTGCGTCCCCGCCCATGCCACCCTGCCTCGTTGCTTGTTCGTCCGTGCACCTCCTCCGTGCCAATCTGCCTTGCAGCCTGCGAACGCAGCCTCGTCCTGCTAGCACAGAATATGAAGGCTGCCACATCTACTCAACGATCATTTCAGAATTGTGTCAGACGCGTTCCGGTACAATCAACACAAGACGTTCGCTTTTTTGTTGGAACATATGGACGGTGACCAGTTGAGAAATGCGAGGTCGATCTCTTCGCTTACTTCAACGGATTCTTACATTATTTCATTATCATTGATCATTTTCAGAGAAATTGTTGATAGTATCCAAGGCCACCAAGAAAACTTGGACGGTGAGCGGCTTTGACATGCCCTTATACATCGACAAGCAACCATTGATTAGCGAAGTATGGTATACCGCGTTTCCGTCCGGGACCAAACCATCGTTTCTCAGCTTAACTGTTACAACCCGTGATAATTACATCGATTTTTGTACAGATTTAGTTCAGTTCAGATCTCTTCACGAAGTCACGGGTGTTTTCTAAATTCACCATGTTATTCAGACGTGTATTTATTTCCCCTTATTTTCTAGTCAATTGTTTATTTACTTCTGTAAATTATGTTATGAAGTGGTTGTATGCTAGAGTAAATTTTTTGTGATTCTCGTTATTTTTTCGGCATCCATTGAGCCCACTGCTAAGATGAACACGTGTTACGACAGCATAAATTTAAGAAAATAAATTTTTATTTGCAATGACTTCAGTTCAAATGCATTTCGGTTTCGATTCAGATGTTGACAATTAACGTAGTTGTACTGTAATCCATCGGATTATTTCTGTGAAGATTTCCGTGGCGCTTTGGCCTGAAATACACAGGATTGATTGTTATCACAGAATAAAGAGGGTGAACCATCCGCTGAAAACCTTATGCGCCTCCTCCTCATATAAGAATCTGCTCTTTAAAGACAACGGGGGGACGCAATCCTGGTTTACGGTATAGGAGAACGGCACTTTGTAGTTGCCGCAATACACACACGGCACTTTGCCAAGACGTCGAAAGTGATTTCATTAACTTTCAATTGTAATCACATTTTTTTTCTCACGCGCTGTGCCGCATCCGGTCAGCTGGAATACTTCGAAACACATCCCAACCTAACTCACCACCTCTGAAGTCCAAACAACATAGTGCGAAGCAGCTAACTACGTGTCTGTGCCTGAAACAGTAGATCCTCAAAAGTTTCTCGACGTAAAATCTCGATGAGCACTCATTACTGAGAGACTGCTGAAGATCAAGACGCATCAGTTCTTCCAATGCACTTCATCAGCACATTGTGGTGGAAACCTGGTTATTCAAAACAAGACGATCAGGCTTCACTCAAACTCAAAAGCGATACAGTGTGGTTGCCTACCGCCAGCGGTAAATGAGCCGCTTTTCGTGACTTGTGACAGCAGGCGATAGTGGTTAGCACTATAAGCCTAACGGATAGTGACTACTGGAACAACACAGCTGTCTTGGAAATCTTTCTCTATGTTTGTTCTCATGTCTCACACGTTAATGGAATTTTCTCCATAGAAAGAGCTGACTAAATAGAGTCGATGCTGATGTGGTAGCTTTGAACACAAGCCTCGGGCATGCACTTCAAACAAATAGCCTGGATAATGTTACCAGGGCGCTCCTGGACAATGAGCACATGTTAAGTAAACGACGTCGTGAAAATACACGTACTTCCTCTTTCGGCCTACACTCCAGTACATCCAGTACTTCGTCTTTCGGCCAACATAGATATCGGCCCCATCTCTACGTTGACATCAAGCTCCTACTGTCAGGTCGGCTGTGACTTCTCGATAGTTCCCTTGTCTTCCTCCAAACCATCCATTTCTCTGCTCGTTTTGAGTGCCAGTACACTTATGGAGGAACTAAAATTTCTCTCTTTTCAGATGTATCTCTACACTCTTGCAGCTATAGCTGTTTTTGTGGCAGCCTCTGCAGATTCGGTACGTTGAAAAACTTCTCAAAGCAACATAATGAAGATGGGCGCGCACTAATGTAAAAGCAGATACAATCCACCAATTCATGAAGGGGGGGGGGGGTGGCGATAGATGATTGGTCTAGATGAGAGAAGAAAAATCTTATGTAGTTCAAATAGAGATCTCTTATTTCCTTGTGAACGCAGAATTTTTTTGAACAGCAGGTTCCTTAAACACGATGTATCTGTAAAAGCTTCCTCGCCTGGGAAATCAAGGCAGTGAAGTTTTGAGGGCAAATGGGCGATGAACACTTTCTTATGAAGGGAATTCTTACCGCTTTTGGCCTTCTTGTAAGAAATGGAGGAGCGGAATAGCAAACAAGTGAGGCCGATAGCACTGGGCTTAGGGTTATCCTTCACAAATCAAACAACCTCAGTTACCGCATTATCTCAGTCCAGGAAAGGCTCACTTTACCTTCGTGGGCGTTGAAAGTGCTAAAGTTTGTTTTGGTAGGTGATAGTGGTGGGTTAATCATCAAATAACTCTGGATGTTGGCAGCTCTCCAAACTGCAATCAAAAAGTTATTTTTTCCAAATTTCAGAGGTCGATCCACGAGGACGTGGAAGTGGAACTGAAAGCAACCACTCCACTTATCGCTTCGTCCACCTCGCCCATTAATGAACCCGCTCAAAGTAATGATACTCAAAAAGGCCCTCAGAAAAGTCCAGGTGAACCTCCGCTGACAGGCTTTCCGTGTGTGAGCAACAATGTCGTTCTTTGGTCAAGTAATGGCGGATACGGTCCAGGAGCGCCAAATAGCAGACCATGTTGTGGAAGCGATAAAGCAGGAGGATACGGATGGACAATTCCCGACATGAAAGGGTCTTTCGGAGGACCAGATCAAGATGGAGGACCCTATGAAGGGCCAAGTCCCATGGGACCTGGACCTAATGGATGGCAAGCTCCATCCGGAGCATCCAATGGAGGGCAAGATTCTATGAGAAGATTTTATCGATGAAGAGGTCCATACACGGGAGGATATGGTTGCCAGGGTTGCGGTAGACATGGTCATGAATATGGCCCTTCCGGAGGATGTAGTGGTGGGTCAGATCCCATGGGAGGATTTAATGGATGGAAAGGTGTAGACATGGGAGGATAGGCTGTCGTGGTTGCGGTAGCCATGGTTATGGATATGGACACGATCATCAGTATCATGACCATCACCAAGAACATCATGGACATGGTGGCGGTAGACGATGTGGACACTGCGGATACGGTGGGGCCGGTGGATGGAGTGCGTCCGGAGGAAATGGAGAAAATGGTGGATACAATGCGCCTTCTGAAGTGGGAAGTTACAGATATAGCGGATACGGTCATGAGTATAGAGGTTATGGCTACGGATACGGTCAAGGAGGTCGAGGCTACAACGGTTTCCAAATGCAGTAATATTCAAGACTTGAAGCAATCTTGACCGCACAGCCGTTTCTTCAACCTGCAACACTCCTCAGCACTGCTACTGTAGATGTTTCACTTGCTCGGATTTCAGAAAATAAAAATTTTTTCAAAATGAAAGTTGTTCTACTGCATTGCTGTAACATACTGAAAACAATACTATTTTTGTACATGAAGGGATAACTTCCCTTCATTGAATAGATCGTGATATGGCCAATGTCAACTTCAAAATAACGATAAAGAGACAATGCTTCAGCTGTAAGTAGCTTTGCGCTAATCAAGGGTCAACAAAATTTTGTGCTCATCAGTTATATTATTTCTAGCATCTCAGGGATATGCCAAGTGAGAAAAGTCACTTTTTCGCCTCCACTTCCACACCAAGTAAGCAAAACTTCATAGAAATTTAACCAAGTAGTTTCACATTCTAGCATAAGAACACTCTTAAAAGGATCATTGAACTCTATGGCAGCCTTCTGCATGAATAGATGGAGGAAGTTTCGCCAGACTCCGTGTTCGAGAAGGTTAACAGCACGTCGTGCACTCGAATATTCTGTTTTTCAGGTAGATTTCTAATGCTCTTCCTTCATTTTCAAGCAGCCGACCACGTAATTACCATGAGTCCCCTCCAGAGGCAGGTACCAAACATGAGAAATGACTTTGCAAAAGATAGCAGTGTTGATTTAGCAGCAAGCTGTTAATGGCTCTCCAAACTAAAGCGACAGTAATTCCCATGTGCGGCTTCGTATAAACCTCGGTATGACTTGATATCTTCTTGATATCAAGGTGATATAAAGCACAGTCTTTATTACCGCTTTCAAAAGACTCACCACGGTCGATGGCTTTACTGTGTGCTGCCTGAAAGCTTCATCTTCTGAGTACAGTGAAGGTAGTAATTCACATCGTACTTCTAGGTATATAGAAACGAATATTGAAGATCGGCGCAGTGAACCCTTGGAGAAGGACAGCTCGCCTCTGTGACGTGTTAAGAACATGTAACTCGGACACCTTTGACTCACGTTAATGCGGTTGTGAACATGACAGACATGTGAAGATATCTATCACCATGGGCATCCCGAGAGACAGGCCTTTGATTTGTCAGAGACGGCACTCGACAATTTGCGCAGCAGATATGCAGAAAAGGTCAAAATGACTTAATGCGAACTGCACATCCACTGAACAACATAAATCCGTTCGCATCACTGCTACCTTCCATTGTTGGTTTTTGAAAAACAGTAATGAGTAAGTTTAAAAGTTGAAATACCGAAGTACAGGATGATGGCACTAATCACGCTCAAAAGGCTAATCATGCATCACAATTAAAACCCCTTGAGCACACCGAATTCGTCTCACTGCGAGTCTTCGTTCCAGGCCTGTGCGCCTTTGTCAATCGCTTCGCTGCACAGTCTGCCGCTTATTCTGTCGCGTGCCATTAAGCCATATGATATTTGCGTTGCTTAATCAGCAAAATTTTAATCACAATATCAAAAATTATGGATTAACCTAGTTCGCGCCCAGTCGACAACGGCACCAATAATGCACTTATCGCATGCGGAGAGACGAATTTACTCGGTAGATGACAACTTTTGCCACAAATTTACACAGAAATTTTGCACTGAAGGCGGAATTGTTATGATGGGTTAGCATTGATTACGATCTCGATAAAGCATATCACAAATTAACGTTTATCAGCTTAGTCTTTTATTCCATAAATTCTGAAAACAATGTGCATCGTTATGATGTCATTCGAAAAATTATAACCACTCATCAACTAAAATCAACAACGCCTCGATAAAAGAACCCTATCAGCTGTAGTCCCATCCACGCATTCCCCCTATTCCACCATATCCGTTACATGTGCCATATTCGACATATCCATCAGTCATAGGACAGAAGCATATCATACACGTTATCGTACATTTAATTTTCATAGGAGGCTCTTCAGTTACATCATGGAGCTTTACTGATTCGGTTGACGACATGATTTCACTGTGTGTTTGTGGGACTGCTGTTTCTGCAACTGTCTTTCCCATGGTTGATGATTCATTGACTTCCTCATTGTATATCGCTGATACATTGGCTGAATCCTTCTTTACCCTGAAACACTGAGGGTAATACTAAAAGAAGGAGCAACATGTGAGTCGCTATACTTCATAGCATAGTAAGGCAGAACAAATGTCCGATTGTGACCATGTAAAATGAAAATTAATTATTACCTTCTGACTTACTATGCTATTCTTCATAGCATAGTAAGGCAGAAGCAAATGTCCAATTGTGACCATGTAAAATGAAAATTAATTATTATATGCTCTGCAAGTACTAATCGAACTGATCATGTTGACCTCGTTATCACAACAATTGCACTGATTCCATTGGAAATCTATTAAGCAACATTTTGGAAGGGTTGCTCAAACAATGAGAAGCATCAAAGCAGATAATGAGCAAAGCTTCTTATTGGTGCCATTTTAGATTATTTTGAGAATTTAAAAAAATATAGCAAAAAGACGGATAAATAATGGATTACTCGCTTTTTTGTGTCGACTGTCTATGAATTAGTGGCGGTATTGCTTTTACAGTGCTGTAAGGCGCAATCCGAACCTATCACACATCGCTCTATTGAACATGATCATGCAAGAAATTAAGTTGTGAAACCACTGGAGTGACTGAAACGAACGAGTGTCGTTGACTGCACACAGACAACAGTATGACTGCCTCTGCCAAGTGCGGCTTACAGTATCTTTTCAAAAACTTGGGTTTTAAAAAACGCGTGACCTAGTGACCTCTCCCGCTGGCATAGGTACCTGCACCAACGGTCCAACTGTACTGGCAGCAACAGCTTCTCTTATCACACACACACTAACTTCATTCAAAACCACTCGCGACTTTCAACTTTCAATTTTTCACTCCACCACGGTTAACACTGTAGTAAACACCCCGCGTCCGCCCTCATGTAACACTTCTTTTGTAGCAAATGCATACAGGGAGAGCTTGAAGGGATAAGGAGCTCTGGAGCATGAGGATCAAACGCAATGCGATACTCCCTCTCTGCTACTGAAAATCAGCTTGGAATAGCAGTTTGTAGATTCAACACACCACGAAGCTTCTTTTTCTATGTTTGTTCATGTGAAAACTCACGCTTCTTTCTTGAGCTGTGTCAGCCGGATTGATATGGCACAGTTTCGGAGACAATTCCAATTTAGTAGGTGATTTCCCCAGGTGAAATCGTATGAAACGAATTGAAGGAACCGTTTCATACTGGTGTGTGCTTTATTTGGTCCACTCCACTAAATGAAAAACAAGATATGTCTCTCTATGAACCTTTTCTCATTTTCTCATCTCATAATCAGCCAATTACGCAATCCTTATACCTTCGAGAGCTTTCTAGCCTTCGGTTGTAAAGACATGGAATTTCTAGGGTTACTGGTTATCAACTCGCTTCAGGAATGAACAGAAAACTGGTGCTAAGTACTAACCCCACACAGGAGCGCCACGAAACACTCTGTGGCACGGGGTCAGGGCACTGCTTTGCACTTACCCCCCCCCCCCCCCGCATCAAACCACGATAGGTCCATTCTTTCACCCTGGGTCCTCCTATTCTATTGACTGCTGTAGTGACAAATGACGACGCTGAGCTGGTGGTGAATTCTTTTTAAACCGATAAACCGTTGCTCATTAAATGAAAGTCAGTGCTTTCATATTTCGGAAGTCGCAATATGGCGGGGACTAGGCTGCGGAAATCAAGGCTCAGCCATGAGTGGACATTTCAGAAAGACAGGCTCCGGGAAAGGACCTGGCGGATCCCCAGGTTCTATGTAAGGCCCTGCTCGAGGGCCAGGACAAGGATTTATGGGAAGATCTAGTGTAAGACAAGGTCTTAACGTAATGAAATCAAGCCGTGGACGCGGTCATAATGAATGTGGAATGGGCCGACGGGGCTGGTCTGGAAATGATGGGCATTCTTGGCAAACTGGGAAATGGGGAATATGGTCGTGGCAATAAATGAGGGTAAAGCCGTGGCGGTTTGGGCATGAGGCACCAGTGCACTGAAACCTGCAGTGTTCAAAATAGGCAGATCTTAACCAGGAGCCACTGATGCAGTAAATAGAAGTCAGGGATGTGAGATTCTAGAACTGCATGGGAAAAATAATGCCAATCGCTGCACACCTTTAGTAAACGAAAGAAGATCGTTCTAAAGTAATGTGCGACAATACGCGATAGTGATTAGCAATGCAAACAAGAGGTCATTGTCAACAATTGCGACATTTGGAACAATGTCATTTGGATTTTGGGGGTCATTTAGAATAATGACACCTGAAAACAACGAACTTATATGAAAAAGCATTTGCACAATTTATTTGTTCTGATGACCCACACGTGAATCGAAACATTCTCATGGAGTGAGCTGATTAAACAGAATTAATGCTGTTGTTGTACTATCGAACACAAGCATCGAATATGCACTTTAATGAAAGGCTTCAGATGGACATTACGGGGTCGCTCTTGGGAAATGAGCAAATACTGATGATGCGAAAAGGAATAACGTAATAAAAAAATATATCATTTCCTGCTAACATAAATACCTGGTCCCTGCCGGGAAAGCGCGGTTTTCTATTCTTTCGCCTCTGACTGACCCGTTTAAGAAGGCTTCTCACAATTCGGAGTCTTCAGAGGATGGATGGCTAAAGCGGGTCGATCGATTGCAGTGTTTCCAATCTTGCCTTCCCTTGAGGTTGCGAAAAGCTACGTGAAAATGCGCAAATCAAGCTAGTCGCTTTCTTTGTGAAATTTCGGATACGCAAAGAAGCATACTACGCTTACAATAAATTTTACAAAATGACGAGACCTTCAAGACTAGCGAAACTCTGGAAATTGTTCAGCAATCGAAATTCAAAAGAACTCACTACCAGTGGAAATGCGGCCACCGATGCAATATTAATCAAGGCGGGGGTGGGGTAATTACGCCAAAAATCCCCGTGGCCGCCCACGGCGGCCGTTGCGGCGAGCCCGAGTTGGATCATATCGTCTTAGGAAACTTGCACATCTGAGATGGCGATCGTATCTAACCTAAGGTGCGACAGCGCGGATGGTCACTTGCGCATCCTTGCTGGGGCGCGCTAAGCGGCGCCGTACCGAGTGTGGGTATCTCGTAGGACGTTTCGTTTGTATCTGATATCTCGTTACAATCTGTATTACTCACAAATCGCTTGTCGTATTGATTAGCGGTAACCCCTCGTTCTATTTCACAACGTATCTAACCATTTTCGCACTCTCGAATTCCACGGCTTCTGTCTGAAATCGACCTACGTATTTTGAACACTTCCCTTCACCCGGTGCTAATATAGTTGGTGGAGGCACTTCACTGAACTCGTCGTCGCGTGCTATTTGCCTAGGTTTTCAGCCCATGGCTTCCTTTAGGGGTAGGAGGAAGTTCCTATCCCTCATGAATAAGGCTCAGGTAAAAATATGCACCTGAGTGCACAAACTGATGATTTAATATTGTGCTGTTTCGGAGTCTCATGGTTATCTGAATGTTTAAGAACAGTTGCAACTAAAAAATATTTATAATAAATATTTTGGAGTCGCAGCTGTTCTTAAACTGAGGACTGTATAACGGTTTTGACTGAGCGCAACAATGGGGGCCTCTCCACATCTATATTAGCACCGCTGCATCTACTTTTATGGTGCTCTAAAAACGGATAACTGATGGAAGAGTCGATTTTTGTGATTGAATGATTTTGTGATGGAATATAATGAGCGCTAAACCGAGTCTTCAAAGTATCTGATTTTTCAACAACGAAAATCGTGAAACGCCAATCTTCAGACCCTTTCCGCACTATCAGTAGCTGATCATTGGTGATCGGATATTGAGGTATCGAAAGGAACATAAAAATCTCCTTACATCTAGACTTTTTATAGCGCATGATGTAGCAAACTACATGAGGCAGAGTATAAATGTGATTAGATCTCGGCATCTATGCTAAAATCGCTACGGCGCCACTCCATCCCTCATTTTTCAAAACGTTTGGCGCGCCCTAGCAACGATGCACACACGACCGCCCGCGCTGTCGCACCTTAGGTTAGATACGATCGCCATCTTAGATGTGCACGTTTTCTGAGACGATATAATCCAACTCGGACTCGCCGCGTGCGGGTACGCACATTTTTTGCGTAATTACCCCCACCCCAAAATTCGTGAATTTGTTCAGAAGTCTAAATTCAAAAGAACTTACTACTTTTGGAAACGCCGCCACCGATGCAATAATAATCAAGGCGGTAATAATATGCTTCTGACACAAGTCTGCAATAATATTGGCAGTGATACGTTGCTTGGACTGGAGCAGTATAATTTGATGACTGCGGCTGTCCTTTTTAAGGAGAAATCCAAAAAAAACTAAAATTAAGACCATGACCTATATTGACTGAACTAGGAAACTGTCGTATGTATACAAAGCGACGGAGAGGACCAAGTGACTGGTTTTTCAGCGTGTTCTGCATATTATGACAGCGGCTGCATTTCTTAGATCGCTTACCTTGTGAGCAAAAAATCACTGTCCTCAAACAATACTTTTTATGCTTGGCCATCGGAACATATCTTTTATCTGGAGCATAGTGTTGTTACAACAATCTTTGAAAACAGATGTGCTTTCACGATAGCAGTATTATTTGAGACTATGTCCTTCGGAAAGGATGCTCGCGTGAAAATATGTCAATAAAAGAAGTTCTGCTGTTGTATTGATCACGCAAAATAGGAACTGGATTTTGCACGAAATCTCATGGCACTTCTATTTTTGATAGGCTTACGTAATGCTCAGAAAATATGTCAATAAAAGAAGTTCTGCTAATGTATTGATCACGCAAAATAGGAACTGGATTTTGCACGAAATCTCATGACACTTCTATTTTTGATAGGCTTACGTAATGCTCAGATGAATCACTAGGAATCCTTTACAATCCCTCCGATAGATACAGTACATTAATAGGAACACGGAAAGTATTGGAAAATTTTCTTTGTTTCAATGCAGAAATCGAGAAACTGGAACACAAGCAACTCGCTCGAATGCTCGCGCAGCAACCTATGAACATCCGTGGACGGGCAAAGCGCAGCTGGAATTTTCTATCTCCTAGTACTAACAGACCTCTCACTCTGCGTCCCTTATCCCATGACCGTTGCACCTTCACTTTTAAAGCCCTCGCTACCCGCTATCGCGGACGCCCCATCCTGTCGGACTTTTAGAAGTTGTATCTCAGCAAAATTCTTGCTTTTTTCTCCTTCAACCCAAATATACCTATACGGGTGTGCACAGGTACACGCCGTCATATTTTCGTTTGTGACGTCGCACTCGTGACGCCATCAGTACAACTTGCCGGGTCGGTTGGAATTCCGCTTAGGATGCAAAGATCTGGTCCCATGGAGGTCCTAAAAAAAGCTCTTTATCTCATCATTATGTGAGAACAATGTTTTTGTGCTCTAAAAAAACAAAGTAATGACAAAAGTTATTAAAAGTAAAAGAAACGATAGCATTATATGATAATAGTATTACTTGAGAAATAATTAATCTGGCTAATTCTTTGAAGGGAGTGCTGCAATGTACGCAGTCACACGCGAAGAAATCTGCGACGCCGCTTGCCCAGCGCGGCCGCGCGAAAGTTCGACATAGGTGTACACACCCTACTTATACAGGCCCTAGCAAGTAAGTTTAATAGAATGTCAAGCAGTAGTTATTCAACAACAGTTTTATGTCTCTCACAAAACATTCTATTGCCGCATTCGGTCAGCTGCAATACCTTGAAATACATTCCAAGCTCATCACCCACCTATAAAGTCTGGGTGTGTGGCCTTCGGCTCGTCCGAGCTGGCACGCGGCAACTTGTGCGGCGAAGTGCGCGGCGTCGTTGTTTGAGGCGCGAACACGTAAGAACACGTAATGGAACGGCTATAGGCTGAGGTAGTCAGAAATTTTATTGGACACAGGCTTCTCCTTCCTTCCATTAGTGGTTATAAGATGAGCTTTTCTTGTGTAATACTTCTGTTTACTTAATACCCTCATATTACCACCTAGGTCACTTATTAGTCGTTTCGAGAGCATCGTTGTGAAAAGTTTGAAGACAGTAAGATAAAATCCGCTTCTTTCCTACTTTGCAATGTCATTACATACAGTTCACTTAAAGACAGTGTTCGGAATGATGCGGGTGATGAGGAATCCCAAGAAGAGTTATTTATTGTAAATATACGGGTCTGAAAAACCTAGGTATGGCGAAATCCTCCGCGGAAGGAGCCCCCAAGAACTGTGTCGGAGGCGGCCTCATGAGGGCAACCGCCTTGGTTAGGGCAGCCCGCCCCACAGGGTCGACTTTGCCGAAGAATGATTGAGGTGTAGAGTAATGACTGTGATAGTTGAATGATACTTATCGCATCGTACCAGAGCCGTATTGATCGATATGACGTGGTGCTTGACGTGTCAGCTTTCGTGGTGGAAACGTCCCCCGGTCATTATCAAAGACTAGAATGAATGATACAACCGAATTATCCCGAATACTGTCTTTAAGTACATAAAATCTGGGTGTTGCTCGAATAAGAACCAACATCGTAAAGCTCAACTTATAAACACGGACGGTAGGAAGGGGAAGCCCTTTTCTTAATAAAAACCCCCGAATGTCTTGATCTAAATCAGCACGATTGCGAATTCGCGCTCCAGTCAAAGACGACGAGGTCGGACGTGGCGTCACGCAGTTTGCCGCGCAAATTGTCGCGTGCCAGCCCGGACGAGCCAAAGGCCCGTCTCCCATAAAGTCCGACCAACATACTGCGAAGCAGCAAACCACGTGTCCACGCTTAAAACAATATCTTAAAAGTTTCTCAAGGTAAACGTACGAACACTCATTAGTGAGAGGTTGCTGAAGACGAAGACACATCAGTTCTTCCAGTGCACTGCATCAGCACTTTGTGGTGAAGACCTGGCTATTCAACACAAGAATACTTGGCTACGAGCATGCTGAAAAACGATACAGTGGGTTGCCTACTGCCAGCGGAAGCTGAGATGCTTTTCTTGACTTGTGACGGCAGGCGATAGTAGGTAGCAGTATAAACTTAAGCCTGTGATCTGACACTGTCTGCAATTCCTTTGAGATAATGGCTAATGGAATACAGCACGATTGTGATGGAGACTTTTCTTTTTTGTTCCCATGTCTCACACGTTAGTAGCAATCTCGATATAGAATGAGCCGACTAAATAGAGTTCTTGCTGATGTGACACTTTTGAACACAAGCCTCAGACATGCACTTTTAGCAGAGAGCCTGGATAATGTCACAAGGGTGCACCTGGAAAATGAGCACATATTGATGACATGAACGACGGGGTGAATACTTCCTCATTCGGCAACATAAATATCTGCTCCATCGCTGCGTTGACAACATCAGCTCCTGTTGACAGGTTGGCTGTGACTTCTCCCGATAGCTCTCTTTTCTTCTGAACCATCCATTTCATTACTCGTTTTGAGTGTCAGTACACTTGAGACAAAACCGAAATCTCAGTTTTCAGATGTATCGTTACGCTCTTGCAGCTATAACTTTTTTTGTAGCTGCTTCTGTCGATTCGGTACGTTGAAAATTTTTTTAAAGTAATATAATGAATGTAGAAGCGTAATAATGTGGAAAGCATATACAATCCAGCAATTCATGAAGTGGAGGAGCGATAGTCGAACTTGCTCAAAAGAAGGAAAATCTTATATGGTTAGAAAAAAAAAGATCCCTTTCTTCCTTCTGTGCGTGAAGTTTTTCCGAACAGCAAGTTCTTCAAATTCGAAGCATCTGTAAAAACTTTCCAGCGTGGCTTATCAAAACAGCGAAGTTCTCAGGGCAGATGGGCAATGGTCGCTTAATTATGAAGGGATTCTGGAGGGATTTCTCACAACTTTTAACCCTTATTATGAGAAATGTAGGAGCGGACTAGCAAACAAGGTTGCTCTGCGGTCAGGGCTATCCTATACAAATCAACCAATCTCAGCTAACGATATCTCAACCCAAAAAAGGCTCGTTATCATTACGTGAGCGTGCAGATTGCTCAAATGGCCTTGCGAAATGATAGTGCTGAGTATCAAGATTGCAAACAAAAAGAATTTTTTTTAAATTTCAGAGACCACTCCAAGAGGATATAAAAGCGGAATTGGAAGCAACCACTCCACCTATCGCTTCGTCCACCTCACCTACTGATGAATTCGCTCAAACTGGAGCACCTAATGAACCGCCCACTCCCATGGAACCTGGACCTAATGGATGGCAAGGCCCTACCGGAGAATATAATGGATGGCCAGGTTACATGGGAGGATACGGCTGCCGTAGTTGCAGTGGACATGGTCATGGATATAGCTCTTCCGGAGTATATAATGGATGGCCAAGTTACATGGGAGGATACGGTTGCCGTGGTTGCGGTGGACATGGTCATGGATATAGCTCTTCCGGAGCATATTATGGATGGCCAGGTTACATGGGAGGATACGGTTGCCGTGGTTGCGGTGGACATGGTCATGGATATAGCTCTTCCGGAGGATATTATGGATGGCCAGGTTACGTGGGAGGATTTGATGGATGGAAAGGTCCAGACATGGGAGGATACGGCTGCCGTGGTTGCGGTAGTCATGGTTATGGATATGTACACAACCATCAGAATCATCATCATCACCATGAATACCATGGACAAGATGGCAGTAGACGATGCGAAAACTGCGGACAGGGACGGCCTGGTGGTTGGGATACGTTCGGAGGAAATGGAGAAAAAGGTGGATACGGTGCTCCCTCTGACATGGGAGTTTCCGGATATGGCGGATACGGTCAGGACAACAGAGGTTATAGCTACGGGTATGGTCGAGGAGGTCAAGGCTACGGCAGCGGTTTCTGAATGAAATAATAATGAAGACGTGAAGCAATCCTAACCGCATGGTCGCTTCATCAACATACAACGCTCCTCAGCAGTGATTCCACTGTAAATGTTTCACTTGCACGGATTTTATAAAATAAAAGTTAATTCACTGCATTGCTGTGGACATATTCGAAAACAATACATTGTGAATGACATAATAAACAAGACGTGAAGCAATCTTAAACGCATGATCGATGCGTTCGACAGTACTCAACAGTGATGATAAAAGTTAATTCATTGCATCGCTTTAGCGCGTACTTGAAAATAATACTATTTTTTGTACAGATGAGCCAATGTCAGCTAACGATATAGAGACAATGCTTCACTGAAAACGGAATTGCGTGGGTCGAGGGTCAACAAAACTTCCGATCATCAGTATTTACAGCATGTAAGGGGTACGCCAAGTGAGAGAAGTCACTTCCACCCACCCCCCCCCCCCCCCCTCCCCCACTATCAACACTGAATAAAACAAACTTATGTCAAGTGGGGGAAGTCCGTATGCCGAACGGATGCCAAGCGAGAGAAGTCACTTTTTCTCCTCAACTACCAACACTGGATAAAACAACCTTCGTCAAAATCTAATCGATTGGTATCTCATTTTAATAAAAGAATACACTTCAAAGGAAAATTGAACTCCATGGCAGCCTTCTGTATTAATAAATGGACGGTTCTCGTCAACTACTACAGTGCGCCGTTTTAACTTGAATCTGCCCACGATTTCATTGCCCTTGTACTCAGAGCTGCCAAAGTAGCCCAAATTTGATGGTGGTTCAAGAGCAGGTTATTCACTCGTATGTTCCGGATTGCCAATGCTCCGTTTTCCACGCGGATTGCCAATGCTTTTCTTTCTTTTTCAAGCAGCCGAGCACGTCATTACATGAAACTCTTCCGAGACAGGTACGGAACATGGGAAATGGCTTTGCGGAAGATAGCAGCTTTAATTGAACAGCAAACCATCAGTGGCTTCCCACAATAAGGCAACAGTCTTTAGTCCTGCCTTAGAGAGACCCAGCACTGCCGATGGATTTGCCATGTGCTGCTTGGAGGTATGATCTTCTGAGGAAGGACGGTGAAGGTAGTAAACCACGCCCTACTTCTACCTATATGGAAACGAATATTGGAGAACTGCGTGTGTACCTTTGGGAAGGGGCAGCATGACTCTGTGACGTGTAAAGAACATGTTACTCGGATGCCTTTGACTCACAGTTGAGCGGTTGTGGCCATGACAGTGATGCAAAGGCATCACCGCCGAGTTTGGCGTACTTAGCTGGAACGCTATTTTGCAATGGGGTGAACTCGTTTCCCGAAGGGGTTCCATCGGAGCAGTTGTTTCCATATCATCGTTAGAATTTAGAACAATTTTCGTAATCCTAAATTGTCAAGCTTTCTTCTTTCACATTGAGTCTACTTATCGTTCTCTTTTCGTAGCGTAATTTTGGAACGTTTATGACGCCAAGGTATGGTTATCTTATTCGCTTTTTTCATCTTGATTACATGATAGATAGCGTTTGCAGAACTTTTCTAATGTGTATGGAATTGTGAAATGTTGTTCCATTCTTTTTATTGTACAGTTCTTTTTTTTACTTTTGTTGAGAATCCAGTTTTTTGAACACTCATGAGATCAGCGTGAGGCAAAGGGTATATGTTGTTTTCCACTTTGCGAATGGTGTAGGCAACAATGAATATGCTGAGCATGCTACAAACACTGTATGTTATCTTCTCCAGAATCACCTTTCCTGCGTTTTGTGATGACCGCATTTTTTACTTACTCGATGGAATGCACTATTTGTGTGTCGAAGAATACAGAACGTCCTGTAATAAATAGCTCAGTCATATAAC
This sequence comes from Trichostrongylus colubriformis, assembly GCA_963978905.1. NCBI lineage: Eukaryota > Metazoa > Nematoda > Chromadorea > Rhabditida > Trichostrongylidae > Trichostrongylus > Trichostrongylus colubriformis. The sequence goes on along the minus strand of OZ022256.1, from coordinate 58,234,397 downwards.
TACGAAGATATGCAGAGAGGGCCCCTACAACTAATTGCACATCCAATGATCAACATAAATCCGTTCGCATAATGGTGCGATCTTCCATTGCTGCGTTTTTAAAACTAGCAATGTGTAGCTTTGAAAATTGGGAGTACCGAATACACAGGAGTACCGAAAATTGCACAAATTACGCTCAAATGGCTTACCATGCAATTACAAACGAAATTATACTAAAACCCAATAACTTGTTGAGCACACTAAATTCATCCCACTGCCAGTCATAGTTCCAGGCCTGAACGCCTGTGCCAATCCAGTCGGGGCACACCTGCCGCTTGATCTGTGGCGTGCCATTAAACCATATGATATTTGCGTTGCTCAGTCAGCAGAATCTCTAATTAAGATTAAAAAATTATGTCAACCCAAAATTATCAAAACACTTGCGGCGATAAAGCATTCCCCCAAATGGCAATTTTCCAAAACGTGACTTACCAATGCGCTCAGTCTTAAGGTGACGGAAGTGTATTTCTGAATACACTTTTAGATACGCCCCCGGAATTCTTCATGTCGACCTCGAAACTCAAATTCTTTTCAGATATAAAGCCGAGGTGGGAGCATCTTTGACACTGTCAAAATTTGCAGCACCACGCTCAGGGAAGCTGCCGCTAGGTTACGTCTTTACGCGGCATCTGTAATCCTTAGATTTTTATTATAGTGATTAAAGGTTCTGCTGATTAAGCAACGCAAATATCTTATAACTTAATGGTACGCGACAGATTGAGCGGCAACTGTGGGGCGGCACAATTAAAACAGTCGTGCAGGCTTCTTACGCACACTCGCAATGGGAGAAATTCAGTGTGCCCGAAGGGGTTTCGGGTTTAACAATAAAATAGTTGGTGATTGTATGGCTAGTCTTATAAAGGGTCGTCTCTCGCCACACGGTCGTACTGTAATGTTTATTGGGGACACCGAGTCCATCCATCACTCCAACCACCACTACCTCAAATTTGGGTATTTGAATAAGAAAAGCATGATCCGAGTGTTCCATTTAAACGGCTGTAGACATGAAACGGCCACCACACGAGCTCAGAAAAAAAACATACAGAGTAGAGAATAATCATTGCAAAGGAGAGCCCCATGTAATACCAAATAAATGAAATACAAAGAGTAAAAAGGATACAGAAAGATATTGCAACATCAAAATAATACGGTTGCATCGAGAATTCACAGTGTACATATTCTGAAAGCGGATAGGGAGATTAGTTAGAGGACATCAAAAGTATCATGAAAAAGGGAGTTATACAATAAAAACAATGGAACAACATTTCACAATTCCACACACATTAGAAAAGTTCTGCAAACGCTATCTATCATGCAATCAAGATGAAAAAAGCGAATAAGATAACCATACATTGGCGTCATAAACGTTCCAAAATTACGCAACTAAAAGAGAACGATAAGTAGACTCAATGTGAAAGAAGAAAGCTTGACAACTTAGGATCACGAAAATTGTTCTAAATCCTAACGATGATATGGAAACAACTGCTCCGGTGAAATCACTTCGGGAACCGAGTTCACCCCATTGCAAAATAGCGTTCCAGCTAAGTACGCCAAACTCGGCGGTGATGCCTTTGCAT
>OZ022256.1:58187165-58232581 GCA_963978905.1 Trichostrongylus colubriformis | reverse complement strand
AAAGATTGTTGTAACAACACTATGCTCCAGATAAAAGATATGTTCCGATGGCCAAGCATAAAAAGTATTGTTTGAGGACAGTGATTTTTTGCTCACAAGGTAAAGCGATCTAAGAAATGCAGCCGCTGTCATAATATGCTGAACACGCTGAAAAACCAGTCACTTGGTCCTCTTCGTCGCTTTGTATACATACGACAGTTTTCTAGTTCAGTCAATATAGGTCATGGTCTTAATTTTAGTTTTTTTTGGATTTCTCCTTGAAGAGGACAGCCGCAGTCAGCAAATTATACTGCTCCAGTCCAAGCAACGTATCACAGCCAATATTATTGCAGACTTGTGTCAGAAGCATATTATTACCGCCTTGATTATTATTGCATCGGTGGCGGCGTTTCCAAAAGTAGTAAGTTCTTTTGAATTTAGACTTCTGAACAAATTCACGAATTTTGGGGTGGGGGTAATTACGCAAAAAATCTGCGTACCCGCACGCGGCGAGTCCGAGTTGGATTATATCGTCTCAGAAAACGTGCACATCTAAGATGGCGATCGTATCTAACCTAATGTGCGACAGCGCGGGCGGTCGTGTGTGCATCGTTGCTAGGGCGCGCCCAACGTTTTGAAAAATGAGGGATGGAGTGGCGCCGTAGCGATTTTAGCATAGATGCCGAGATCTAATCACATTTATACTCTGCCTCATGTAGTTTGCTACATCATGCGCTATAAAAAGTCTAGATGTAAGGAGATTTTCCTGTTCCTTTCGATACCTCAATATCCGATCACCAATGATCAGCTACTGATAGTGCGAAGAGGGTCAGAAGATTGGCGTTTCACGATTTTCCTTGTCGAAAAATTGAATACTTCGAAGACTCACTTTTGCGCTCATTATATTCAATCACAAAATGCAAATCGACTCTTCCATCAGTCATCCGTCTCTAGAGCACCATAAAGTAGATGCAACGGTGCTAATATAGATGTGGAGAGGCCCCCACTGTTGCGCTCAATCGAAACCGTTATACAGTCCTCAGTTTAAGAACAGTTGCGACTCCAAAATATTTATTATAAATATTTTTTAGTTGCAACTGTTCTTAAACATTCAGATAACCATGAGACTCCGGAACAGCACAATATTAAATCATCAGTTTGTGCACTCAGGTGCATATTTTTACCTGAGCCTTATTCATGAGGGATAGGGACTTCCTCCTACCTTTAAAGGAAGCCATGGGCAGAAAGCCTAGGCAAAAGTAGCACGCGACGACGAGTGCAGTGAAGTGCCACCACCAACTATATTAGCACCGGGTGAAGGGAAGTGTTCAAAATACGTAGGTCGATTTCAGACAGAAGCCGTGGAATTCGAGAGTGCGAAAATGGTTAGATACGTTGTGAAATAGAACGAGGGGTTATCGCTAATCAATACGACAAGCGATTTGTGAGTAATACACATTGTAACGAGATATCAGATACAAACAAAACGTCCTACGAGATACCCACACTCGGTACGGCGCCGCTTAGCGCGCCCCAGCAAGGATGCGCACGTGACCATCCGCGCTGTCGCACCTTAGGTTAGATACGATCGACATCTCAGATGTGCAAGTTTCCAAAGACGATATGATCCAACTCGGGCTCGCCGTACCGCCCGCCGTGGGCGGCCACGCGGATTTTTGGCGTAATTACCCCACCCCCGCCTTGATTAATATTGCATCGGTGGCCGCATTTCCACTGGTAGTAAGTTCTTTTGAATTTCGATTGCTGAACAATTTCCAGAGTTTCGCTAGTCTTGAAGGTCTCGTCATTTTGTAAAATTTATTGTAAGCGTAGTATGCTTCTTTGCGTATCCGAAAGTTCACAAAAAAAGCTACTAGCTTGATTTGCGCATTTTCACGTAGCTTTTCGCAAGCTCAAGGGAAGGCAAGATTGGAAACACTGCAATCGATCGACACGCTTTAGCCATCCATCCTCTGAAGACTCCGAATTGCGAGAAGCCTTCTTAAACGGGTCAGTCAGAGGCGAAAGAATAGACAACCGCGCTTTCCCGGCAGGGACCAGGTATTTATGTTAGCAGGAAATGATATATTTTTTTATTACGTTATTCCTTTTCGCACCATCGATATTTGCTCATTTCCCAAGAGCGACCCCGTAAAGTCCATCTGAAGCCTTGTATTAAAGTGCATATTTGATGATTGTGTTCGAAAGTACAACAACAGCGTTAATTCCGTTTAATCAGCTCACTCCATGAGAATGTTTCGATTCACGTGTGGGTCATCAGAACAAATAAATTGTACAAACGCTTTTTCATATAAGTTCGTTGTTTTCAGGTATCATTATTCTAAATGACCCCCAAAATCCAAATGACATTGTTCCAAATGTCGCAATTGTTGACAATGACCTCTTGTTTGCATTGCTAATCACTATCGCGTATTGTCGCACATTACTTTAGAACGGTCTTCTTTCGTTTACTGAAGGTGTGCAGCGATTGGCATTATTTTTCCCATGCAGTTCTAGAATCTCACATCCCTGACTTCTATTTACTGCATCAGTGGCTCCTGGTTAAGATCTGCCTATTTTGAACAGTGCAGGTTTCAGTGCACTGGTGCCTCATGCCCAAACCGCCACGGCCTTAACCTCATTTATTCCCACGACCATATTCCCCATTTCCCAGTTTGCCAAGAATGCCCATCATTTACAGACGAGCCCCGTCGGCCCATTCCACATTCATTATGACCGCGTCCACGGCTTGATTTCATACTGACTTCCATTTTTGCTGTGCATTCCTACAAATGCCAAAAAAGGAGTGAAAAATTTTTTTCTCAAAAAGGCGATTTTAACCCACTTATTGTAACGCATACCCCTTGTAACTTTGATCACGTGCAGATCCAAAGGAGTTCGTCTATTTCACATCCAAAACAAAGTCAAACACGGTAAAAAATAAAATCTTGTCTCCACCATGTACTAAAAGTACGTAGCAGTTTAATAACGGTTCCCCGATGTACGGCTACTGCGGTGACCGGGTGGCCTACTGGATACGACGATGGACTCTCAAACGGACGAAGTGCATAGGTTGGTGGTTCGAGACCCGGCGTTGCAAAACTTTTGCTTTTTTTTGCCTTCACTGTTTCATCTTCACATATGTCTGTTTATGCCAAATGACTATAATTTCCGTTGACAGCATGCCAAAATGACTCTATTTACAAATTGTCAATGAATTTGGTAATGTGACCTTTTTGAACATGAAAGGGCCCGTAGCGCTCGAATTTCGCGATTTCGCACAAAATGAGTGCCATATTCGTTTTCAGGGGTCAAACTACCCCTAGGTACACATTTCTAGCCAAATCCAAATTTTGACCCTAATTTCGAGAAAGGCGTTTGGTCATGGATACATGGTGCCCTTTCTATTTGTAGAAGCGAATAACTAGCAAAATCGCTGAAAATCAGTGGAATATGCACAGCATGGATGCCTATCGTTATTACTTGACCAACCAAGCATCAAGCAAGAGAAATAGTCAGGTTTTCTTGACAAGTGATACCGTCGTCTCTTTCGTTGAAAGTGCACTCGAAGGTATATCAATGCCCAGCTCATTTTTTCGAATTTGGCTCAAAACTTCGATTGGGCTGGAAACTTACATCTGGGGGTAGTTCGACCTCCTGAACACGAATATCAAATCCGTTTTACGCAAAAACGCCTCGTTCGTAAGCTATGAGCGCTGAAAGGTCAAAAGATTGGACTGTCAAACTTGCTGAAAACTGACAGTAGAGGGTAGTCTGGAACTCTCAATGTGATTACTGCACTTATTTTTCATATTTAGGTGTTTTTGAGCCCAAAAACTGAAAATCCAAATTTTGCAAAAATTTGACCTCGGCGGGGATCGAACCATCAAGCCCGTTTTTGGCATTCGTAAGGGCGCGCAGCAAAAATGGACATCAGTTATATGCTTCCTGTATGTACCCCCATACATGCAAAAAGCGGCATTCAAAAAGCGCGTCATGAGTTGAAAGACCTTCCCTGTTAGCACCAGTTTTCTGTTCATTCCTGAAGCGAGTTGATAACCACTAACCTTAGAAATTCCATGTCTTTACAACCGAAGGCTAGAAATTTCTCGAAGGTATAAGGATTGCGTAATTGGCTGATTATGAGATGAGAAAATGAGAAAAGGTTCATAGAGAGGCATATCTTGTTTTTCATTTAGTGGAGTGGACCAAATAAAGCACACACCAGCATGAAACAGTTCCTTCAATTCGTTTCATACGATCTCACCTAGGAAAATCACCTACTAAATTGGAATTGTCTCTGAAACTGTGCCATATCAATCCGGCTGACACAGCTCAAGAAAGAAGCGTGAGTTTTCACATGAACAAACATAGAAAAAGAAGCTTCGTGGTGTGTTGAATCTACAAACTACTATTCCAAGCTGATTTTCAGTAGCAGAGAGGGAGTATCGCATTGCGTTTGATCCTCATGCTCCAGAGCTCCTTATCCCTTCAAGCTCTCCCTGTATGCATTTGCTACAAAAGAAGTGTTACATGAGGGCGGACGCAGGGTGTTTACTACAGTGTTAACCGTGGTGGAGTGAAAAATTGAAAGTTGAAAGTCGCGAGTGGTTTTGAATGAAGTTAGTGTGTGTGTGATAAGAGAAGCTGTTGCAGCCAGTACAGTTGGACCGTTGGTGCAGGTACCTATGCCAGCGGGAGAGGTCACAAGGTCACGCATTTTTCAAAACCCAAGGTTTTGAAAAGACACTGTAAGCCGCACTTGGCAGAGGCAGTCATACTGTTGTCTGTGTGCAGTCAACGACACTCGTTCGTTTCAGTCACTCCAGTGGTTTCACAACTTAATTTCTTGCATGATCATGTTCAATAGTGCGATGTGTGATAGGTTCGGATTGCGCCTTACAGCACTGTAAAAGCAATAAGGGCACTAATTCATAGACAGTCGACACAAAAAAGCGAGTAATCCATTATTTATCCGTCTTTTTGCTATATTTTTTAAATTCTCAAAATAATATAAAATGGCACCAATAAGAAGCTTTGCTCATTATCTGTTTTGATGCTTCTCATTGTTTGAGCAACCCTTCCAAAATGTTGCTTAATAGATTTCCAATGGAATCAGTGCAATTGTTGTGATAACGAGGTCAACATGATCAGTTCGATTAGTACTTGCAGAGCATATACTAATTAATTTTCATTTTACATGGTCACAATTGGACATTTGCTTCTGCCTTACTATGCTATGAAGAATAGCATAGTAAGGCAGAAGGTAATAATTAATTTTCATTTTACATGGTCACAATCGGACATTTGTTCTGCCTTACTATGCTATGAAGAATAGCGACTCACATGTTGCTCCTTCTTTTAGTATTACCCTCAGTGTTTCAGGGTAAAGAAGGATTCAGCCAATGTATCAGCGATATACAATGAGGAAGCCAATGAATCATTAACCATGGGAAAGACAGTTGCAGAAACAGCAGTTCCACAAACACACAGTGAAATCATGTCGTCAACCGAATCAGTAAAGCTCCATGATGTAACTGAAGAGCCTCCTATAAAAATGAAATGTACGATAACGTGTATGATATGCTTCTGTCCTATGACTGATGGATATGTCGAATATGGCACATGTAACGGATATGGTGGAATAGGGGGAATGCGTGGATGGGACTACAGCTGATAGGGTTCTTTTATCGAGGCGTTGTTGATTTTAGTTGATGAGTGGTTATAATTTTTCGAATGACATCATAACGATGCACATTGTTTTCAGAATTTATGGAATAAAAGACTAAGCTGATAAACGTTAATTTGTGATATGCTTTATCGAGATCGTAATCAGTGCTAACCCATCATAGCAATTCCGCCTTCAGTGCAAAATTTCTGTGTAAATTTGTGGCAAAAGTTGTCATCTACCGAGTAAATTCGTCTCTCCGCATGCAATAAGTGCATTATTGGTGCCGTTGTCGACTGGGCGCGAACTAGGTATCGCGACCAATGTTCCTTTGAGTAACCTGACCTAGTTGGACATTTCTGACGTGCAACTCAGTGCAAGCAGCCTTATTAGCTCTCCAACATGCCCAGTCATTGAGTAGAAAATGTGCGATTCAGAATGCACTTCCAGTTTTATGTCGAATTCAAACCCCGATTCACCTCCAGACATAAAGCCACAGTGGGACCATCTTCGACATCATCTGAATTTGCAGCTCTACGTTTGGGAAAAGTGCTGTTTAGGAAATTGCTTCATCGCAGCAGTTGTTTTAATCCATAATTTTTGATATTGTGATTAAAATTCTGCTGATTAAGCAACGCAAATATCATATGGCTTAATGGCACGCGACAGAATAAGCGGCAGACTGTGCAGCGAAGCGATTGACAAAGGCGCACAAGCCTGGAACGAAGACTCGCAGTGAGACGAATTCGGTGTGCTCGAGGGGTTTTGGTTTTTAAAGTAATTGAATTGTGATTGCATGATTAGCCTTTTGAGCGTGATTAGTGCCATCATCCTGTTCTTCGGTATTTCAACTTTTAAACTTACTCATTACTGTTTTTCAAAAACCAACAATGGAAGGTAGCAGTGATGCGAACGGATTTATGTTGTTCAGTGGATGTGCAGTTCGCATTAGGTCATTTTGACCTTTTCTGCATATCTGCTGCGCAAATTGTCGAGTGCCGTCTCTGACAAATCAAAGGCCTGTCTCTCGGGATGCCAATGGTGATAGATATCTTCACATGTCTGTCATGTTCACAACCGCACTAACGTGAGTCAAAGGTGTCCGAGTTACATGTTCTTAACACGTCACAGAGGCAAGCTGTCCTTCTCCAAGGGTCCACTGCGCCGATCTTCAATATTCGTTTCTATATACCTAGAAGCACGATGTGAATTATTACCTTCACTGTACTCAGAACATGAAGCTTTCAGGCAGCACACAGTAAAGCCATCGACCGTGGTGGGTCTCTCGAAAGCGGTAATAAAGACTGTGCTTTATATCACCTTGATATCAAGAAGATATCAAGTCATACCGAGGTTTATACGAAGCCGCACATGGGAATTACTGTCGCTTTAGTTTGGAGAGCCATTAACAGCTTGCTGCTAAATCAACGCTGCTATCTTTCGCAAAGTCATTTCTCATGTTTGCTTCCTGCCTCTGGAGGGGACTCATGGTAATTACGTGGTCGGCTGCTTAAAAATGAAGGAAGAGCATTAGAAATCTACCTGAAAAACAGAATATTCGAGTGCACGACGTGCTGTTAACCTTCTCGAACACCAAGTCTGGCGAAACTTCCTCCATCTATTCATGCAGAAGGCTGCCATAGAGTTCAATGATCCTTTTAAGAGTGTTCTTATGCTAGAATGTGAAACTACTTGGTTAAATTTCTATGAAGGTTTGCTCACTTGGTGTGGAAGTGGAGGCGAAAAGTGACTTTTCTCACTTGGCATATCCCTGAGATGCTAGAAATAATATAACTGATGAGCACAAAATTTTGTTGACCCTTGATTAGCGCAAAGCTACTTACAGCTGAAGCATTGTCTCTTTATCGTTATTTTGAAGTTGACATTGGCCATATCACAATCTTTTCAATGAAGGGAAGTTATCCTTTCATGTACAAAAATAGTATTGTTTTCAGTATGTTACAGCAATGCAGTAGAACAACTTTCATTTTAAAAAAATTTTTATTTTCTAGAATCCGAGCAAGTGAAACATCTACAGTAACAGTACTGAGGAGTGTTACAGGTTGAAGAAACGGCTGTGCGGTCAAGATTGCTTCAAGTCTTGAATATTACTGCATTTGGAAACCGTTGTAGCCTCGACCTCCTTGACCGTATCCGTAGCCATAACCTCTATACTCATGACCGTATCCGCTATATCTGTAACTTCCCACTTCAGAAGGCGCATTGTATCCACCATTTTCTCCATTTCCTCCGGACGCACTCCATCCACCGGCCCCACCGTATCCGCAGTGTCTACATCGTCTACCGCCACCATGTCCATGATGTTCTTGGTGATGATCATGATACTGATGATCGTGTCCATATCCATAACCATGGCTACCGCAACCACGACAGCCTATCCTCCCATGTCTACACCTTTCCATCCATTAAATCTTCCCATGGGATCTGACCCACCACTACATGCTCCGGAAGGGCCATATCCATGACCATGTCTACCGCAACCCTGGCAACCATATCCTCCCGTGTATGGACCTCTTCATCCATAAAATCTTCTCATAGAATCTTGCCCTCCATTGGATGCTCCGGATGGAGCTTGCCATCCATTAGGTCCAGGTCCCATGGGACTTGGCCCTTCATAGGGTCCTCCATCTTGATCTGGTCCTCCGAAAGACCCTTTCATGTCGGGAATTGTCCATCCGTATCCTCCTGCTTTATCGCTTCCACAACAGGGTCTGCTATTTGGCGCTCCTGGACCGTATCCGCCATTACTTGACCAAAGAACGACATTGTTGCTCACACACGGAAAGCCTGTCAGCGGAGGTTCACCTGGACTTTTCTGTGGGCCTTTTTGAGTATCATTACTTTGAGCGGATTCATTACTGGGCGAGGTGGACGAAGCGATAGGTGGAGTGGTTGCTTTCAATTCCACTTCCACGTTCTCGTGGATCGACCTCTGAAATTTGAAAAAAATAACTTTTTGATTGCAGTTTGGAGAGCTGCCAACATCCAGAGTTATTTGTTGATTAACCCACCACTATCACCTACCAAAACAAACTTTGGCACTTTCAACGCCCACGAAGGTAAAGTGAGCCTTTCCTGGACTGAGATAATGCGGTAACTGAGGTTGTTTTATTTGTGAAGGATAACCCTAAGCCCAGTGCTATCGGCCTCACTTGTTTGCTATTCCGCTCCTCCATTTCTTACAAGAAGGCCAAAAGCGGTAAGAATTCCCTTCACAAGAAAGTGTTCATTGCCCATTTGCCCTCAAAACTTCACTGCCTTGATAACCCAGGCGAGGAAGCTTTTACAGATACATCGTGTTTAAGGAACCTGCTGTTCAAAAAAACTCTGCGTTCACAAGGAAATAAGGGATCTCTATTTTGAACTACATAAGATTTTTCTTCTCTCATCTAGACCAATCATCTATCGCCACCCCCCCCTCCCTTTATGAATTGGTGGATTGTATCTGCTTTTACATTAGTGCGCGCCCATCTTCATTACGTTGCTTTGAGAAATTTTTCAACGTACCGAATCTGCAGAGGCTGCTACAAAAACAGCTACAGCTGCAAGAGTGTAAAGATACATCTGAAAAAGAGAGAAATTTTAGTTTCTCCATAAGTGTACTGCCACTCAAAACGAGCAGAGAAATGGATGGTTTGGAGGAAGACAAGGGAACTATCGAGAAGTCACAGCCGACCTGACAGTAGGAGCTTGATGTCAACGTAGAGATGGGGCCGATATTTATGTTGGCCGAAGGACGAAGTACTGCATGTACTGGAGTGTAGGCCGAAAGAGGAAGTACGTGTATTTTCACGACCTCGTTTACTTAACATGTGCTCATTGTCCAGGAGCGACCTGGTAACATTATCCAGGCTATTTGTTTGAAGTGCATGCCTGAGGCTTGTGTTCAAAGGTACCACATCAGCATCGACTCTATTTAGTCAGCTCTTTCTATGGAGAAAATTCCATTAACGTGTGAGACATGAGAACAAACATAGAGAAAGATTTCCATGACAGTTGTGTTGTTCCAGTAGTCACTATCCGTTAGGCTTATAGTGCTAACCACTATCGCCTGCTGTCACAAGTCACGAAAAGCGGCTCATTTACCGCTGGCGGTAGGCAACCACACTGTATCGCTTTTGAGTTTGAGTGAAGCTTGATCGTCTTGTTTTGAATAACCAGGTTTCCACCACAATGTGCTGATGAAGTGCATTGGAAGAACTGATGCGTCTTGATCTTCAGCAGTCTCTCAGTAATGAGTGCTCATCGAGATTTCACGTCGAGGAACTTTTGAGGATCTTTTGTTTCAGGCACTGACACCTAGTTAGCTGCTTCGCACTATGTTGGTTGGACTTCAGAGGTGGTGGGTTAGGTTGGGATGTGTTTCGAAGTATTCCAGCTGACCAGATGCGGCATTAAAATGTTTTCTGGAAAGAATAAAACTGTTGTTTAATAAGTACTACTTGGCATTCCATCTACTTACTACGGGGCAGCACAGCTAAGATGTGTATAATAATGTCGGACGCCCGTCCGCGCTCGGCGAGCGGCACCGCGAATTTCTTCGCGTGTATTGCGTACATTGCAACATTCCCTTTAGACGTTGATATTTTTGATTTTTGATAACTGCTGTTTATCGCCGCAGCTCGCGATGAGAAAGTCACTACAAGGATGTTAAGTCGAGTCGCTGACTTCTTCGACTCTCAGAACCCGGAGTTCTGGGAGGAGGGAATCAACGATTTACCTACGAGGTGGCAGAGTGTTGTCGATAGCAATGGTGCATACGCTGTTGCCTGATTGTTGTTTGTTGGAAGAAAAAATAATAAAAAGTGATGATCGAAAAAAATCCCACAAGACTTTTGGGACAACCTAGTATTTACTTGATCGTGAGACAACTTTGACCAATGTAAGACCTACCGTAATGACCTTGCATGTCGTTAAGTTGCACAAACTGCATGTAATGTAATGTAATGAATTACCCATTCAATCCATGAGAGGTCGAATAGACGGTGGTAGCACGTCACTACCGACTCGTATTAGTATGATGAGCAAGTGGGAGCACTGTGATTTGTCATCACCGCTGTATAGTGATTCCCAGTCGCTCATCATGCTAACACGAGTCGGTAGCGACGTCCTACCACTCGCCGTGGATCACGGGGTAAGTACAATTTCCTTCTTTCGTCTATTCAACGTCTCATGGATTGAATGGGTAAGTCCGAAATGCTAGGGGTTTTTGGCGCCTGATCAGTCAAGGGTCAGTGAACTTCAAGCCACTTTTTAGGCCTCTGAAGACGACGAAAGGTCGAAATGTAAGGCCATAAATAAAACTGATCCACCTAAAAATCTCGTTTGGCAAAGTAACACACGATTACAAGAAAACTTAGTTGGAGGACCAGCTCATAACAATCTATTGATCCTCATGAAACTTCTGGTTGGGTGACTCATTTTCTCTATTTTTCTCTCGTTTGTGGATAGGCATTGATTCATCATGCGATCAGTAGCAACATAGTGTTACCTGAATCGATGTATCGAGACTTTTTCGCAACATTTCCACAATAACTTTGAAATTGTCCTTATTAGCATAAGGACGCGGACAGCATAAGGATAAACCGATGGACCATAGCATTTTTCTGAAAATTTGAATACCTCAAATAATACTCCTCGGAAAAGACACAAGATTCGGTAAAGTAGTGAAGAGTGCGATTCAATGAGACTGAAAAGCGGGCCAGAAGTTTTATGCCTCGATGCTCGGGCTGCACTTCGGCCTGATCGAGTGCACAGGGAATCGATAGGATAATAAAATAATAAAAAAGTCATGGAAATTGGTATCCTCCACCTCTAGAAATGGTTTTTGATCGAGTCTTCACGTTATTGATTTCTGGAACTGCTCCGGAAAATGTATATACGGGGTGCGGCAAAAGTATTGACCGCCTGACAAAATTTCATCATACTAGGAGGATGAGGTATCAACAAAAAGTTTACTGCTATATGTGATCAACAAACCTTTTCAAACAACATTTCATAAAATACCTAGGAATTCGATAGAATCGCCCTTGTTTTGGACAATGACGAAGAGGGTGAGTAAAAGCATTTACCGTGGTTCACAGGTGATCGCCGCACAAATTGTCCCATGCTCTCGCAGGAGTAGTTTTAGAAGCAATGAGTGAATAGTGACGAATATGTAGCGCAGGCTTAGCACTACAAGATGCTGAATACGGAATGATCGACGGGCATCGAATGGCTTGACATCCAGGGAATCTGGAGGGGCGCTGTTGCAAGACGATGTGGCGAAGTGCGAAAATTCTACAAATCCGACGAAGTAAAAACCAACTAAAAGAACCAACTCAATAGTGTTATCGGAAGACCCTTACATCCTTAGATGATGCCTAACTTCGGACTTAAAATTCGGATGATTTCCATCATGAAGCAGCCAAGAACCACAAAGCGTAGTTGCGGTTGAGTGTTCTCAGAACAGCCTTCATGACTTCAACACCTCGCAGCACTTACCACCAAACAGTATGAACCTTTATCCACTCAACATTCCTACTGGAAGGGCCTTAGAGGGCGGGACTTAACTTAGGTGGGACAATACTTTCTAAAATTTACTCGAATCTCTCTGTTTTGGCGAAAGTTTTGGTCGATTTGTGTAACGCTCACCTGCGTCCGGCTCTTGCTCGCAGTCTTCGCGAGTGTGCATGGGACAGAAGCACACTTATGAAATTCTAGCGGGATGTAAGGGAATGTTTAATGATCATCTATTAACTGAACAGAATTCATGCTGATTCCTCCTTTTTACTTGAAATGGTAAAACTTCGTCAATCGGTCAATACTTCTGCCGCACCCTGTACATACCATGTGGCCATCAACAGCACTTCCCTGTCGACTCTTTCGAGTCCACTCAAAAATTGGCAGGGAGGCGTTCTCCGTTACGAGGCGGAGAATATTTACCACCACCGGATGGTCGTCCGGTGATGGCGGTAGTACTCGAGGATCCAATTGGAGGCCTCGAGTGCGTGCCCATCGGTATGCCTCGTCACCCAGTGGGATCGGATGGCCACACCTGCACCTCGTACAGTACCATCCAGGAGGACGGCCGCTGACCACTCCCTGGCAGACACTCCACATCTGCTACCTTTACTGAGAACGGGTATCCAGTCTGCGCCGTACAAGTAGGGTTTTCACAACATGGTAAATACTACAGGAAAGAGTGCAGAGGAGGTAGGAGGAACTGATGAGTCACCGTTGATCCTACTGCATTCAAGCGCGAGCACGCACCACGGATGAGAGATGTAGTAAACGTGCTTTTGGTTGTGAGAGGGAGTAATGTTTTTTTTTTTGGAAATTCCTCGAGTTTATCTCACCGACCGCCAATTTTTACTGGTTTTTGAGCTGATAAGGTACTTCCTAAGACTTAAAAAGGTTACCAATCCACAGTTGCCTTTTGTACTGGCTAGCAACACTATGGATACTGTTCGACGGCTTTTTCAAATTTTTTTAGCGATACCATTTCTTAGTATACCAACATTACCGGTCATAGAGAGAAGAGTCCAAGTGGTAGGGAGCTGTTCAGGGGTAGTTTTCTGGAATTTTATTCTTCGACGCTCGGCTCTCGAGTGCACTTTCGCGAGAAGATCCAATCAGGATTGATCGGTTCTAATTAGGGAAGATATGCAGGGAGTGCCAAAAAAAAGTAATTTTGCCCACGGCTCACATCTCCCAATTATACAAAACATAGGGAAACAAAAGAAATGAAAGTATTGGGGCAAAATATTCCCGAAATGTTCCTCTAAAAGCAGGAACAAGCTGAGACTCACTACTTTCATTTTCATAATATATTATAGAACCTTTAAGCGGCGCAGTCGGGCTTCAGAGCAGTCACGGTATCAAGGTCCCCTTAAAACAGTGGAGCCGGGTTCCATGGTAGGTCTTTTGTGGGAAGCTTCCTAAGGATTGGCCCTTCGGTTCATGGAAGTCACAGAGCCCCTGCTGCTTGGACAAGGCTGCTATGATCCGAAGTATCATTTTCATGCCCAAATCCGCCTCCGGAGGGGTTTCAGTGGTAAGTGCACGTTTTGGCTCTTGGAAGCGAAGGGCGCTGGGAACCCGGAAAAAACGGATCCTAAAGAACACCACACAGTATGAATCCCCTTAGGTACCCAGAGTGAATGGACCTCAGCAAGTTTGTGAACGAGGGCGACGAAATTTCGGATTTTGCCCAGTTGAGGGTACACATCTTGTTCACTATTTCCTCGCTCCCGTTCCTGCTAGTGCAGAAGACTGCCACGGAGTACAGTGATAGAGTGAGGACTGCTCTTGAATCTGGGGATGTGAATACCTCAACAGAATTTGCTGTGGTTCGACTAAAGTGGGGTGAAAGTGGACGAGACAAAATTACTTTTTTTGGCACCCCCTGTAGTGTGGTGAGCACCTCTCTGTGAAGTATTTTCAGAGAAGTGCATTATTCTCGGTTCTCTGTGATCGTGAGCTGCCAATAACACTTTTGAAGGCTTCGCTCAACACAACACACCAGGGATTGTGTAGAGGATAGAGGCGACATTATGGCACGCTGGCTGCGTAGATCACCTCTCACCTAAGTGACTGGATGGACCCAGCATATCGTCGCTCCTAATCAAAGAGGTGAACTCGTGTAACTAGAAAATTCCACGATGACACATTGTCTTTGGACTAGTAGCAAGTTTTTGAGAGGCAATTTTTTCATAACATGTGTAACTTCCTCCGTAATGTACAAGATTATTCATAGAAGCTGGTCAATTGGCTTCGCAAGTTAACTTTTTTGAGCGTTCTCAAAACTTTCCTCACCTACATATTCTTGCATCTTCTACTTTTCTTCCCGAAAATATTTAGTCTGCTTCATACTGGCCTCCCAGCTCTCACTAATAAGCACAATTGGAGCCCACTTCTGATGTTTCCTTCATCTATGGCACGTGCAAAACTTCCTGTATCAGGCGGTGGTTGAATGAATCGTCCACGGAAATTCCATGATTCTGATTCTTGTTAAAATCGCTCCACTAGGCACCGTACATGAACATAAATATGAAAAAGGCGATAAATCGCTTTGTTCCAAATCAGAAATCGAAAAATGGAAGTCGAGCAACTCGTTTGAATTTTCGCCAAGCAACATTGGAACAGCCATGGGTGGTAGGAAGAGAGTTCGATTTTTCGCGCCCATGTTGATTTGCTTCCCACCCTGCGTCCCTGACCACATGACCGTCGCTTTTTAAATACCTCCTGGAGCACCGGACCACGTCGAACGTTACTTTGAGAAACTGCGCCTTAGCTGGATTTCTTGCTTTTCGGGTGAAACTTGCATGCGGTTCTTAGTAAGCAAATAAATCACAAATAAATAGGTAATAGAAGATCTTAAATTTCCAAGGACGATTCCTTTGAGCTTGTTCCTTCTTCCTCTGTAGTCTTTTGGGTAACAATATCAATCATTAGTATCACGTTCTCTTTTGAGGATCCTTGCTTATCATTCGCGAAGGTTCACATTCAAATTCGAAGAATGAACCATCGGTTGGACCTGCATCGTGGGCCTTTTGACCACTCTTCTCTACAGTCCGAAACGAAGCCTGACGGAAAAGGATCTTTCTTCTGAACCATATCAAAGCTGAAAGAAATGTTTTTAGTTGCCTAAAATATTCCTCTAAACAGCGGCAACGTTATCGCAACTTGCATGGCTTGCACTGCCCTCATTCATCACGGCTATTACACCCCGTACGCGACTCACTTGATAGCAACGCATGTTCCGGCTGTTGACCATTCCTTTTGTTTTATCCCGAAACGTGCTACTTATATACATATTGATTTTTCGTTCACAATTTCATTTTGGCTGTATTGAATCCTCCATATTACAAATGATCAAATTTCCCCGCTATGATCAATCCCTGCATTGTGCTCCACGCAATCAGCTCCCATCCAGACTCACTGATTCAACAGAGCTCGTAAAACGCTTCGAAACCGCAAGGGAGTGGTGTGGGCTCAGCTGGTGTCTCGACGGAGCATGATTTCCATGTAGGATCCTGCGCGTGGTGGCAACTTCTTTCCCGTGCATTGCCAGGCCTAGGCTGGTTGATATAGAGAGTACAATGATATTACATGTACTGCTGCCGATCTATTCCCAGGGGTGTGCAGAAAGCTTAACATGTTCCAAGAACACCTTGATTATGCAGGATATTGCTGTAGTTGTCGTCTCGCTAGCTTGTTGCATTGCACTTTTGATCAGTATCTAACTCAGCCTTTTCGTTTTCCTTGGCAGGACATTGACTGGCTGCCCAAGAAGTGCCAGAAACTGTGACAGGTGTGCAATTCGATCTTACGCATTCCCAGATGTGTGCGAAATGTCGAACATGTTTCAAGGACACCTTGGTATGCAGAATATTGCTGTAGCTGTCCTTTCGTTAGCTTGTTGAATTGCCTTCCTGATCAGTATTCTACTCAGTTTTTCCTTTTTCCAAGCTAAGAGATTTGCTTAGCTGCTCCCCTGGTCACTGCACCGTTCCGGAGAGTTCATAACGTACAAAGGGAAGCAAGAAATACAGGCAATTAAAAAATATATACGGTTTTCCAACCATAACTTTGGTCGACGTTTACATTTCTCTTTTCTACATTTTTTATTTCTTTTTTTTTGTGCTTCGAAGGCAATTTGTACCCAGTGAAGCACAGTATCTCATTGTCAGCTGGGTAGGGCACAAGGTGAAAATTGGGAAATTTATTCAAATGAAGATTCTGGAAATGACCAAACGTTTCACGATTAGTAATAAAAATCTCATAACTTTTCGAAACGAGCACGTGTGCAGAAAGGAATGCGACACGGAATGAAGCTAGGACTTTGTTACACGTCATTTGGAATCATGACAGTACTTTCCAGCCCAGAGGCGCGTAGTTAGTCAGTCTCAGAGTTTTCAGTTAAATAAATTTCCACCCTTCATCCTGCACCCCCCTGATATGCTTTTCTTCGCTGAGTACCAATTGTGTTCAAAACACAAAACTAAATTGAATGAAGTTGTAAACGTTGACCAAAGTTATGGTTAGAATCCAAAGCCGCCTATACATTTTATTGAACGCGACTGTTAATAATGCTTTAGGCATGATTTGGAGCTTTTTGTGGAGTTTCATGTAAGCTGCAAATGACTTGTAAGGACACCACTTAGACGTGCTTCACGAAATTCGTATAGGTCAGTGAAGGTACGCATAATCAGCTGACATCAGTGAACGAACTTGAGGGCAATAGACCGGGTGACAACTGCTCGACATCGGTTGGTACGATAGTACATCACGAGACATTATTACAAAATAACAAAACAAGAAGAAGCGAGCTGTCAGGACCAATGGCTCACCATTTCATTGATCTATGGTTATATTCGGCTGTACCAAAAGTTTGTAGGATTTGTCCAGAAGTATCAATAACTCTTGCATACCTTGAGACATATCTGGGGGTGGGGGGGGGGGTTCAGAAATATGGTTTTCTACCAAAGTATATATTGATCGCCAGATTTCGTGGAGAATATCATGCCCCCCGCGCCGCACTCAATGTTCAGCCGAAACAGTATGACTTTTAAGTGCAGACTAAGTCGTTCCGCCGTACATTCACCGGGACAGTAGCCGGCAGTGCGGGAGATCGTCCGCAGCCGCTTGATTTGGTCTCTCACCCGTCTGCAGAACACTCCCGGCTAGTGATGCACAGGGACGGAAAAGTAAGTGGGGTTTCCGAGATCTTATTTCTTGCGTTTTTCGCTGTTTTATTTCGTTCCTTCTTTACTGTTACCTGCTGGGCACCCCTGCTTTCATATTCCACAGTCTGCCAAATTTACCCCTACCAGAGTCGTTGATACAAGTATTGAAAGACCCCACCACTATATACATATGTGCACATCGATGTTGTATCCTCAAATGCTGGTCTGCTGCGAGTCACTCGAGCCTTGAGGGCTGTAAGGCTCGGTTGATCAGTGAGGCTTTCGATCCCATGCCTGATCTACAAATCAGTGGTGCAACTCAAAACAGCCCTGTCTTCGCTCCTTAGCCACCCTTAACGGCTGTCTACCGCTATACACATTGATCCGAAGGCTTTGAAAGCTCCCAGGCTTTCGATCACATGGGCTCGAGCTTTCAAACTTTGACTTTCTCACGTGCCTTCATGTGTTTTTGTTTTGTCTTGCAGAACATCGCATTAAGCACATCAACGCCTCGCTCATCATTCTCCTCTCACAATTTTTCCTCGTTTCGTCCCTGTTTTCCTCTTTTCTTTTCCATTTCCGAGCCTATTTTCCTTTCTTTTTTTTTGCACAATATATACTCCCTCACGTTTTCCTCCCTGTCAGGCTGTTAGATTGATTCGTTTTTCGTACTGTTCGGTACATACGCATTCAGTTGTACAATATTTTTTTTCGGTTTTTATCCTCTTTTCACAGCATTTTCTTAGTTTTCCGATAAAAAGTATATAATATTCGGTGGAGTATTTTCGGTTCTACAAAACTCACTACTCGTTTTTTTTTGAAATTCAGCTTTTGGTATTTTCATGCCATGAAAATAAAATACTTGGGAGCAAAAATTTACTTCCAGTGCCTCCTCTCTTCGCTTATCATCTGAGTCGTAAAGATGATCTTTCCCGCTCCAATCCCAGCTCGAGGGGATAATAAATAATAGATCAATTTGCTGTGATAGTTAAGATTTTGTAGTCTAATAAATATATTTCATGGAACTTCAATTATAGCAAAAATATGCGCAGGCGTCGAAAGTGCAGACTTTTGGCTCCTGGTCAATTCCCTCAAAATACCAAATATCTAAACGATAACAAAACAAATAAGAGAATTTCATAAAGCAGCGAAAGCACATCATACATTTATACGCTCTGTAGAAAAACAAATAATGCCGTGAATAAAAGAGGATAGAAACCGCCTCACGAACTTATTGTACATTGTAACCCATGTATTTCTATGTGAACATGTGCTCTGCAGCATTGTAAAGCAACTTTTTCCTAATCAATCTGAATGACTATAATTGCTTGTTCTTAGATGCACTAGTAGAGGTCTCATGCGAATATTTCGCTTTGAACTTTTTACAGCGGGGGTGCAGGTGTCAGGTGTCGCTGTTCCCTACAGATTGATTCGTTGAAGCCAAATGTCTGAATTTCGGAACACACAACCCGATTATAATTTAATAGGATAATGCAGATGTAGAACAGATGTAATAAAGTGAAATAATATAGCAGCAATGGAATCCGTGTGCAATAGGAGTCGATCCGGTGTCGCGCCGCGCGACTTCTGGCTTTGATTCCTCACCGAGCCCGTGAAAGTGTCGTGCGAGCTGTGTTCGCGATGCAGTCAGCATTGCGTTCTACTGCATCACACAAAGCATGGTAGTTGGAATTTCCAGTCTCTTCCCAAAACCCAAGACTGTGCATTTGGAGACACCTGGGGGCGCAATCTCGCCTTACATTTAATACTTACTCGCTCGTTCGCTATACTTGTTAGTTCGCTCAGTTTGCCACTAGTGCACACGACTCTTTGGCAAGACGTCGAGTGCAAATTCACTTTTTTTTCCATCATGAAAGCATTACTTGTACTTCTGTCCATATTATCCCTTTTGTTCCGTTCGGTTGTTGCTGTTCGTTGTTTCACTTGTTTACTATTATCATGAATGAATGAAGCACGTCCTACGCAACACCACAGTAGGATCCGCTTTCGCCCGCGTTCATACTCAACGCCGGTAGGGCGTGGCTGCGTTCACAGGCTGACAATGCAGGCAGCGGGCAGGGTGGCACAGGCGGAGACGCAGAGACACGCAGTCACGCCGGGTGTGTACCTTTATGTCAGGATTTCGCGCGACGACGAGCGGCGTGCGACGTAGTGTTTGCGAGCTATGCGCGTCGCTGTGGTTGAGTTTCAGAACGATTACACGGTAATGCTAGGTGCGCGATACGCAGATGGGTGTATATCGCTAGGACAGAACCGTCGCGTGGCCGTGTTCGGCACGCGAGGGGGTGGTGCGAGCTATGCGCGCCGTATTGGATGGGTCTTGAAGCGATGACAGTGCTCTACGCCTCATTCTATGCGTAATCGCTTCAGGACTCAACTAATACGGCGCGCATAGCTCGCACCATCCCGTCGCGTGCCGAACACGGCCACGCGACGTTTCTGTCCTAGCGATATACACCCATACGCAGATGACTTGTAATCGCTTCATTACTTAACAACATGGCGCCTTCAGCTTGTGCGCATTACTTCGCTTGTGACACGCCGCGGTGCAAAATCCTAACATAAGGGTTCACACCCAGCCCCGCCACGCCGCCGGCACAGCAGAGTTTGAGCGTGGCTTTCTTGGCCCACCGCCATCAGGCAACTCGGTCACTGAAGCGTGCAGCTCGAGGTGAAGCTCGACAGAATCACAAAAGCGCCCAAACGGCCTGTTTTTCAACGCGAGTTTCGTTACAGTCTATCTCTTCTGAGCTCGAATGTTCGTTTACAGAGAGTAGTGCTCTCATATAAGCTTTTCCTTTTTACCCTACTTCCGGTAATTAACTCTGAGCTTAACAAGGTCTCTGGGTCACACGTGTATCAGCCGCCTGAACTAGCAAATAGTACATTTCACAACGACTCACGTGCTCTCTGTGGACAACGGCTCACGTGCCCTCCGTGGATTCATTTCCTCCCAACAACTACCCCGTCCCTTTTACTTTGCTCAATATCATTCTCTTCTTTCTGCCGTAAAAATGTGATCGAAGCCTGTTCGGTACATTCAGCATTCCTCAGCCCGTATAATATTTACCCCCACCGCTCTCCATCTCGTTCTCCTCGCACTATTGTTATGTTCGGCGCTGTCAAGTGCTTCATGGGATCTTTCAGTCGACGCTGATCAGCCTCAACTAATCCCCCTGCAAATTAAAACCACAGAACGTCATTTTTCATTAAATTCCATTTTTATACCTTTTTCCGATCTTCCCTTTATGAACCCTCCCTTCTAAAGACACATTCAGAATCCTATTCTGCGACCAAAAAACCATTCAAAGGTTTTGCTGTCATATATTGTTTTATATTTCCTCAAGGACTACTTCATATGACCTCACTCATAGAAATCTCTCTCTTCCTTAGTATGGTGGTGCCCACCGAAACCATTTCAAGCTCGAACCGTGTCGCGGGCGGAAGTAATGGATGAATCGCGGCCTCGGTTCCTGCAAAATGCAGTCGGTCCTTTGTTTTCTCCTCTATTTCTATTTGTGTTTGAACATTCGGAAAGGCGGCATGTGTTGCAGCAGTAAACGCTAGAGCTCCGCACATAATCCGCGTTGGGTGTGGACCATCAGGCTTCAAACTTTGTCAAAATCACTTGTATTGAGCCGAATTTATAGGGAACCAAAACTTTATTCCTGCTGAAATACCTTTGAAACGCTTGTAAAGTACCTGGCTCTAGCCAAAGCATGGCACGTGAATGAAATAAACTATAAGTTACTTGATGTTGACCGCTTTCTTTGAATTACACCGAACACCCATCTTCATAAGCATTTGATCGATGGCTTCCCTTTGGTCTGACTGTACCTATAAGGTAAACCTGTACGCAGTCCGCTCCTCATTATTTCCAACTCCAATGTCAATTCAAAGTATCGTCTAAATTTTTTTTTAGTTTTTCTTACTACGCCTCCCCTATAAAGGCATGTCTACTAATTTACTGTGGCCTACTACATGTAAGTTTCGCGCAAAAATTCAGAATCTAGCAGACATGCATTCCTTTTAAGTATCTCGCATACATGGGTGAGCAGAGCCTATCCGAATGTCGAGGAAAATGGCCGCTGCAATAGATCCTCTCTACCCGAATATGACTCCCTTACATACAACATCCACATAAGCCGTACAGTATCAGTAGCTATTGCTGATTGCATACAAAGTATTACTAAATATGCATTTTATTACCGTAATTTTGGTGATAATCACCCACA
The DNA here is from genome assembly GCA_963978905.1 of Trichostrongylus colubriformis. Lineage (NCBI taxonomy): Eukaryota > Metazoa > Nematoda > Chromadorea > Rhabditida > Trichostrongylidae > Trichostrongylus > Trichostrongylus colubriformis. Next base: position 58,210,988 of record OZ022256.1, on the reverse strand, counting down.
TTCAATTCTATTTACTCACAATACCGGGTCAACTGATGGCACTTTCCGCTTATGATGTGGCTTGGAACCATTGCTGACCTTTGCAATTAAGATCCCCATCTCGGCCGTCAAGTCTCCCTCTCCTTTTCGAGGAATCCTCGATTCCCGATGAGCTCTGTGGACGGGAACGGGAAAGTGGGAGTGGCTAAAAATGTAAGTGAAGTCATAAGGTTCTGACAAGAAAAAAGTCGGTGCTGTCTTGTTCGCGTCGGTGCCCTTGAGGTTTTGCACATGCATGCGTGCCTATTCGCGTGGGTTTTCTCGAATTAAACATGGAGCAATTATGTTGTACATGCCTGTGTCCATTAACTGATGTTACTGCGCTGTCAGAATGATACGAACGTCAGAAAGCCGGAGAGAGAACGCAAGGCGTCGATGCCGTGGCTTCACAGAGCAAGAATTAGGTGTTCGAACGCGACATGACACCTTAGTGAGGGAGACGAATGATGGGACCACGTTACAAGAAAAAAAAACAATAATCTGGATCAATAGTGCTGATCACTAATAGTGGGTACATATGTAGGTGGAGCTTCTACAAAGGCCATTGGAATGCACCATGCGTTCCACTTTTTTTACATCGATCATTTGGTTCGAAAAGGATCGGATGAAGGATACAGCGGAGAGCATGAAATCAGACTAGCTCATCAAATATGGTCGGGGCTGTTCTAGCCTAGGTCCATGCCTGCAGGTCGTCCAATTTCCGCGATTGCACAGATGACGGTTTGCTAAGACGTCGAGTATGAATTCATTGAATATTTCCTACCACGAACGTATTTCTTCGTACCTCTTCGTTTATTCTCCCTTTCACTGTTTCACTTGTTTGTCGCTTTTTGATGTTTCACCTGCAAAATTAACTAGCCAGTCGTTGGCGTTGACCTCTCCCTCGCGGTCGTCCAGCGGACAGTTGAATGGCCGCATAGGGAGGTCACGGTAAAGATAGCAAGGCGAGCTTTTTCAACGGGATTTTGCCACAGATTATCTCTCCTGGACTGGACTGTTCGTTTGCGAAATATATGACTTCCCAGTTCTCATTTTCCTGTTATCCCTAGCGGTGCCTTTGACCATGAGCCCAGATGCTCCCGATATCGTTTTTCACAACTCGGCACTCTTGTGGTGACTTCTTTCGTCACTTTTTCTCGCGTTTTTCAGAATTGTTGAGTGCCATGTCTCAGTTGTCCGGTTTTCCTTTCTTTCATTTGCTCCGATCAATGCTCAGTTTTCTTGTTTTTTTTCAAAGAGACTCTTCAGTGAGCTGTTTATCCAGCCGTCAACCATGCTGTCGGCGAACTACGAGCCCAATTCGCTGACGAATCTCTGCACACGTGCTATCGCCCTACAACTATTTAAGGTGGCTTTCCATAATTTTTTGATAAGATCCAATTAAAAGGCAAGATTGATCTAACTATGTGATCACCTATCGATGCTAGCTCGTCGTTGCGAACATACGCACTGCTCCTGCGAAGGTGTTCATGATAATAATTTTTCATTTCAATTCAATATTATAATCACCAAGGTCACTCTCTATATGTGTAGTCACTCTCGTTTTCGTTTCTTGAAGATCAAGCTATTTTTCTCATTTTCTCTCACCTTCTGAACTAGTTATGGAGAAAACAATTCATCTCACGCTAATAAAACAACTCTAGGTTTTTTGAAAGTATTCTGTATTTTTTTACTATACTTCAGGTCCTGACATAGCAATGACTATACAATTAATTATGAGGTTGTAAAAGATATGAAATCAAATCAGCTCTCCATACACCACAACGAGATTTTTCCGGATATCCACAAATTGCTAGCATGGGATACGCCGCGCATTGCAATATACCTACGAAATCACGGAGTTCAGATAAAGTGCATGAAATCCTACATTATTTACGTCTATGACATTCACCCACGATTTAATGAGGAGCAACGATGTCAACTTATCCTTTGAATTAAAATATTCAAAACATTTTGCGGTGCTCGTTTAGGCATAATATTTTGTAAATATTGAATATTTCGAAAGGTTATGTGAATATCATGAACTCCATTGACATCAAAGTTTTTGTGCGATCAATCAGGCTTGCGTTTCTGGAAAAAGCTCGAGCACATGGAGCGCGCCAAAATTTTTTGTTTAGACTTTGAGGTAGTACACTCCGTAGTTACCAGTATCTTCAAACTAACTGGCTATGAATAGATGAACAAAAAAAAAACCAAAAAATGTCTACTTTGTATTATTTCCTTATTTTTGAACTGGCAGGGGAATACAGGGTGTGCATTGGGTCTCCAGTTTTTTTTTTACTTTGTAATTCAGGTGAATATCCGTTGGCGACGCATAACCGATGTGGCCTACTCACTTCGCGATTTCCTTGATCATCTACGTCTCCCGCCAAGGGCTAAAAAGGTGAACTTAATGGTTTTGAAGACAAACTACTCCATATTGTACATATTTGTGTATTCTTCCGTACACGGTTGATCAGGTGTCTCGTAGCTCCAGTAGTCTCTTATTTGAATAATAAATGCGTTCCTTTCAAGGGAATTCGGACTTCTTTGGCAGAGGTACTGCGAGAAATGAAGCGATGGGGTAAGTAAAAACTTCACTCTATTTTGTTATTTCTGAAGTTCATCGGAAGTTATGCAATAACATAATGGATTGCAATCTTCAAAAGTTTTTCAAAAATTATTTACAATTTTCTCTGCTATGCCAACGAGGTTGTTAGATGGAACTTTTATTGACGGCCTACATTTCAACCACATCGTCTTCCTCAAAGACCTAATTGTGGCTCAAGATCTAGGATGGTCAAGGAGCGTTTATACATTTTTCCTCCTATGCCCCTTCTGTGAATTGTTAGATGACATTTGGAAATTAGAAGGGAACATCCAGAAAGCACTTAAATCTCCCCTACTGATATGAGTTTTAGCGGAACTCTGTGGGCGAAGTGAGAGGTTTTAGCCATACTCCTGATTGTTACACGTTCTCTTGTAAACGGAATTTGGCTTCAGTGAGTCCAGAGGGTTGAGATCGGTACAGGAGCCTCTCGCTTGAGAAGGCCGTGCTCAAATGCTGACTAGTTCACGCTCCGTCATCGAATGCTACCTAAAGCGAGGAGGTTGAATCGAAAAGTGAAAATAGTCTATTGTACAGAATAGTTATGAATATTCAAATCCAATTTTTGCTTCTTTTATAGCACTCTTGCCAAGGATATTGGGGCTTTTGTGGCGCGCAACAGTATTTATTGCGCATCCTGTATGCAATGTTAAAAATGTTTTTATATCATCCAGTCACAGTGAATGGAAAGAATGTGGATCAGTGCTAAGCAATTCATCTCTCTCTCTTGTTTATTCACGGAGCCATCAAGATATTTAGCTTTCTTTCTGACACCTAATTCCTGAGACATGTACTAAGTGTTTTTTGTCGCGCCCTGTACAAACCTTGTCACTTCGAATAAAATTTGGCGGCAGCTCACTGAAGCCTTCACCAGCCCCTACACTCTTACCCTTGTCTCAAATCAGATATCGCCCTAAGCAGAACAGACCGGTGTCTTTTCATCTGAACTACCACAAAGCCGCTCATATTTATGTCTTTCGCACATCCTTCGAAGGCTAGCACACCCATCTGCAGACGGAAATGGCACCTCATTATACAGGGGGTGCCAAAAAAAAGTAATTTTGCCCACGGCTCACATCTCCAAATTATACAAAACATAGGGAAACGAAAGAAATGAAAGTATTGGGGCAAAATATTCCCGAAATGTTCCTCTAAAAGCAGGAACAAGCTGAGACTCACTACTTTCATTTTCATAAAAATATAGAACCTCTAAGCGGCGCAGTCGGGCTTCGGAGCACCCACGGTATCAAGGTCCCCTTGAAACAGTGGAGCCGGGTTCCATGTTAGGTCTTTTGTGAGAAGCTTCCTAAGGACTGGCCCTTCGGTTCATGGAAGTCATAGAGCCCCTGCTGCTTGGACAAGGCTGCTATGATCCGAAGTATCATTTTCATGCCCAAATCCGCCTCCGGAGGGGTTTCAGTGGTAAGTGCACGTTTTGGCTCTTGGAAACGAAGGGCGCTGGGAACCCGGAAAAAACGGATCCTAAAGAACACCACACAGTATGAATCCCCTAAGGTACCCAGAGTGAATGGACCTCAGCAAGTTTGTGAACGAGGGCGACGAAATTTCGGATTTTGCCCAGTTGGGTGACACATCTTGTTCACTATTTCCTCGCTCCCGTTCCTGCTCGTGCAGAAGGCTGCCACGGAATTCAGTGATAGAGTGAGGTCTGCTCTTGAATCTGGGGATGTGAATACCTCAACAGAATTTGCTGTAGTTCGACTAAAGGGGGTGAAAGTGGACGAGCCAAAATTACTTCTTTTGGCACCCCCTGTATATTCCACGACATCCCCATGCAATAATATCGTGGCGATTTCAACATGTACAGCTAGAGCAGTACGAGGTGTTTGGCCAGGCTCAATAAACTCTATGCGTCTGAATCAAAGTAGGAATATCGTCATGCATGGAAAAGACACGAATGGAGGTTGTAGCGACAGGTGGCGCGCACTCCCATTCTCATGGTACGCGGATCAAATTCCGCATCAACGCCCACCCATGCCAACCAACCCTCCGATCTATACGAGGTAGTTAAATTGGTACCAGACTCCTTTGGATGGATGCTGACCTGTACCAGAATCAGCTAGCCCCCGAAGGTCATTGTCTCGACCGAATCGCATTCACCTGCCACCACCATTCTGAATGGAACTAAATGCGCATTCCACAGCAGAGATTGATTTACGCCAGAACATCCTCTCACTTTTATAAAAATTGAGTGCATAGGTTTTTCTTTGCTCAAATTTCTTTTGAGTAAGTTATAACAAAAAGTACTACTAATTAACAAAAAAAAAATTGGAAAATACTGTCGGTCACTTGAAAGATTACTATAAAGAAATTGCAGACGAAAAACATGCAGAGATGTTTATCGATGAGCCAAAGAGCAAGCGTCGTGTTATGAGAAAAAGTGAACACTTGCGAACGTTTTACGAACATCTCGTCTGGAAAAATTCAACGTGAGTTCGTACGAATTGTTGGGATTACAACAGGGCTTGACTTTTTTGACCTATTTTTGGATTCTTTAGATACAGTCATTCGCTAATGAACCGCACACACGCTATGTTTCAGCATGGAGCAAAATTTTAGAGGCCATTTTTTACGAGCATTTGGCGAAATCCCTTTATCATTTACAACATTTAGAATTCAAGTGGATGATCTGGCATCGGCACGGCATCTGATCGCTACCGAATGCTCAAATTGGCCTCAAATGCAGTTTCAGTTGGCATGTATGTATGCACTCACAGATTTGATTGAAGACGATTTTCTATTTGATAAGTATCGCCGGATTACTTTCAAGTGAGTCTTTTGTCACTTTTTCGACATCAAAGGTTCTCGTCCACGAGTCCTACATTGATTTTTCTGCTAAGAGGCTCCCGATTTCCAGAGGTACAGCTAGCCTCACTCCATCTGCGATAGAGTAGGCGACCAAGTGCTAACTAATGCGGACGCATTGATCTCTCATTGTCACTTCGCTTATTTTTTTTTGCGATGGAAGAATGACTTAAACATCCTTGAAGTGATTCCGGGAATATAGCTATTAAAGGCTGTTTTTCCATTTATCAACCTGGCATTCTAACAATGATCGGTCTTAAAAGATTATGGTTTCACAATGAATTGCGGGGGTCAGCCGATGTACAAGTCAGTGCTTTTATCCTCCCAGACGAGTCTGGTGCCAATTTGCCGCCCCGGAGGGATGGAAGGCTTGGTTGGCCTGGGCGGACGTTGATGCGGGGAGTGATTCCCGCACCATGAGAGTGGGGTGCACGCCACCTGTCATACACCACCTCCGCCCTTAGTGACTTTTATCCTTTAAGAGATTATTGCGAGATTATGGTTTTAGTTAAAGCCATGCCTTAGAAACAAAAAAATAGAAGAATCTAAATACTTGGTGAGGGTAATGTGAGTAATGAGAGCTCATAAAGTGAGTCATCCAAATGAAAGGTACGCTCTTGTTTGTGAAGACTATTGGTGGCGAAATTATGATGAAAAGGAGCGCGTCGTGGCTTTATGAGAGCTGTCTCTCTCGGCGGTTGCCTATTGTTCTAACAGAACCCCCCCACTTTTTGCTAACAGAGTCCGTCTTTTTTCGGAGTCAACGACGGTGGAAAAGGGTCTTCTTTTTCGGGTTTTTGGCCGTTTCTTTTCGTTTTTTCCTCACTCTCGTCTCAGTAAGCACCTAGTCTTATACAACAATCTTTTCTATTCGGTCAGATCTACTCCTGAAAATGCCTTTGAATAGTAAGTCACCAAAAACAAAACAATAAGGAACAACATCAAAAAAAGAAAGCCACGAAAATTCTGTTTCATACATCCTCATTTCGTTTCAGAAAGCAGCTTTCCGATCATCCAGTCTATGATTTTTGGCTAACGCTGCTCGAAAGTAACTGGGAGATTTTCTTTGATACTGGTAAGCTTCTACTGTGAAATATCGCAGCAACATTTGAAACATTGTTCAAACAGTTTCCGAATTAAGAAACAAGGGTTCCGAATCAGAAACTGACCCTATGCTTCTCATTTGCCATTCGTCATGGATACTGCCAGCTGGTAGAGTATATCTGGGAAAAGATCGGCGACAATACGAAGGAATATATCGGTACGTGGGTGATGTTATTTTACATGTATATAGATACCACAAAATCAATTTATTTGCAGTGATTAAAGATCTGGGGAATCTTGCAGGTTTCCTTCAGTGGCGATCGATGTGTTTCCGGGCTCGTGATCGCGATACTATGCAATTTCTGTGCACTCGACTATGCAGAATGAACCCAGTTGGTGTAGCTCGAATATCGTGGACCGCCTTCTTCGACACTTTTTACAATTCTATTAACGTAATAATTTCACTCTTCTAAACGACTGGTTATTTATTTAATTTCCGCTGACAACTGTTGCCATTTCATACTTCTGACGATTTGAACTCCGAATAGACTTTTGAAGTCCTTTTTGCTCCCATGTCGACAAATGGTAGCAGACCAGACTTATCCAGGATAGCAGGCACCTAAGAAGTGTGAAACTACTTGATTCTCACGTGCAAAGAATTGCTAAATATGTGTCTGAAGCTCCAAGTATAGTGCCGTCTTTCCTCAGTGCACAGTTTCCCATTAAGTCTATAGACGCTGGGGAGGCTCCGACACCTGGAATCTTGACGCTAATACGGACCACATAAATTTATGCATTTTCTTCTCTTCTCTTCTAGCCTAAGAATTCAAAGGTATGGTGGGATACATGTTCTCTGAGAACAAATCTTCCACCTCAGAAGAGGTGATATGCAGCAAAACTCGCATTGTAAAAGCGCTGCATGAGGTGTTATCACGACCCGCAGCACGGCGTATCGTTCTGCAGTTCATCAGCCGATTGAGCTGACGGTGAGAATGAGATAACATTCGCGGCGGCTGGCTTAGCTCCTCGTATGTCTGCAGTCTACCTCCGGCTAGTGACGCAGAGGGACGCGAAGAAGGAGATTTCAGGTTCCTATTTCTTGGTTTTTGAATCTTTTCTTCGTTCTTTCTCTACTGTTATCCTGCTGAGCACCCCACATTCCACAATCTGCCAGATTTACCCCTCTCGTTGTCTTCAATCGTGCCAAAGTAGCAATTCTTTCAACTCATGCTCTGCCTCTGTCCAACTCTGCCAGGAGACCACACTCTAGCGGGCATTTCTCGTGCTTCATTGCGCTCATTTCTTCCATTTCTGACCTCCCTTCTGCGCTGTGTTCGTCAAAACTGAAGTGGTTTTTTATTGGCTTGATTGCAGCATGAGCAAAGTGACATTTTGGTGGAAAACAAATTCCGAAAACGGCTCCAGTTCCTCCTCGAAAATTGCTGCCCAGAGCTAAGGAGACGGCTTCTGAGGATGGAGAATTTCAGGTGAATTTGAATCAAACCACATTTTCAGTTTCCATTTTCATATCGATCGATAGGTTCTTCCTCACCCCGGAATAGAGAATTGGCTATTTTATAGCGTTGCTTGTTACATGAAGATTTGTGGATATGTTCACCCTTAGACCGCGTTCATACTTTGCGATGCTGGCGGCAGGGCGTGGCTGCGTGTCTCTGCTTCTCCGCCTATGCCAACCTGCCTCGTTGCTTGCATCGTCCTTGCACCTCCGTACCAGTCTGCCTTGCACCCTGTGAATGCAGACAGGTGTGCAGCGATTGGTCAAATTTTCGCTCCGCGGCGCCATCAGTACGACTTGCGCAGTGGGTGGAATTCCGCTCAAGACGCAATGAGCTGGTACCGTGAAGGATCTTCAAAGGATGGAAGCGGAGGTCGCGCGAAAATTCGACCAATCGCCACACACCCAACGCAGCCTCGCCCTGCCGGCACAGAGTATCAAGGCGGCCCTGTCTACTCAACGATCACTTCAGAATTGTGTCAGACGCGTTCCGATACAATCAACACGAGACGTTTGCCTTTTTGTTGGAACATATGGACGGTGACCAGCTGAGAAATGCAAGGTCGATCCCCTCGCTCATTTCGATGGATGCCTACATTATTGCATTATTATCAGTCTTTTTTAGAGAAATTGTTGATCGAATCCAAGGTCGCCAAGAGAATTTGGACGGTGAGCGGCTTCGACATGCCCTTATACATCGACAAGCAACCATTGATTAGCAAACTATCGTATACCGCGTTTCCGTCCGGGACCAAACCATCTCTTCTCAGCCTGAATGTTTCAACCCGTGATAATTACATCGATTCTTGTACAGATTTAGTTCAGTTCAGATCTCTTCACGAAGTCACGGGTGTTTTCTAAATGCACCATGATAGTCAGACGTGTATTTATTTCCCCTTATTTTCTAGTCAATTGTTTATTTACTTCTGTATATCTTGTTATGAGGCGGTTGTATGCTAGAGTAAGTTTTTTTTTTGTGATTCTCGTTATTTTTTCCGTATCTGGTTGAGCCCAGAGCTAAGATGAACATGTGTTACGATAGCATAGATTTAAGAAAATAAATTTTTATTTGCAATGACTTCATTTCAAATGCATTTCGGTTTCGATTTAGATGTTGACAATTAACGTAGTTGTGCTGTAATCCATCAGATTATTTCGGTGGAGATTTCCGTGGAGCTTTGGCCTGAAATACACAGAATTGATTGGTTTCCACAGAATAAAAAAGGGAGGTAGGAGCATCTGCTCAATAACTTTTATGCCTCCTCTTCATATAAGAATCTGCTATTTATAAAATCGTGGTCGAGTGAGACGGGAGAGACAAATCACCGTAAAAATGGGATCTACAACTTTTGAAACGATCGGTCAGAGATCTGTAACAATCCTTTCAGGTGTTTCACTGAAGTTACATCGCAAAACAGATTTCAAAGATCTTTCTCACTGCCAAAAACTTGGAAAATTTCATTTTCAACGATCTTTCTCACTGCCAAAACCACTTGTGAAATTTGGAAATTGAAGGTTTTTTGAAGAATTTGAGGTGTTGTTGGCGCCGTACTATGAATATACAGGGTGGGGCAAAATTACGGAAACTAGGCACGGCCGCGGGAACTTTGACCCCGGGGGCGCTTTTCGCCTTCGAAAAACTCTTGCTAATTTTTATTCGATTCAGCGCAACCTTCTCTACTAACTAGCACAAAAAATTTCGTATTTGATCTAAAATTACAAGGCCATCCCCTCACCGGACTTCCATCATCGACCTGCACCTTCAAGGATTCCGAGCGGTTGACATCTCCCGCCGTCCAAGGTACCAAGAAGTCTTGTGTCGAAAACAATCGCAATGTTTACAGAATTGGGAAACCTTTCCGACCAACCAGGACGTGGGAGACCTACTTCTATCACGACCAAGGCGAAAACCAAGAGGATGCGCGACCATCTGCGTGGTCTTCGTTCACCGCTGGTCTTCGTCCACAAGGAGTTAAGGTCAACGTGAAAAACTATTTGGACATTTTGAAGAGCGAAGTCCTACTGTGGGCCCAGAGGCACTTTGGATATAAGAAATGGTGCTATCAAAAAGACAATGCCCCTGCTCACAAGGCCAAGATTGTTCAGGAGCGGTGCAAGGAAAATTTTCCAGATTCCATCGCTTTTGATGAACGGCATCCCAGTTCACCGGACCTCAACCCACTCGATTTCTCTGGATGGAGCGTCCTCGAGTCTAAAGCATGCTCAAACCCCATCGCGTCCTCAATTCTCTGGAGGCAGCACTGGAGAAAGCATGGGACGAGTTGGACGAAGAACACCTCCACGCCACGGCCGAAGCGTTTCCGGAGCGTCTTCGAGCCTGTGTCGAAGTAAATGGGCTTGCTTTGAATGAAAAGAAGTGGGTTTTGTTCAGTTTTTTCTGGGGAATAAATCGATAATGGTTACTTTTTTGTTCAAGCTGAAATAAAGTTTTTGGGTGGCACCAAATTAGTTTCCGTAATTTTGCCCTACCCTGTAGTGTTCTCGACCGCTAGTGGAACAGCGAAATTTCGCAAACCAGGGTGTGGGTGTGTCCAAATTCCGCTCACAAGAGAACGCGTAACGATTAGGAGTATGGCTAAAACTTTTCTGTTCGCTCACAGCGTTCCGTCACAGTTCAGTGGGAGAGCTTTGAGTGTTTTCTGAATGTTTCTCTTACTCAAAGTTTCCATTTTACATTAAATTTCCCGCATTTTTCTAGTTTTTGTGGTGCACGAAAGTATACCCAACTCGTCATGGGCAAGAAGGGAGCACACGATTACCGTGTAGCTTACGGGTAGGTTTTCTGGAAGCTTCTGGGTAGGACGTATCTCGCGTGATATTCTTCATTGTGGGCTTACCGTTTGCTTGAGCAACTCACCGGCATTGTGTCAGATGAGGGCATCGTCCCTTGACTGGCCAATTCAGTTCCTTGGGACGTCGACGTCGACTTCTTTTCAGGTATCACCACCGCTTTTTGCTGCAAAAAATTCCAAATTATTTGCAGCAATCAGTAATCGAAGTAGTTTTACTGGACATCCACTTTACCTTCGTTCTGGACGGTTTCCGTAGGATGTCGTCACATGTGAAATCGAGTTTCCTTTTCATTTCACGGGTAACGGCTATTTCTATTCTTTTACTGCCTGTATCGTCCCTACATGCAATGAGTTTGTAAAGACACTGGAAAAGGGGGAGGGAGGAAATAAAGAAAAACAGAACTGGGAATATTTGAGCCCATCAGAGGTCTTTGACGTAGCTCGAAACCTAAAAAGCGCGTCGATGCTGCGAGAGCAGGACAACGTTCAGGCTGGCTGGCATGGCCTCTTGTCGTCTGCATCTACTCCTCAACGGCAACTGATGCCCGATGTGGTGAAAGAGAAGGAGTGAATGTATGGTTCTATTCCCCCCTTTTTGCCGTTTTATCCAGTTCTTCGCTACTTTCCCACTGTTCAGCGCCTTGGCTTCCATATTCCACAGTAAGCCAAAATTACCCTTTCCACTGTCTTAAAGGGCACCGGGAGAATGCAGTTACGGCCCACGGTAGAAGCTTGCAGTTGAATAATCTCCCGCAGTTGCACACAAACACCTTTTTCTCTCGCTCTTTCGCTTACTTGCGACGAAACTCGCATCGAAAAACGCCCCTCGGGCCTTTAAAGGCAGTGTTTGGGGAAATTCGGCAGAAAAGTGAAAGAACTAGTGAATATGAAAGTCGAGATGCCCAGTTACAGGACACCGAAAAAAAACGGATGGAAATGGTCAAAGACTTGAAAAATATCCCGTAAAGAGGCGGGTAGTATGGACGAGTTTTCCATTGACGTGTTGCCATGTCCTATACACGAGGGGATGTTCGGAAATGAGGAAGCATCCTTTTTTTGTAGTGCGCTTCAAGCCAAAACTGAGAAAGTGGGCCGCGATACCTTCTATTCCCACCCCACAATCAGTCGCTAAGAGGCGGACCGAGCACAGTAAGGGCTCAAGCTAAAAAGGCCGCCTTTGCTACAGCTCGGGGGCGCGCCCTTTGCGGGGGATTTCGCCGCAAATAAGCTTTCCAAACCTGTAGTTTTTGAGTGAATGACTCCTCTTATGAGTTCCTTATCACACACATTACCCCTAGCACTGTCTTTAAGCGCCACGCGGCGGTGCTTGCGATGCAGCGAGTACCGACTGTGAAGAAGTCATAGAGGGCGGGGCCAAGCTCTGCAGCTCAGCTGCGTGGTTTCATCGTCTCCATTACCTACTTTCATTTAAATAATTTCATTCTGCTCTTTCTTAACACCTCTACATTCATATTACACCATCGGCCAGAGTATCCTTAATAGTGCTTCTGAAATTGGTTGTTTGCCTCTCTTCGATCCCAGGAAGCTTCGCATGGCTCAGTTATCTTATTCATGAGCCATGGCATTTTGAATAAAAGTGGACTACATGACTCAGCCCCATCGAAGTGGTGAACGACGATGATTAGTCATGCTTTGCTATTTCTCCCAAGATGACGTACTCAACGTCCTTGATGTCTTCTGGTGTGATTACGGTCGATATCAGCTGTCCGTTGGATCGTTTCGCACCTCGTCTGCAATTGCACGGATGAATACATAAGAGTCGGTAAAAGCATCTACAAGTGAAACATACTTCAGAATTGACGCGAATGCAGGATGCATCAATAGCTGGCGACCGTACAAACGATCATTTGGGCGATACACGAGAACTTGTGCCAGGAGTTCGAGAAGTGCTTGGTTTGCATTGGGACATAGCTGGAAATTAACTGGGAGTTTGTCCGTAATCGAGGGTTAAACTAACCCAAAAACTTACTGCTCCTAATCCAGTGCCAACCACAACCCGACCATTGGTTATGATTCGTGTTGGAACCTTCATAAGCCTGACATCTTCATCAGTTGGGCTGCCAAGACACAGAAAAATCAGCTTTAGCTGATGTCTGCCATGTCGTCCCGGGAAGAGGACGTTGCCACGAAGCATCTCCCCGACAACACAGCCTGCTGACCATAAATCTGCAAGCAATTCATCACTGACTGCTTCTGTGGCGGTTAATTCAGTATACACATCAAACAACACTGGATATTGTTCATAGTTCGCGATTGTGGCGTTCGCGCGATTCAAGCGGAATGATTTAGAGACTACGTATAGGTGAATGATAAACCTGAATCGCGCGATCGCCTCATTACTTGATCGATATGTATCTTTTTCCTTCCGCCTGAATCGTGAGCTAGGAACACTGTCTCAAGGGATGGCACTTAAAATGGTGGGGAGGGGGACATACAGTTCGGGTGAGGACATGACAGGTGCTGTTCGATAGGATCCGTTTGCTTTACTGGTCCTCCAGAGCTCCACGTTGCTCGGATGAGGCCCCTAATTGAAGAGGGAGATCGAGAGGGTAGAAGTCTTCCTTATGGGAGGGGACGGTAGGATATTTCCATGGAAAGCTCTGACGTAACCTATGAATAGTCTCCTGCTAGAAGGGAAGGCATGCCAAAAGAGAGCCATTATGATTCTATCAAGAATAAAAAAAAAACGAACCAACAGTCCAGTTGTAATATTCTGAGCCCAGGAGCAGTTCGGGAGGGCGGTAGAATCTGGTTACCTAAAAGAATCTAAGAGTTTATACGGACTCTGCTTTCTCGAATGACGCCATTTTGATCATCTGTATTATGGCGAATTGCGTTTTGATCTATGGTGTGCCCGTTGGGGTGAAAGTGTTTCCCTCGTGTCCCTAACTGACGCATTGGTGAGAGCCCCGCATGAATCTGTTATGTGTGGCTGTCATGCGTACCGCTTAACGAGCTTAGTGAAGTTAATAGAATGTTGGACCTAGGCTGGTATAAGGCTCTATTGAAGAACCGAAATGGCACGAAACGCGACTTTTACCATACACCGTCCTTCTTGAGCAGTGGTGTCAGTTTCTATTAATCGTACTTCCTCTTGTTCAACACCCCAAAGAAAACACAATACCTGATATGCTGTTGATTTCGTTAAGTTTTTAACGATTTTAGATGAACCAAAATCTCCGATTTTTAAAAGAGCCATTGGATGATCTATGAGCACGTTTAAAGGTTTAATGTCCCGATGAACTATTTGATGCTGAAATAAAACAGCTTAGAATGTATAGCTAACGGTTAGTTGTTTAGTTGAAGTACCGTTCTTCCTCTCCAAACTCACCATACTTAAATAGCGAAGTCCATTAAATAATTGCCAAGTATAAATTTTAATGTCTGTGTCATCGAGTTTTTCCCTTTTAATAATTGATGCAAGTGTATCAGGTAAAAATTCAATAACAAATGATTCACATATCTAAATATGCTTTCATTAGGTTTTTATATAGGTTGAAGCATCATTGAGAGTAAGAACAATTGTAATTTCGTGAAGTTCCCCTCATTATTGGTATCCTATCCTACTCTCTGACTCATGTCTCTCTCAGTACTGTACTGACGCTTTGAACTTTTTCATATTGTATTAGCAACAGTTGGTTTCTGAGTTCTTATGTCTTGTGTGCTTCACATTTCTCGTCGACGCCAGGCTATCGCGTGCATTGGTGGATATACCCTTTTTTCATGATGCATTGTACCCATCTGGCTACTCTTCTGGTCACCCGGCTTTTTAATTTATAGGAAACTCAGACGGCTGTCTTTAAGGTAACCCAGCTTGGGTAATGTGAACCGAGAGAGACGCGACTTCACGTTTCGGATGCGAATTTCGGTCTAAGCTGATGAGGGGGAGGGGAGGAGAGCTTTGATGTGGGTGAACCACGTTTCATGTGCCTGGAATGGTTCACTCAACCAGAGCTTCTTTCCCCCGCACAGACTTGAGTTTGAACATTCATCCTCCTAGCAGTGCTTATTATGTCTTTACGTGCTTTTGTGTAGTAGTGTGTGTTATGCTATGATTCGGTCATTGAACTCGTGAAGTCGCGTATCTTCCCCCCCCCCTCCCCCTCCTCCCCGACCCACACTGACCCGAACTTTTTTACTTGTAGGTAGTCAAGTTCTTCAACTTGGGTGTTACTCAACACTTAAATGGCCCACCACTCTATATTGCATTTTACCCAACATTCTACCCTACAGGTTACCCAACACTATACCTTGCAAGTTACCCATCTTTTTCACTTGCGGGTCAGCCAGGCTTTTGAATTGCAGGTTACCGAGCCGGCTACATTTCAGGCAACCTAAATTCTTAACTTGCAAGCAACCCTTCCACAGCTTGAAAATCACCCAACATTACGATTTGTTGAATACCCAGCCCTATAACTTATAGTTACCTATCGCTTTATTTGCAGCTCAATTTTAGGTCACTCAGCCTTCCATCTTTCAAAATACCCATCTTTTCAAACTGAAGGTTACCCGGTTTCGTAACTAGCACTTTACCCAACATTGTACCTTGCAGGTCACCGTGGGCTTATAGCCCATCCAGCTTTTTTGCTTGCAGAATGCTCAGCTTCCAATCTCTCAAGTTACCCAGGAGTCTGAGTATGGGTCATCTAGCGATTCACTGGGTGATCTAGTGAAAAGGAGGCAAATTGGTTTTCTCTATTTCATCACGACATTTATGAAGTGAAGCAATGAAACGCCTTGACGCACTCACTTTGTCTTTCCCTACTCGATTAGAGAAAGCGAATATCATTTGCACTATATTTTTATGTTTCTTTCGACTGATACCAGTTAAGAATATCATTTCGAAATTGCGATCCCTATCTTTCTTTTCTAAATGAGCTCTCATCAATCTGAAGCACTCCGTTCTTTGTTTCTGAGCAGCTCTCGTCTTACCTGGCCATGTCTTTTTAATTGCAATTTCCCGTTGTGGTTTCGGTTCCAACAGGGTTCCCCTAGAAAACATCTTCTGTGTACTACTTTCGCTTTCTTATCAATCGAAATCATGGTTGGCATCGATTTCCAGTATACATCTTTGAGAAGCGGTGTGTTGGAAGGTTTCACTTATATTCAAGTCCGGCGCCTCCACTACCAAACAGCCCCTGTCGTCCTGGGATCCCGGCAGGATCGTGCGCACAAATGAAATAGTGCTCATGTAAAGAGACGAAAAGAGTTAGAGATAGCTGGCGCTGACCCTGACTGTTCGCCGAGTAAAATATCATGAGCAGATGATTGAGTACCGTTGTGATAAGTGAAGAAGGTGAAATACCTTGATCTGCTATCAGGATTCTCACTATCGATTTGTTTTCAGCAGTCGGTTCAGTCGATCACGCGATCAAGTGGGTAGAAAATGATACTTATCGATTAGAATCAGGTGATCGCGCTATATCGTAGTTGCCTGATTGTCCAAAGTATTGTTCACAGTTCACCATTCGGCCGATTCGCGCGATTCACGCGCTTCAGGCATATCGTTTACCTGATCGACGCGTATGTTATCCTTTTCGCCTGATGGCCTGTATCGCTTGATCGATATGCATCCTTTCCCTTTCGCCTAGATCGCGTGTAGTAGCTCGAATCGCGTACTCTGAACAGTGCTTAATCGATGCTTATCTTTTCGCTTCCATTTCATCGCTTAATGGTCGAGTTCCGTGATCACTCGAAGACTGTTCAATGTTCACGATTCAGGCGGAAGAGAAGTGATACATATCGATCAAAAATTCTAGGCTATCAGGAGATCAAGCCAGTATGTTATTGTTCATAGATCGCGATTCATTAATTCATCGTTAGTTTTGCATTGTAAGATCGCCTGAATCGCTAACTATAAACAACAACTCAGTTGCTTGATCGTCTGGTAGCCCAAAATACGGGCGGTTGCCTACTTTGAACATTTCATCGCTCCAATAAAAGCAAGAAAATCGGCGAAATTTCTATTTCTGGATGACCAAAATGCTCCACTGCTAAAAGTGCTTCACAAAAGTCCTCCCCAGTTCGGTCACTAACCGGTAGACGTTGCTAAAAACACCACTTGCGTGTAGTCGGAGATTCGTCATTCTCAAGATTACTGTTTTCATCTCTGGCATTTCCTTGGCGGGCTGAACTATGCGTTCTACAAAAATGTGTTTGAAACAAGATACATCTAAGAACCCGTACCTGTTCAACGATTTCTAGACTCATACAGCACCAGAACACCAACGGACGCTACACCATGTAATGGAATGGCAAAGTGAGAATGAATCATACTACTGATGTGTTCGCTCGTAGTTACGTCAGTGATTATGATAAGAAGGGGGGCCCCTATAGTGAATAGACAGTGTTCATTGTGATAGAAGCGATGCTTTTGTGTCGCCCAATCGATACTTATAATATTCATTTTCTATTTACCAACTCTACATTACTACCATAACGCAGAACACAGTTTTAAAACAATTATTTTCAACGCGATCGAGTATTCTAGCTATGCGAAGAAGCCTCTAGGAATATAGAAGGACTTTCAGAAAAATGCGATAGGTTGCTTCTTAACTCAAGGCCCTAGCCTCTGACCTTGTGGGCTAGTGACTTGCCAGGAATACAAAAAAAATTTAAAAAACCAGAGGTCAATTTCATCTTTCTCTTTTCGTGGTTCAGTACATATGAGGAGCAGAGCGTGCCTCTTCGAGTTTCCTGCAACTACTGAAGGACCACCATACTGAAGGCGTAGACGCTGTAGGTTATCAGTGATAGTAATTTTGATCAGGCAGATCATAAACGGAGCATTTATTGGGCTCAAAATTTAGGCACTTCTATATCAAGAAGTAGTAAATTGCAATCTGTCCTTGAAAGTTTATTCCTATAATCAAGCACCATCAGCAACACTCTGATAATACAATCCTATCTTCCGTATAGTGCCCATGGGCCATATGGAGGATATGCATATCCCGGAGCATATCCGCCGTACGGCAATATACCGAATGGCAATTTAGTAGATAAACCATATCCACTAACGTTACCAGGTTTACCAGGCATAGGACAATAGCAGATCCAACACACACATTGCATTCTCTGCGGTCGTTTGGTTGCTTGAGGATTCGGTGGTGTTGCAGACGACGTGATGTTTTCGTTGTTCGGCTGTAAAAAAGTTGTTTCAGCCGTCGTGATTTCCGACGTTAACGTCTCATTCGATTTCTCCTCTGATTTCTTTGTTTCATTGACTGAGTATTCCAATATCTAAAACATTGAAGATAATTCAAAAAAGCTCGAGCAGCCCATTTCAATTGCTTCCCCTACTGTCGCGTTAGTACATAGCAGCTGGGGATACTGTAATTATGCAAAATGGATTTTTAACATGGCCTCAAATCATCCAAACGGAGTTATAACAGAGCAATTCGCTAAGGAATTATGTGCGCAGTTTTGTAAAGTAGAGTGGGGACTGTGTACCCGATTCAAGGCCTTTGTGATTACTGGCGCGCACGGAATCAAGACCTTTCAGTTCTAAATGAAGAAGGTTTACAAGGCAATCGGCTTTGATCATTCCCTTTCTGAGATGTGCCGCGCATTCTTCCTCCATTCGGAAAAGTGAAGGTATTTGGATGCGTTCCTCATGTACCATGTTACGTATGGGTTGGATGATATCAACGTTTTTGTCCTCGTAAACGAGACTGGTACCAATTCATCGAGTCGGGAAGTAGGATCAAGCATGGCGTCACGAAAACTTCTTAAAATGTACGTCCCCTACCCTTAAAAAGGAGCTTCCATATGACCCGCTTCCCTCTTTTTCAGGTTCCGCAATTTCTGTGGTTTCTACTGTATCAGTGCGATTCTTCAAGGAAATCAAGAGCCCAAGATAAAAAAACTGAGGCCAGACTCGTGATCAAGTAAGAAAAATAAGAACTCAACAAAATTCGATACTCATATTACGAAACGAAGGCGTCACCTACCATGAGTCATGTGCTCGTCCTCTGATGACGGAAGAGAAGGTTAAAAGTATGGCAACATATATGGCAGGGATAACGGATGAAAAAAAGAAAGATAAAAATGTTGGAAATTTAACAGGAGCCATGTTTGCGCTCCACTACGATTGCGTGGATAGCAGTGGAGTGGATTAGTTTGCACCGGTATCTTCCCAATAGTAAATTTGTGCATTTTGGAATACTTTTAACTTGACTAAAACTCAATCTACCAGGGTTATATAGACTGTTCTCATAATAACCCCCCCCACCCCATTCTACAGACCGCTTGGTTCCTCTAGCGGTTGCGTAGTTCTGTAGATGGGGATCCAGTCGAGGAAAATTTGGAAAAATTTTGAAGTGTGTCACTTCAGATGGCCGTAACTTCCTTCATACTCAACCTTGTGATAGCGGTTCGGAATCTACGAAATTGTCGCCATGTAATGATTTTTTAACCATGTTCTTTGGGGTCTTATTCCACCCGCAGCACCGCGTGTCGTGCAGCAGTTCATCAGCCGAGCGAGTTACGGGCAAGGGCGCGACAACGTTCTCGGCCGGCTGATTTGGCTTCCCGCGCGTCTGCTGTCTGCCTGTGGCTAGTGACGCAGGCGAGTGCAAGAGAGATGGGGTATCCGGGTTCCTACTTCCCGGTTTTTTCGCACTTTTTTTCGTTCTTTTCCTACTGTCTCATTGCTTAGCACTCCTACTTTCTTCTACCACAATCTGCCAAATTTATCCCCTCCTCATGTTCATCTGCTTTTGTGGAAACCTCTACACCACGCAGTAGATTACTATTGTAAGACCATGTTTCAAAAAATCAACAAGGTCTTGTTTCGCCTCAGCAAATCACTCTTTACGAGCGGTCTTCCCTGCGGATCATGCAGCGTGCCTGGTACATCTCCATTTAACCATAAAGGAATGCATATAACTCAAATATATCTCTGAACGCGTACTTTAGTGACTAACGGTCTGTAGGAGCTCAAAGACGCACGCTCTGCTTTTCCTGTGTATTGAATTACGAAAAAGATAGACGAAATCCGAGTCTTCTGCTTTATTTTGTGGTTTCTGGCATGTTACGAAGCTAGAAGGTCAAAGCTTGAGCCTTCAGTCGAGAAGTAACCTTCGCACTTTGCAGGAAGTTCTTCTGTATTTTTGGAGGCTTCTTCGTATAGCTAGGGTATCCGACCACTTGAAAATATTAGTTGCTTCAAAGATGTGTTCTGCGTTACGGTGGAAACGTGCAATGGGTATTAGGTTGTTCGGAAAGTTCTCAGCACTTTGTGTTACTATTTTTGGGCATTCATTGCTTTATGGAAACTATTCTCCTTTGTGTATCAGTAGTACATCCTAAAGAGATTTTTTGGGTGTTCCGATAGAATAACTACCGGTTCACCATTGCTTAATGAACACCCTTTTCCTAAGGCATTTTGAAGCATGTCAAGAGAGCAAGATCGGACGGTATTTTTCACCAACTATAATTTGCTTCAATCCGCAGTCGAGACAACTTGACATGTCAACCAGATGTGTGGGCCCAATAGTGTTGGAGAAGCACCGTGTGACAATGGTTCAAAAAATACCGTTCTGGACATTTCAGTGTTGAGGAGGAACCTGGCGGCGGTCGACCTAAAGCAATACCTGACAAGGATGTTGACATTTGGGGAGGCTGACCCAAGCCAAACAGTTCGAGAGATTGCAGAAAGGCTAGGCGCGGGCAAATCCATTGTTGCGGATGGTCTGAAACGCATTGGGAGGGAAAAAACTGATTAAGTGGGTGCCTCACAATTTGAGACCGGCAGGAACAATTTCTGCCGGTCTCAAAAGCAGTGAAGAAGAGACTTCGAGACGTGCCAAGCACGTCTGTGCACTACTGTGAAGAAATCTACGCAATGTATGGAAAATTGCGTCAGCTGCAGCCAGCACTTGTAAACTGAGAGGGTTCGATTCTTTTACATGACAAGGCCCACCCACACTTCCACAAATCACTGTCCATAAATTGAACGAATTGGGGGTTGAAGTTCTACTTCACCCGCCATACTCTCCAGACCTTTCGCCAAACGACTATTAGCTTTTCGAACATTTACAGAACTTCCTCGCTGGAAAACAAATCATTCTATCTGGACCGGGTAGAAAGTCTCAATCTGTACCGGGCAAGTTAACAGATTGATGCATAAATTCTGACCCAGATCAGCCAGTTGTTTTCTGCGAGCACGGGAGAATAAGGGGCTTAATTTAAAATCGCTGGGGGGTGCGCCATTTATGAGGATTTCACTAACATTGTTTGCGAATACAAATGCCTTTCTGGCTCGCATAGTGGCTCACTAGCGCCAGATCACGTACTTGCAGTCGTATTGAGATATGAAAGAGCCATATGGATAATGGTTTGCTTTCATACCATAGTTTTTCGAGTATTCATCCACTCTAGTACCCGTGTTGTGAATTTCAGAGGTCTCTTCGTACTTGTATTCTATGTCAGCGACCAACGAAAGAGCTGGCTTTGTTATGTATCGTTTCTTGCATGAGGTTTCCATCGACAATTCATGAGATCAAAAGGTGCACTATTCCCCCACAATTTCAAGAGGACCAAAGGAATAGCGTGCTCTTTGACTCCGTTTATCTTTTGTATTGTCCATGCGCTCTCTTCTGCACAACTGCGTGCTAAGCAGTTATCTTAAAAAAAATTGTGTCCTAGCTTATCGGGTGGAGGCCGCTTTCTGTATGTCCTTCAAGATTTTTAGGTGAAGATTAAATTGAATATTTGAATATTAGATCCAGGTTCGAGTTTTGAGTCTCTCAGTCAGTTTTATCACATCTCCCCTTACACCTTGGAACCTGAGCTTGAGAAATTCCGTTGATCACTGGCTACCTCAACGATTGTGCCTCTCCCGCCCTTGCCGAGAATTGCAGATGAGGGCTTGACCCTGCCAGGAAGCTTGATTGTTTATTATTTCGCCTCTGACTGACCAGTTTGGGAAGGCTTCTCATCATTCGGAGTCTTCAGAGAATGGACGGCTGAAGTGATTCGGTCGAATGCAGCGTTTCCCATCTTGCCTTCCCTTCTACTTGCAAAAAGCCATATGAAAATGCGCGAATCAAGCTAGTCGCTTTCTTTGTGAACTTTCGGATGCGCAAAGAAGTTTGCTATGCTTGCTATGAATTATACAAAGTGGCGAGACCCGAAAGACTAAAAAAATTCTAAAAATTATCTAGCAGTCGAAATTCGAACGAACTTACCACTTGCGGTAAGGCTGCTACCGATGCAATAATAATCAAGGCGGTAATAACATGCATCTGAAACAAGTCTGCAATAATATTGGCTGTGATATGTTTCTGTGACTGGAGCAGTATAGTTTGATGAAGGTCCTTTTCATGAGAGAGGTTAAAAGCGCTGCGAATTCCCCTTATGATAAATAGACCATTGCCCGTCTGTCCTGAGAACTTCGGTACTTTGATACCCTAGCGGGAAAGCATTTACAGATGCATGGAGTTTGAAGAACCTGATGTTCGGAAAAATTTCTTCGAACTATATGAGATTTTCCTTCTCTTGAGCAAGATCAACTATCGCCCCCTCCTCCCTCCCCACTCTATGAATTGCTGGTGTATCTGCTTTTCACATTATTACGCTTCTGTCTTCACTATATTGCTTTGAAAAGAATTTTTAACGTAGCGAATCGACGGATGCTGCCAGAAAAACAGCTACGGCTACAAGAGTGTAGCGATACATCTGAAGAACTGAGAAGTTTTAGTTTTGGCTCAAGTGTACTGCCACTCAAAGCAATGAAATGGATGGCTCGGAAAAAATAGGAAGCCATCGGGAGAAGTCACAGCTGACCTGATGACAGGAGCTAATGATGTCAACGCAGCGATGGAGCAGATATTTATGTTGGTCGAAAGAGGAAGTATTTTCACGCCGTCGTTCACGTCATTAATATGTGCTCATTCTCCAGGTGCACCCTGGTGACATTATCCAGGCTCTCTACTAAAAAAGCTAATTGAGGCTTGTGTTCAAATGTTTCACGTCAGCATCAACTCTACCAGCTCATTCCATGCAGAAATTTCCATTAATATGGGACATGAGAACAAACATGATGAAGAGTTTGCAGTACAATCGTGTTGTTCTAGTAGCCACTATCTCAAATGAATTGGAGACAGTGTGAGATCTCAAGCTCATACTACTTTCCACTATCGCCTGCTGTCACGGTCACGGAAAGCATCTCAGCCAAAGAAGAAAACCTTTGTTGAATAAGTACTAGTTGGTATTCCACTTACTTACTAGGGCTAGTATAGGTGGGGTAAATACACTTATGTCGAATTTTCGCGTGGCCGCGCTCGGCGAGCGGCGCCGCAGATTTCTTCGAGTGTGATTGCATACACTGCAACACTCCCTTTAGAGTCTTATGTCCGAATCAATTATTCCTCAGGTAGGATTGTTATCATGTCATGCTATTGTTTCTTTCACTTTTTATATTACTTATTTTTCTTTTTAGGGCACAAAAGCTATTAAAATGATGCTGATTGTTGGCAAAAGCTTCGGTGTTGGACGGGATTCGTACCCGCACTTTATGCTTTACACATAACTTTTGCATCGCTGGCTGCGGCGATAATAAGCAGCTATCAAAAATTGAAAAATAACAAAAGTAATTGCTTTCAGATGATGATTAGTCAAATAGCTGTTTCTTCATGGGATCAGACCCTTGCATCCTGAGCGGAACTCCAACCGACCGCGGCAAGTTGTACTGATGGCGCCAGTGGGCGACGTCGCAAGGCGAAAACACGACATAGTTTACACACACGTATAGATATCTGGGTAGTGACGGGAGAAAAGCAAGAATTTTGCTGAGATACATCCGAAAGTTCACAAAGAAAGCGACTAGCTTGATTCGCGCATTTTCATATGGCTTTTTGCAAGTAGAAGGGAAGGCAAGATGGGAAACGCTGCATTCGACCGAATCACTTCAGCCGTCCATTCTCTGAAGACTCCGAATGATGAGAAGCCTTCCCAAACTGGTCAGTCAGAGGCGA